>CM021731.1:14988908-15162386 GCA_011075105.1 Heteronetta atricapilla
TTCTTGGTTGCTTTCTGTCAGGGCTTTCTTGGTTGCTTTCTGTCAGGAATTTCTTGGTTGCTTTCTGTCAGGAATTTCTTGGTTGCTTTCTGTCAGGAATGTCTTGACTGCTTTCTGTCAGGGCTTCTTCAGCTGCTTTCTGACAGGACTTTATAATTGGTCTTCCAACTGCAGCCCCATGCCATATGTTCATAACTTGTTTTCTTGCAGCTGTTCGAGGAAAAGGGTCTTTCAGATCACCAAGTCCTTCCTGCCCATTCTGGACTGGCTGCCGAACTACCGCGTGAAGGAATGGCTGGTCAGCGATATCATCTCGGGAGTCAGCACCGGCCTCGTCGCCACCCTGCAAGGTAAACCCAGGCACGCCGGCCCTCTGCTTTCTGGGATGTTTCTGGCTGAGCACAATGATATTATGCAGATGGAATTACAAATCGGAGGCTTGCTATTTAATACTAGATATTAGGTATTATTTGGCAATAAATAATTGATGTTTTTAATTTATCCCTTTTTTCTCTGCTTGGCTAGAAGATTTATATTTCTTTTGGTGTACTATTGAGATGTAGTTAGCTTTGTTCCCATCTTTTTATTCAAAGAGTATTCATTTTGATATTTAAATAATTGTAATTACATTGCAATGGATTGGTAGGTCATGCAGTCTTATTTCTGTTTCTTAGTTATCTAAACCTATAGTTCTTCTGCATCTGCCTACAAAAAATCCAGTTATTCCCCCCAAATAATGCAATCTTGATAGCTTTCCTTTACATTTTGCCCACAGGATTGTTTAAGTACCTGCAGAAAACAGTCCTCAAGGAGGTGGTGGTGTATTCACATTTTTTAAAAATGTTAATCTTAATGGATGTTTACAGTACATGGCTTATGAGGAAAGCATTCAGCAGATAAACAAATAGAAAAGTGACAGAAATAAGCAGAAATTAATGAAACTATGCTAGTAAAGAAGTACTTAAGGGGGAGGACCATTCATGTGCCTGAGGCAGCTAATAAGGTCCCCTTTTCAGAGAGGAGGCTAGCTGTAACCCTGAAGTGAGCCAGCATGTTCATTTCTTTCACCTCCATGCTGTTCTTCCACTACCCTCACAATTTTTCAGGACTGGGGGAGGTGAAGTTAGCTGTGTCAACCAAAACTTTTTTGGTGCTTACACAAGGTGGCAAAGATTAGAGAGACCACACTGGGAACAAAGAAAGTACTTTGCCTCTTTCCCAATTAGCCACAAATATTCCCTACTGTCTCTTCCCCTGGAGCGTGCTAGGAAGGCACAGACTGCAGAAAGGAGTGGTACAAATGTCTGCCCCAGGCAGAGAGACCTGAGGAACAGGGAAGTGACTTACCCACAGTCATGCAGAGCTGGAAGATCTCTGCAGAAGGTGGTGCCTCAGTCACAGGACTGTCCTTCCTTTTTAAGGTGAATTGTGCTACGTGGGCCTTCGATATGACTTATTACAGCTATTATGCTCTCACTGTGCCCCCCTCATTTACATTTTTAAGGTGGTACCTGATTTTCTCATAATTAGATTCCACTTGTAGAACTGATTTCTGAAATATGCTGTCTGGTTTCCCACCTCTCTGTATATTCAAAAATACATTTTTTAAAAAAAAAGAGTACTAATTTAACCATGTTTGTTTTGCACAGGATGTAATTAAATATATATATATAACAGTTATGAAATTCCAAATCATGGGATACTGAGAAAACTGGCCAAAATGGTTGCCAATAATGTCTTCTGGGATCCTAAAGTGCCTGAAGTCCCTAACTCCACTTGCAGTGCCACTTGCAGTCCTCTCACCAGTCATAGCACTGTGACCAGCTCTTCAATCGTTTTGGTGGCTTTTTGTGGTATAAACACAGAATACTACAGTCTGCCATGGGAGCTAACCAGGGCATGATACTGAAAGCAACTTTTCCTTTCCATTTAGTTTTATTTTGTTTTCATTATATGTTGGATTTGACAAGTTGCGTGAGTATGTGAAATGGTAACATGGTAAGGATCGAAACTCTCCAATTTGGGTGATTTACTTTTGTTACTTAAAATTATAAACCGATACCTGTCAAAGAATGGTTTGATTTTCAGAAGGATGAGCATCCTGAAGCATATTGGTAGTGCAGTAATTCAGAGTTTATGCCTGAAAATTCTGTCTGTAACTTGAGCACTTCAAGAAGCCCTCTTTTCTCTCAAGAGCTAGACCATTCCATCTTGCAACAAGTGTTCCCTTGCTTAAGCTTCTTATTTGAGTGTATGTTTTATGCTGCCTATACAGATATAGGAACATCTTTCAGTAGTTACTCATCCAATTAACAGTGTGGGATATACAGCCCTTTACAGTACTGACATATGTGCCTGCAACATATTTACAGACACGGCATTCTAATTTGTATCTGGATAAAAGGAGTAGATCTTTCTGAAAGTCTATTCGAGACAAGACAGTAGTTTGTTGAGTGATTTTAAATGTGAAATTTTCATCGCTTATCGTTTCAGGTTTGGCATATGCTTTGCTGGTGGCAGTTCCTGTTGGATACGGTCTCTATTCTGCCTTTTTCCCCATCCTGACATACTTTTTCCTGGGAACATCAAGGCACATCTCAGTTGGTAACTGCATGTGTTGAAGTTACAGTAAATCAACTATTACAAAATGTTAAACCTTACTGTGAACATCAGTATTTCATATGACGGCTGCTTTCTGAGCCGTATTGGATTTTGCTGAATATTAATACTTATGGGTTTGGGGGACTTACTTCTTCTCTGTACAGGCAGCTGTGCATAACAGCTAACTTCACTTGTGCCCATGCATGCCTTTCACTTGTGTTTATGCTGAAGTTTAAATTTTGTCTTCGGCTACACTCTATGCAAGCAATTAGAAGATAAAGCCTGCCTCAGTAGGCAGTAAGAACAGACATTTTGTCTATTACCTAAAGCTCAAGATGGCTAAAACAGGTCTTTTAGTCTTCTCCCCAAGCCTTCCTTGCTACATCCTTCTTTGATCACTGTGGCCAATATCATCTTCTTGCCTGTTGCGGAGACCCAGAACCTGTGTCTACTCCAGCCTCGCTCTATGTCCTCACATCAAGGCTATGGGTAAAACTTGTTGATTCTTTCTGGATACTTCCTCTAAAATGTATATATTTTCCCTGTCAGTTCACATATTTAAAATTCATGTTACAGCTTGATCACTGAAATTTCTGTTTCTCCACTCCAACAAATACAGTCTTACCTTGTTCACACCTCCTAATACTAAATTATTCTTCCCTTACAAAGCTTTGACCTGGTATTATGCTTTTTCATCAACTTTCTTCTCTGTGGCATCAAATACTTCTGTGTATTCTTTCCATTTTCTGTCTTCTTACCCTACCTACCAGCTCACATTTGCTATCCAGCCCTGAGCACTTACCTCTACTTATGTTTACATCCCTACTCCATTTTATATTCCACTCCATTTTATACTTTCTTCAATATGCTTATTCATTAAGAAAATCTAAGAAATCTGTAAAATTAACTTACCTTCTTTCAAGGTAAGTTTTCATTTTCCTTTTCTGCATAATATTAGTAAAAACTGCAACAAATTTGATTGCTTTTAGATTGTGTTTTGCTGATATAATGATCATTTACTATCTCTGTATCTTCCCCCAAGTATAGTTTCAGTCATCTTTAGCCAATGTAATGCCAAACTACTGCCAGAAAGGACAGTCCTACCCCTGGGTGCATGTTCTTGCCACGACCGTTGCACTGGGATTCCTGACCGTGCAGCTATATGGTGATCTGCATCAGTTCATTCATTCAGCTGAAAACTAATCGTTACCAACAAAAAAGTAAATGATAACATTGTTTTCAGCTGGATTAGTGATCCCTTTTATCTGGCGGTGGGCCACAGACCTGTTGGTGCAGATACAGGGGAGGTGGTTGGAAGATGCCACCGCTTTTGGCCTTGGTACAGCCTTAAATTGGCTTAAGCAAAGCATAAAACTGCATGTTTATGTATAACAAAAGTTATTTAAGGAAGGAATTGTATCTCTGTGCCACGTTTGGAGTGCCAGTGGCTTCTTGCCCTCTACTGCAACTACTACAACTAAGTAATGTACCCCAGTTAAACTATCAAATGGATTTTCTGATTTAGACTTTGCTTGTCTAGTCTGATAAATGCTTCTTTTCAATACATATTAAACTTCAGCATGTTCTGGTTGTCATTACAGGTCCATTCCCTGTAGTCAGTTTGATGGTGGGATCTGTTGTATTGAGCATGGCCCCTGATGATAATTTTCTCATTGATGGCAGTAATGCTACAGGGATCAATGGTACTGGGATGCTGATAGACACGGAATCCAGAGATGCACAGCGAGTGCTGATTGCTAGCACCCTCACATTTCTCGTTGGAATTTTACAGGTAAAATAGTTGTATTGAAAACACAAAGTTGGTATTTCAATGCTAATGTGAAAACATGCAGAATGGAAAGATCTGTTAGGGCAATTAGGTTTTTCCCATAGTAAAACACAAAAATGAAGTAAAGTCATCTAACACCCTGAAGAGCTTTTTGGGGATTAATTTTCTTATCCTGGGCAGAGTTTGTGGCAGCATGACTGTGAGCGCGGACAACAGAAGAAAAGCGTTGTGATTGCAGACTATGAGACCTGCACAAAACTCAGTGCTAATGGTACATATCCTGAAACATCCTCAATTCACAAAGCTCTTCAGGTCTCCCTTATTTCACTGGACAGCATGATATTAAGCTACATTAGTCTGCAGTGGGCAAAAATAGTCCTAAGACTGTCAAAAAAGAGAAAAGAGCAAAGAATAAGAAACCACTGAATAAAAGTGTGCCTTTTTTATTGCTTAGCAAGCTATTACTCTTCATGATTTTTCCAGGTAATATTTGGAGTCCTTCAGATTGGTTTCATTGTGAGGTACCTTGCAGATCCACTAGTTGGGGGATTCACAACTGCAGCTGCTTTTCAAGTGTTTGTGTCGCAACTGAAAATAGTCCTAAATGTTTCAACTAAAAACTATAATGGTGTCCTTTCCATAATATATGTAAGTATGCCCTTCTAATTTGTTTTGCTTTCATGCCAGCATTTTTGCATAATTGATTACCTTCTGCTTCCATTTCATACAGGAGTGATCCATATACGATTTACATGTATAGAGCATCTCCTTAATTCTCACTGTCAGGAAGAACTGCAGGTGTTCATGTAGAGCTGAGGGGCTCTCAGTAGCTTCTTTCTTGTTTCTCCAGGCCATAAGAGGCTAATTGCTATATTGAGGTCTTTTTCAGGCAGAGTAGTTTTTCATATAAAGTTTAAACAAAATCATCCAGCAAAACAATTTTTCTTTGGGTTATCATTTTTGGAGACTGTTTCCCTCCCACCCCTTCCTTCCTGGCTCACTGTGAAGCTCCCAAGGCTAACTGGTCCCAAGCCTCCTTAACTCCTTAAGTTTACTTAAGTAAACTTACTTTACTTAAGTTTAAACTTAACTCCTTAAGTTTACTTAAGTAAACTTACTTTACTTAAGTTTAAACTTAAGGAGTTAAGGAAACTTAACTCCTTAAGTTTAAACTAGTCAGTCATCCTGGTCAAGGGCATCTTTCTCCATTCCTGTGAATATCAACAGAAGGATGTGGATTCACATTGTGTGTCCAGGTACCTGCTGGTTAGCTAAGCCGAGGCTAAACGTTGCTGTCACAACTCCATTTGTTGATTTTAGAGGAAATGATCAAATGGAGAAATGTCTTGGCTGGATTACAGAAATGCTGAATTCCTAGGGGTTCTCAGATTACAGAATAGTCTCCTTCCCCGGGGAAATTATAGAGAGTTTTGTCACTGACTTCAGCATGAAACTGTTCGGCTTCATAGCATTTTAGGTCTTCCATAGCACTTTACATTAAAATTATAGATTTCTAAAAGAGAGTGCTCTAGAGAAAAAAATTACTTACAGGTTTTGTGTGCCAGTTCAGAAAACCAGACCAGCAAAAATACATGGCATCTATGGTACCAAAAATAGGATGAATATAACTACAAATAGCAAGGTAAAACTTAGAAAAGAAAATAAAAAATAATAAAAGCAGGTGGAATATTTGGAAAAAAAAGGTATTCTATGTAACTTTTTAACATTAATAAAAATTCTTTCTCTCAGGGCATGAAAGATAGGACACAGTATTAAGTAATAAACCTCAGAGCCTGGTGATGGACTAATTGATCCAGCAGGTTTTTCCCTGTTTTTTTATGATTATTGAAGGATGGTTCAGCTAGTAAAAGGTACTTTTGAAAAGGAATTATGAAGTTCTTCCAGCTTCTGCAAACCTGAGTGGACTGCTGACTCTTTAGGTTAAAGCTCAAAGCTTCTGCACTCCAGCAGGTGAGCCAGGTAAAGGTGTTTGCAGATGTGTACAGAGCAAAGAAATTGTGATTTCTGGTCTGCTCAACCAGAGACTTGCTGCGTCAGCTTCAGTAAGTCTCGGACCTGCTTCAGAAGTGGTGGTTAACAAATTGCAACGCTGAACATCTGACATTGGCAGAATTCACAACTCCATGTTAGGAGCCTCTTGTTCCCCTGTAAATGTGGCAGTAGTCCATGTGGTAAGTAAGAATGGGATTTGGGGTAAGCAGTATAACAGGCAAGAAATATCTTCAGTCCCCAGAGAATGGCATCTGATTCAGTGCATCAGAAAGGTTTTTTCTTTAGCTTAGAAAACGTTGCTGGTTAAGCACTTAGGTGTTTTATTTCAAACCAAGAGTCTTTTTGGAGGGCAGTAGTGGTACTGCTGCTGCCACCCTCTCCTTGCCTGTAAACTAACAGCCCAGCACTTCAGGAGCTAACCAGGAGGCAAGAAGTCTGTTTCAAACCTCTTTTCTATCAGATCATTCTTCACTGTGTATGGAATAATCAAATTTTCCTGGAGACAAGGGACAATTGAGAATTATCCCAGTACCTACAAGGAGAAGAGAGGAGATAGGAAAGCCACTGATAGGTGGCTTTTCTCTGATCTGCCCTTCCTGTTTTCTCTGTACACTTAGAAGTGATACTTTTGTAGTGTTTGTATAAACACTATCCAACCATAAATACCAGTTACACGGACTGTAGTTTGCTATAAACAACAGGACCAAGCAAGGACATAGGAAGGGTAGATGAGGGAGCTGCCTATTTTGGGCCAGCTGTGAGGGTCCTCCAGCCTGGGACTGGCTGCTGGTGGGAGCCGGGTTAATGCACCACAAGGTGAGATTTTACATTTGTTTTTCTGAAGCACAGGACTCTCCACAGCCTGGCAGGATCCACACTACCATACTCACTGTCTGGATGTCAGCAGTGGCAATAGGAAATTTGTAACCCACAGGCTGTATGTACCGGCCATATAGCAGAGCAGAATTTTGCCCATGGGGCTGCTAGCTGTCAATTGAATAGAAAGGTGAGAATCTATCTTGCTGCTTGGAAAGTGAGTAAGCTTCAGTGCTCTAAGAACAGGGTGGTGTAAAACACAGGTAGGGCTTTAACTCTTGCTACTAAACATTAATTTTCTGAAAATCAGGAAGTGGAAACCCCATGTAGACAATTATCCCATGAAATACACCATGAAGCCCAGTCACTGATTCTGTAGCAGCTCGATCAGACAGAGTACATCAGACAGAATTATCCTCAGGTTCCTCCAGGCCTAAGCAAAGGAGGGAGCAACTCTTGGTCTCCTCCAGAACCCTACGAGCCTGGATTGTCTCATGAATGTTTTCAGATCTTTCAAGTGCATGTGTTGTCATTTTTATTTTTCAGACTCTTATTGAAACGTTTGAAAGAATTGGTACCACCAACATTGCAGATCTTATTGCCGGACTCCTCACCATTTTTGTCTGCATTGTAGTTAAGGAAATAAATGATCGATTCAAACACAAGATTCCTATACCGATACCAATAGAAGTTATCGTGGTAAGCAAAGAAGCATAACAAAACTGGTAACAGGTAAAATAGATGGGGAAGGAAGACAAGAGCCTTTTTTAAGTATTGAAACTGTTGTTTCATTTGATTACAGACAATAGTAGCCACTGGCATTTCATATGCTGCCGACTTCGAAAAAAAATACAATGCAGGCATTGTTAAGAGCATTCCAAGAGGGTGAGTGCCTTTGTTTTCTGGGACATAGGTATCATTTTAATTGGCTAAAAATGACAGTGGTAAGATAAAAGACGTGAAAGAGAGATTGAGAGCTGTAACCTGAGTTTAGAAGTCAGAGCTGGAGATGTCATGAGTTCTACTTATGGCTCTATCAATTATGCCGCCTAATTACGTTGTGTAGCTTTTCTTCATCTGTAAAATGGGCTTAGGAACGTTTACCTGATTCATGAAGTTCATCTTAGAATTAATTATTTCATGTTCCTGAAGTGAATATATGCCTAAGGAAAATATAAAAAATAAATTAAAGGATTTTAAATGATGGAATTTTCCTTCTCTATAGATTTAATTTCTATAAACCTGAGTTATTCAACTACAGTTCATACTCAGGGTGTTATCACAATCAATATTGTCACTTACATAGTCATAGGAGCAAGGATTTTGAGGATTACACTGGTAGAGACTTTCACTTGAAAGATTCAGAGCATTTCACAGTAGTAACCTTCACATTCCATTTGGTATTCAGGCCTTGATTAATTAAAATTTGTGGAAACACAGTAGGGGATAAAATGTTTTTGAGGTCTTCCGTTGAAATATGTTAACAACAGTATGAAGTGTCATTAACATATTTATGTAATTCATCATTTTATTCAATATATCCTTTATTCAGTTCTTCAAAAATGTACTTTTTCACTTTGCTATCACAAGGCCAAATCTCAGTTATGCTGAGAACAATGGGAGCTTTGTTGCTGACTAATAGAATCAGGATTTGGGCTATGGTGAGCTAGATAAGCATGTTCTGGATGTCAATGGGCTGTTTCCACCTTTTTATTAACTTGAAACATTACACTTCATATTATAACCATCTGTGTGCCTCCACCTCAAACTCCTTGACAGCTCTAGTTAAGAACAGAATTTGATCAAAATTGATAATACTAACGTATTTTCTAAATGCTAGATTTTTGCCTCCCGAACCTCCAGATGTCAGCCTGTTTTCCCAGATGATAGCAGCCTCCTTTTCCATCGCTATTGTTGCTTATGCTATTGCTGTATCTGTGGGGAAAGTATACGCAACCAAGTATGACTATGCTATTGATGGAAACCAGGTACGTATAACCAAAACTGCTGGCAAACACAGGGAGTGTAATTTCTGCTTCACAGTGATTTGTTTGTCCAAATGAAAGAAACAGATTTATATATATTTTTTTTCAGACAAAAGCTATAGTATAATGGGAAATATTCTTCCAATTGCTGGAAAAAAAGTCTGAAATGGCCATATATTACCTAACAAATTTACCTCACAAAGATGAGCCAGATTAGCTCTATCTTCAGTGTCTGCTCTTCATCCTAATTGCTCCCATATCACCTTTGGGAGTGTAGTAGGTCTGTAAGGGCAGTTAAAGCTAAGCAGTGTACCCAGGAATTTCTGGTAATACAGCATTGACATGGCCAGCTTTAGCAACCTCCCTTCTATTTCTGCTCATAAGAGAGATTTTGACGTGAGTTATTGGAATGGGGGTGAAGGCAATGCCCAGCTAAGAAGCTGCTCCAGACAGCTTTATCTAGGCTTGAACATTTTCATTTAAGGTGTGATTTTATTGCTACAGAATAAATTGATGTGCTTCTCAGCATGACACCAGTTATGTCAATATGAATACACTTGTAACCCTAGAGCTAAGTCCTGTAACTTCACAAAAGCAAATGCCTACGAGTGTATGAACAACACCTACAGCAAACAACTGAATTGCTTTAACCATTGGATTTTAAAGGCATGTAGTTAGAAAGTTGCTCGAGCTATATTCATTGCCAAGCCTGTACATGATTCTTGCAGCCACCTAGTGCCTTGCTCAGTGGTTATGTGCCCATGGGCACGGGAGAAACATGTTCTCCTGCTTCTATGCTAATTCTGAATTTTATCCTTTGAACTATAGGAAAATACATTGACTGCAATAAATAGATAAGCTGAGCACTTTGTTTAATGAGTCCTTCTTTATTTTAGTGCTAAGGAGTTATGTGAAGTTTGTTTTTGGAACTACTGTTCTGCAGAATGTAACAAAATTCTATTTCTGAACATGCTGATCACTGTATAGCACACAAAGTTCATATCTGGTAACACGGATTTAAAGTTGCCTAAAATGCATTGACTTTCAGTTTAATACATGTGAATGAATAATGCATACTCCTGGAAGTGCTGTTTATGCGGTTCTTTCTTTGAATATGCTGTTCTTCCAGCACTGATGTGCTTCAAAGATACTAATTAAATATTATATTAGTAGAATTAATTGTCCATAAAAGCAAAGTGCATTCTTTCCAGTACTGATGCTATGAATTTTATGTATATAAAAGGCTAAATGCAGTCATAAATGATGGGCAAATAGTTTACTTGAACTGGAGAATTTAAAATAGTATCATAAAAGCAGGTAGTAAAATCATTTTGAAGGACAGTCCAATGCTATTATCTGCTAGTGTTTGTTTTGTCTTCATAGATTGATAGATTATTTAGATCTAAGAACACTAGGAACTGCATTTCCAGCATTTTCCCGTGGAACACAGCTGTTACACAGGAGTAGACAGGAATCATCTTGTTCTGTTTTGTTAAAGAACATGATTTTATAATCCTGCTCTTGTACTTACAGCTTAATCAAAAGCTTACAGGAGAAAACTTTTTTGGAGAAAAAAAAAAAGTCAAAATCAAATTTTAAATTATATTTTAAAACATTCACAGTGAGTGGAAAGCTCCCATGACTCTGTCAGCTTGATAAAAACAATGTCAATTATATGGGATTGCAGGCAGCTCCCAAATGCCTCATTTCCCAGCAGAGGAATGGCCCAGATCCCAGGACATAAAGCTCCCAGGGTCCTTGTCACTTGAGCAGAACAACCAGCATCAGTAGGTGCCAGCATCTGTGACCCTGGGGCAAAATTATGAGAACGCTGCCTGGGACTCAGCGTGAGTTCATTGGGATGTTCAGAGTGAAAAACTTCTGGCTCAACAAATTAGAACTTTTCAGTGAAACCGTGTTTTTTTGCAAAACTCCTGATTAGTTCCACTAATAATACCATGCTTTGTATTAATTAAAGCTGTGTCTAAACTCAGACTGTTGCACTGGTTAAAATTTTTTGTTCAGATGATGATATTCAGGAGTTAAATTTATACCAGTCCCATTTGTTGATGCACTTACACTCGTGTAATTGTTAGAAATGTTAATTTTGACAGCACTGATCAAAAAAAAAAAACAGCTATAAAAGCCTTTATTTTAAGACAGGTATGCCCACATTAGAAAGGGTACACCAACTTCATTGCATTGGTTTCTAAACACATATAGTTACACTGGCACAAGAGTAAACTTAACAGCTATTAGTAATCCAGACTTTTCTCAATATTACAGTGCTACCTACTTTATAAGCTATTGTAAGAACTATTGTCACTCTCCACTGCAAAATCATCTTCAGGAATATGCATTTACAGCATCATCCAATTACCTTTCAGGAGTTTATTGCCTTTGGGATCAGCAACATTTTTTCTGGTGCCTTTTCTTGTTTTGTTGCAACGACTGCTCTTTCACGGACTGCAGTCCAAGAAAGTACTGGTGGAAAGACTCAGGTAATGACCTCTTCTTACTAGTAGTGTACACAGGTGAGTATTCTATTCTATGAGGATGAAAGTGGTCCTGAAATGGTTGTGTTCCTGTCACAGGAAATGCCGTAGGTATCTCAGCTAGCATCTTGCGTGCGGGTACTGCATCATTTTTGTAGCTCTGCCAGAAGAGGGCAATCAAGTTTTACATACACAGATTTACATTAGGGTCCAAAATCCTTCTAGCTTAATTCCCCAGAATTTCATTATGAATTAAGGGAGTGAGTTTGTTGCAGTAGAAATGCAGCATGCAGGGCGAAATCCTCTCCCATCCTCAGGTATCCTCTGTGAGATACCTAAGCTCCCTGAGTGCTGGCCTGAGCAGCCCTGCTGTATCTGCCCGTGTGCCGTCTTTCTCACATTCTGTATGGTGCTCCCCGGTTTCGCAGGACTACAGCCTCACACTTATTTAACAGCGGAGAAGTACAGGTTATCCAGCAGCCCCTTTTCCAGCTGCCACACAGACTCAGCTCCTTTCATCTCTCTATGCAGCTCAGCCCCCTCAAGAGCTACTACCTTGCGTGCGGTTGTTTGCACTACCTGCTTAATTGAATTCCCTCTGTGTTAGCTGAAGTGTGTAATGATTGCCCATGTATGCCTAAACACAGCGGCATTTTGGCAGGCCTCCTTGTTCCTAAAGAAATGTAATGTGCAACTACTTTTGTATCCTAGAAACAACTACACTGTAATCCTAGAAACAGAAGATATAATCTTAACATGCTCATCTTCTATAAACACTGTGTCCTCTACAGGTTGCTGGTATAATCTCAGCCGGGATTGTTTTGATTGCCATTGTTGCCTTGGGGAAATTGCTAGAGCCCTTACAAAAGGTACTGTATTTGTACTCTGCCACCAGCACTGATCGGATCTGAATGCTCAGCTTTGATGGACAGAATTAATAGCCCTGTTTGAAATTGTGGTGATTGAGACCAGATGAGGCTCTGGTTTTACACTGTGTAATGATATACACTTTGTAAACAGAAAACAGAAGATTAAAATATCTTAATAAGCATCTCTGCTTTTGAATAGCGCCTTTACACCGGTTTTCTTTGCAGTCTGTGTTGGCAGCTGTAGTCATAGCTAACTTGAAAGGGATGTTCATGCAAGTATTTGATGTTCCCCGTCTGTGGAGACAGAATAAAGTGGATGCTGTAAGTCAACTCATTTTTCCTTTTCTCCCTGATGTTTCTGTATGTTTTGTTGTTGTTGATTTTGTTTTTTCCTTTCAGTGCTATCCAAATTTCTCTTAACTACCACATCAACAGAATTTTGTAGGGTTACCATCAGAAAAATCTTTAGTTTAGATTTGCTATAGCAAACGAGTTTTGTGTGCTAAAAAAAGGTAAAGGTAAAAAAGGTAAGTGCCATGAGGTCAGGTGGAAATTTCCCATTTTAGAGTTTTATATAATATGATCTTCTATATTCCCTATACCCCACAGTAAAGGTGCCTGTGCAGTGATGACTCCCTTGTAGCAATTACCATAGTCTACAGTAATCTTGTATTGAGATGGCTTCAAAATCAGAATAAAGATGGCCTGTGGCCACCTTTACCATTCTGCTTTGATCTTCTGCAATATTTAAATGGGCCAGAAAAGCTGAAGTCTTCTTAATTCATGCATATATGCTTATGTTGTTATCACATTAGTTTCCCATTTGCCTGGATAATCTCAGATAGTCCTTACAGAGTACCTTTTCTTGCTGTAGTAAGACTAATCCAAGCTAGAAAGCGGATTCATTTAGTGTACTAAGGGATATGTGAATATGCTCTTCTTAAAAACCGCTATAATCTCAGGGTACATGCTTGCATCTCCCCCTGGGATTTCTGTGGAACAAACCCTCTGTGTGGCTGTTAGGGCAGGAGGCAATTGCATGAAATGTATGTTCTGTGTGCAGACCCTACAACACACAGATTTTACAGTGGATGTTCGAGTAGTATCAGCTTTAGGTAGGTCTGAATTTATTTAGTCAATCATTTAATAGTCCTCTTGATAGATAAAAGATCCCACTCACTTGAGTGCAAAGTGTGGGCACTCAGCTTTTGGTAGGACTGGGTCTGCTGCACGTTCTGCCTGGGCAGCGATGCATGGAGGAACTGAGGAGCCCACTTCAACTGTTCTGCCTGAACATTCAGCAGAGACTTTTAGAGAGTGCCATCGACCTGCTAATGGCAAGCTGCTAACCTCTCTTTGGAACAGTTGATTCCTGGACATCACCGAGGAGCCCGCTTCCCTCTGAATATGTCCATAGGTGGGGCACCTTACAGTGTTTTACCTCTCAGGAAAAAAAATACTTCTGGTTTTTAATTTCCTAAAAGCTAGCTGTACCTAATGAAATACATGCTCAGAAGTATTTTGGAGGAAAATAAATACTTTTATATGGAAGTCAGCTAATTGCCAGTGTGCTGCAATCATTTCCAACATTAAATTCTTCTGCTACTCTTACTGTCTGATGTAGTGTTTCTTTAGAGTGACTAGGAGTGCTATGTTTGAATTAAGAGATTTTGTTATTTCCTCTCCAGATGATCTGGGTTTTTACATGTGTAGCATCCATCATTCTGGGACTTGATTTGGGACTGCTTGCTGGCCTTTTGTTCGGATTGCTGACAGTTGTGCTGAGAGTTCAGTTGTAAGTAACACAGGATCAGAAATAATTGTTAGTGTTATACCATGAAAGAGACAATATGCTGAAAAGCAAGGTGATTTGTGGCAGAAAATCTGCTTGGGTTTACAAAGATTTTGAAGAGGAAAAATCTATTCTTCAGAACAAAACACTGTTTGTGTGCTAGCAGTTAAAAATTATGGTGACGTGAGAGGCTGCATGATGTTATCAGTATCTATTCTGTGTCATGTTGAGTACTTTAGTGGTATTTAGTCATACATTATTTCTGCATCCACACAGCTGTATTCTGAAAAGGGAAAGGAATATTCCAGATCAAATATAAAAATGTAGTAATGGCTTCTGTAATGAATTAATCATTATAGTCACTCTTAGCATATAATAATACTACAGTACATTGCACATGCCAATAACCTTTTCAGTTGTTGCTTATACAAGGCTGAGTGTACGCCTATGGGAAAAGGGGAAGGAAAGCACGAGAATAACACAAAATCTCATGTTTGTGTCTGATTTGTTTCTGCTCTAAGAACACATGGTATTGGAATTATGAGAAAAGCTGACTTTGCAGAATCTCATTTGGCCATCTGGTTACATTTTCTTGATCTTTTATCTGAAAAAAACAACATAACTCCTTTCCTTCAGCCTGGAGTCCATAAAGTAGGGTTGCCAGCAATACCGAAGGATAGTTGCACAGTCAGCAAATGCATAAAAATAGAGCCTTCCAAAAGTTGTCATAGAGCAGTAGATTGTAAAATCTACTAATTCACAATTACGAAAAAGTGGAATTTTAAAATCCTCAAAAAAATCCACAAAATCAACTCAGATTTGTGAAATCAAAGTAATAAAAGGAAGTAAGGCTTTGCAAACTTCTAAATAATTTTCTTCAGCAGTTAAAAATGTGTGTGGAGACTGCAAAACATTTTGGTTTTGATCCAAATCCAGAGAAAAAGGGTTGGAGAAAAAGCTTCAGATAATCTGAAGATAATGTAAATATATTGTTTCTGTTGATTTAAAATGGAGGAATGTGATCAATAGTTTTTTTCAGATTTAAAAAAATCATTTTATTTTTTTTCGTCCAAATGAAAATAAGGTGCTTTTAACACATTTTTTACTCTTTTGGGAAACAAGTAGAGCAAATTATTCATCCAGCTCTACATAAAAAAGGTGTAGTAACTAGGCTGAAACCAAACTACCCTGTCATTAAAAAGGGTATTTCATTACAATTCAAAAAAAAAAAAAAAAAAGAGACACAAAGCAAAGATACAACACAGAATGAAGCTATTTGTTTGGTAGAAGACAGCAGAATACAACAGTCCGTGTCAGTTTGTATGCAGCAATCTCTTTAATTCTGTGACTGCCAAGCTATGATATTTACCTTTGCTGTCTTTTTGTTTCTGTTAGTCCTTCATGGGGTGGCTTTGGAAACATTCCTGGCACAGACATATACAAGAAGGTCCAGGACTACAAAAATGTAAGTCATTGCTGAGTTGTTTCCCTTCAGTCTACAAGCCAGTGTAGGACAAAGTTGTACCTTGCAGATTGTTGACAACTTGATTTCGGAAGTGCTTGAAGATAACAAGTTGCAACATTAAATTCTTCATCCTGATCCTGATGGTTGGTCCATATTGCCTGCTGGGCTGTGAGCATCAAAAAACTGATAAGTTTTTCACCTCAGAGATCAGCAAAGATAGCCCATTTTAGTGAATTAGTTATGTACCTGAACTTTTGAAACAGTTGAACTGCGTCTTAGTAGCCAAAATATAGTTGTTGCTGCTCGACCTTATATTCTTTGACAACAGGTTGTAGAACCAGAAGGTGTGAAGATCCTCAAGTTTTCAAGTCCAATTTTTTATGCTAACATTGATGGACTGAAAAGTAGCCTCAAATCCACAGTAAGTGATATGTGATGGTTTTGGATGCAACTTAATTGGCTTTGGGTTTTCCTTAGAATTATATCTAGGTGAAATTAAATCATTTTGGTGTCTTGATCCTTTTCCTGTAGGTGGGATTTGATGCAGTCAGGGTATATAATAAGAGACTCAAAGCACTAAGGAAGATACAAAAGCTTATCAAGAAGGGGAAATTGAAAGCTACTAAGGTAATTATTTTTTTTCTTCTCAAAGGATTACTGTTAGAGCTTATTACTTAAGCCTTAATTATGAGCTCCTCTGTACTCATCTTTAAAATAGAGATGAAAAGTGTGACTGATTACTATGGTAGGAAATCTGGCACCTGCAGGTAGACTAGCAGAACAGTACTCCTAGTCATAGAATCATAGAATCATGGAATATCCATCCAGAGTTAGAAGGGACCCACAAGGATAATCGGTCCAACTCTTATTGCCAAAGACCTCAAGATTCAGGCAGCTGTGACAGTCATAGTGTTAAATGCAGTGGAAAGGAAGAGATTCCCTGATCTCACCTCTACCCCTTACCACCTCGGACTGAATTATAGAATTATAGAATGATTTGGAGTTGGAAAGTATCTTAAAGATCATCTAATTCCAACCCCCTGCCATGGGCAGGGACACCTCCCACCAGACCAGGTTGCCCAAAGCCCCATCCAGCCTGGCCTTGAACACCTCCAGGGATGGGGCAGCCACAGCTTCTCTGGGCAGCCTGGGCCAGGGCCTCACCACCCTCAGAGTAAATGAGGGTGGTGTCTTCCTAATGTCTAATCTAAATCTATCCTATTTTAATTTAAAACCATTAATCCTTGTCGTATCACTACACTCCCTGACAGAGTCCCTCTCCTGATTGTCTCTGTACAGTAAAATTCTGGCCCTTTCATGTGTACATGGCACAATTATCCAGCTTCCTGTGCACAGGTCAGCTGTACCAGTTGACTGGTCTTCCTCATCCTCTGAGTATAGAATGTACATTTCAAGAATTAAATGCTTGCAGGAGTGGACAGGTACAGGTAACCAATTAAATCTCCAGTGTGGGAAGTCAGGAACAGCTATTCCATTGCCAGTGCTTTCAGTGCAGGATGCGATATTTCTGCATATATTCCATTTCATGATGCAGTTAAATGTCCAGTTATGCGACTTGCCAACTTTTGACCTAGTCGTTTTGCCATGCTATCATATGTGGTAAACCTAATTCAAAGTTGGATTCAAATTCAAGATATATTGCAAAGATGCAATATTGGTCTTATTCTTGAAGCAGAAGTTATCACAGGGAAGTAGATCCAAACATTTTTCCATGGTTAAGTGATATATTCCATATATTATTTGCACATTAGAATGGCATCATCAGTGAGCCTGGCATAACTAATGAAGCTTTTGAGACTGATGAGGAACCTGAAGACAACGAAGAACTTCAAGTTCCCAGCAAAGAAGTAGAGATCCAGGTGGACTGGAATTCAGATCTTCCGGTCAAAGTAAACATCCCCAAGGTGCCGATCCACAGTCTCATTCTTGATTTTGGAGCAGTAACCTTCTTGGATATTGTAGCTGTGAGATCAATAAAAACGGTAAGGACATTTTTTCTGGTGTTCCAATGAAACGAATCTAGCCAGCAATATGTAAATCAAGAGCTGTTAGGTGAAGGCAATGTTGTTGAAAAAATACCTTTAAAACGTACATAGCCACAGGTAGAATACTGGTGTGTGCATATTTTAGGTGGGAAAAAAATGCATGAAAAGAACATTACAGAGGCTGCATAGTCAAGAGTCAAGTACTCTAAAATTAGAACTGAAAAATGTGGCCCACTTGTGTGCATACATTATGACATTTTAGTTCCGTATTTTCTTTCCACATGCCTCCTGCTTTAATATGGGTATAGGACAATGCTCCCTCAACACAGAGGTAGTAAATATTTTGTCTTATCATCGTTTTCATTCTTTAGCCACAAGATTTATTTATCCCATATTACTTGAATTATGAAGGAAGGAAGAATGATTCATTTTTAATAGGATTTTCTGCAGCTGACATCACAGCACTTCATCAGAGCACTTTAGTTCATCTTCACACATCACACTGAGGTCATAAGGAGATCATGTTCCTAGCTTAGGGAGAGGGAAATGAGGTAAAGCCTTAATCGGCCAAATGTTTCCATTATTTTTGGTGCCCAATTACAAGCCGATAGGACCAGATTGTTTCATTGTTAGTCTTTTATTATACTTTCTATGTTCAAACTACTGCTTTCATTAATTCCAAGTTGCAGATGGGACTGTTTATCTTATCTATAAAACAGATCTTAGATGACCATGATTCTAGATTATCGCTGAACAGAAGTGAATGCAATTAGCAATTGCCTCTGGAAATGCTCTTTGGAGAGACTTGCCTGCCATCAGGAAGCCAGGGGCAGAATCCAGTCTCCCACCTTTTAACATTTTAACCAACTGAAATACAGGAATGCAGCGTGGCTTGCTTCAGCCCTACTTTTGACTCAGTTCCAACTTCCGAGACAAATGAGATTATGAGTTCCACGGAGACAACGCTTTCCATATGCAGCATTTTCATCCAAGAACAGGTCCATCTGGTGCACAGCATGAGGGAAAATCTCTCTTAAAAAAAAAAAAAAAAAAAAAAAAAAAAAAAGCATGTGCCAGTGAAAGACTGTATTGTATGACTGATACTTGAGGAAAAGGAAGGTTGCTCAGGTCCACGTGGTTCTCACTTGAAGAGACATGATTTTTCATATTATGAGAACAGAATCAGAACCTTAGCAATAGGCAGCAATTTGTGTACGTGTAAAATGGGTAGTTCTACTGACATAGTCAAAGACTGGCCACTTCAGCAACCAGGTACTTAACTAATAGATCTTCAAGCATAGCAAAGTTTAGCAATTCCTTTTCTACTATGAATAAAAAAAAACCATGAAATTTTGAATGAAGACACTCAGAAACAAATTAAGAGTATGCGTGCACATGTGTCTATACATTACATTCATTGATATATATACATATATATATTTTGTCCTTACAGACTATATTTATTTATGTTTTTGTTGTAAACTTTTTTTATAGATAATTAGAGAGTTTGAGAGAATTGATGTGAGAGTATACTTTGCTTCATATCAAGGTAAACTTTCAAATATTTCTACTATCACTCATGCAAAGAATGAAGTGAAGTTGAGAAGGTATCTGTAGATGTGTCTGTGGAAACATTTTTTCTAATAAAATTGTGAACTATCACATTGATAATCATGGTGGCTGTTCTAGGACACAAAGAATGGTGGGTTTTAAAGGAAACAGAAAGTAAAAGCAAAGAAACAGCTGTTGTTAGTGATTTATTTGGGTATATATTTGATTTCTGATAATTGCAGCCAAGCATTTTGATATTTATTTAATTAATTACTTCAAATTACCTGCTCTGACTTTTATTTTTAAAATTCAGACAACCTTATATCTCAGCTGGAACGGAGTGCCTTCTTTGATGACATTGTCAGAAAAGACATATTTTTCTTGACTGTCCATGATGCTGTGCTCTACATAAGGAATCAAATGACATGCAGTGACAACCAGGATCCCATATTTGAGAAGGTAAGGATATCTAGTAGCACATTTCCCTTCCTTCCATCGCCTAGCATTCATTCTGGCAATTGCTGCTACAGCATGACATATTTGAAAACTACACATAGAGCCGTAGGACTAAAAAGTAAGAATCAAATAAATTGGACAGCTTCCAACATGTAAGTTCCTCTCAGCTAAACTAAAGCAACAGCTTTGTCAAGGAACAGTAAACAACAGACCTGTAAGTCTGTTGTGGAAGTTGTATTAAGATACTTCAGAATACTAAACCTACTTCAGTGATATGGGCAGTGTATAACTCATCATCTTTCTTTCTTTCTGCCAAGATTTCACTTATGCAGGAGTCTAAAGAACCTATAGAATTCACAGAAATGACCCAGCCTGATGACGAGCTTGATGTTCAGGAAGAGGTATGCTCTTTAGATCTGAATGTGTCTATTATTTAGAGAATGCTGGTGGTTTTATTCCTTTGTAGTACTGGGCCATGCTGTCAGGCTTTTTCCATAGGCTGTGCTAGTTCATACTCCTGATTAAGCCCTCATCCTCCCCCCATACCTCCTCCCCTGCCTTTTTTATTTATTGGGGGGGGGGGGCATTATTATGAATATTGCAAGAAACCCAAATGTTACTCTATCACTAATATAAATACCCACCACTCCAGTGAGTGCCCTAATCACCAGGTTATTGTGCAGAGCAGCACTTTTCTCTCCTCTGTAAGTCACAGTGCAGAAAGGAATGAAGGATTTAAACAGCTAGAAAGACACCACGGTTCTGTAAAAGAAGCACTTATACGTGGCAGGCCAAAAGACTTGAATTCTGGTTTCTATTCATAGAATTGCCTAGATATTTATATTATTGTCATTAGATATGAAAAAGAAGCCAGGCTCAAAACCACCAATCCAAGCTCAGACATTGTTCTGAGAGGTTTCTGTCCTCCACCTTTATGGCCAGTTTTTGCAGGTGGTAGCCAGATACCTTCAGACCTGCAACTTCCTGACTGATCTGTCTGGTGCAGACACAAGTCACTGTTACTTTCTCTGTACTGTCAATAAGCCCAGGCTGAACTTGGTGTTTGTGTAGTTAACACACACAGGCATATTTTTCCAGGTGGTGCATACTCAGAACTAACCATGGCTTCTCTCCATCTTTTCAAAACCATTTCACTAGGCTATGCGCAGACTGGCTTCCTGAAGAGGGACTGCTGGGACTGTCTTACCTGTGGATTCACAGCAATATTTATGCACCGGTACTATATACGCGTTTTCTGCAATGAAACCAATCTTGGCACTTGAAGAAAACCCTGATTCTTAGTCTGAATGATACAGATCTCTAGAAATCTCCAAATTTTAGCTAACGTTATCCCTGAAATATTCTGGACCTTGATTCAGCGAGCACTTTCCAATATGGTATCTTAATAAATCAGAAGACTGTTATGAAAGATGTACTCAGTTCGGGGACTAGTCAGGCAAAAGCTGCATTATGCTGCTACATCGGTGAGTACAGGAAGAAAAGCTGCCTTGTGCTCCACCCACGGGAGTTGAAGAGACCAAGAGCTTTGGATTGCAGGCCTTTTCTTATGTCTTTGTACAACGCCTAGCGAGAGGGCAGGAGTTCTGGCTGGCCGAGTTTTGGCAATTCTAGAAGATTTGTGTGACCTTCCTGAAAAATCTATCTGCGTTGTTCTTTCCAAGCAATTCCTTAAATTGCTACAGGTTGTTGGATAGCTGGTTGGAGAGCAGGTGACAGGTGGAACAGCCACACGAACAGAAAACTGCACTGAACTACTAAGAACTTTAAATAGACTAAGTTTCAATAGTAAAGACATTTGGATAGGGGTTTATTAGCTTTGTGTTAATCCCACTCTGGCAGATCATGCACTACTATTAACGACCATCCCTGAAATGAAGTATACACACAGATTATTTTGGCTAGTTTACCTATCTTTCATCAATAGGCAGATGATGACCCAGGTTAGATTACTAAAAATCTTAGTTCCCAAGTACTTAACGGAATCCGTGCAACAGGCTGCTACTGAATGCAAGTAAGAGTCAGAATGTGACCTACTGTAGAAGTTTTTTTAAATTAAATATAGGAAATTAATTAGTTTAATGAATAGTTCTATTTTTATATAGTGTATTTTTTCTTTTAATATTCTACATCAGACTGCTGCTGTCCTTTTGCAGGAAATATATAGGCATTTGACGGTCCATAATGCACAAGTGCAATAATTTTCAAAAGATAAGAGTTGAACTGCACAACTTTAATCCTTGTTTTAGAAGTAAATAAAACAGAAATGCAATAAGTCAATGTGCTTAACTTTCATGAAAAAGAAGTGTTTTCATGGAAAGTGGACTGCTACCTTAGATACTTTAGCACTATATTTCTAATGGAAAAAAAAAAACTTGCATGGTGAGGGAATATATAATAAGAAAAGTATATGAAAGGTCCAGTATAAAGGCCCTTTCATATTTAAGATTCACAATTTTGGCTAAATAGCATCAGTATGTTCACATACTTGCATCTCCTTATTTGATTCCATCAGATAAATTTTTCTGTATTTCACTGATTTATTTTTTTGCCGCAAGTAAAGCTAATGGAAAATCTCAGGTGAAAAGCTAAGCACTAAATAAATTATCTGCCCTAAAGACCTGAGTGAACTCCATTAAAATCAGTGAAAAAATCCTGTAAGTTTCAATCAGTTAGACAGGATCCTTACTCAGTGGGTAACAGCATCAAACCAACATCTTTATTCCGTAATTAACGCAAAAACTTCAGTCTTCATGACAGTGACAGTGAAGTTTCTCCTTTCAAATGCACCAGAGGTTTGAACCTCAAAGGTCCTGGCATTGCAGTCCAAGCCAGCAAAAACCTACGTTGCTGTGTTAGTAATGCTTAGGCTCAGACTGGGACTTAACCACACGTGCTCCTTATTTTCTGCCCTTCCATTTGGCAGCATCACTTCTGTAACGTTACTGACAAGACTTTAGTGTCAGGCCGCGGCCCCAGTTTATACTAACCCAAACATAAAGCGCTATTGCTGGGGTTTGTGGCACATAGCAGGGAAGGGCAAGGCCAGTAGCGTGTTTCTCAGAGGCTGCACATTTTATGGAAAAAAGCAAAATGAAAATGTTCCACCTGGGATTTATAAAAGAGCTTCCGGCTAGTTTTTATGCAGAACACATGCTATGGAAAAGATGGTATACAAACTTTAGCAGGGATTATTTTTTCCCCTCACAAGAACATTTACACTGTGAAGTTTGTTGAATTCTTGACAAAAACGTGGCCTTATGTTTTGAACCTTCTCCAGCTCTTGTCCACATAGGTATTTAGAAAAAATAAAATAAAAAATGTTGCCACTCTTGTTCTGTCTAAACATGACATGTCAGCTGGAGTCAGCTGTGATAATACACGATGCAATGCACTTACTCACATTCTTGGCTTGTGTATTTCTTCAGGGTGTAATCGCACTCAAGCTTTCCTGAATAACTGTTCCACAAAAAGCCTACATTCACACAGAATGGTAACAGGTAACACGCAGCAGGCATTCAAATACCTTTCTCAGAGGGGTAAGGAGTACGTCAGCTTCTATCTAATTATCCATCAAAATGAAGGATACCAAAACAATTTTGCATTGAAGCTAAAATTCTGCCCAAGTCTGTACTAATTCAAACAACCACAAGTAATTCAACTAAAGGTACTGATCTTTTCCCGTCAGTGGAATGAAGAAGTGACTTTTTTTGTATGCATTTTGAGTATTATTATTTTGTCCTTGCGTATCAGGTACTAAATTTGGAGATGCATTTTAACTTTATTACCCTTTTTAAAAGCGGCATTTTGAAATTAATTGTATCCACTAACTAGAAAATAAAGTTGTGCATACTGAAAAAACCCTGTATGCATCTGCATTTTCCTAAAACTCTTCTCTTTGTGCATTTGTATCATGTGGAAATGTACTTTGCACGGATCGGTGTCTGTTATCCCTCGGCTCTGCCTCTCAACAAACAAAAGAAAGAAATGCCAAACCTGTTCTCTCCACCTTTTGGAGATAAGACAAGAAATTAAAGAGAGGCGTAAAAGGCTGTTTTGTGAATTAGGGCTATAAAGATAATGGAGAAAGTTTTCTGTAGGGACATAAGGTCCCCATCGCAAGGACTTTTAATAGGATGCTCACCTGTCTGAGTGCTTGGAGATGTCCCAGCCTCAGTTATGAGGCACGATGAGACAGAGGTACCAAAGGGCCTTGAGTACTTGAGGCTGGAAGGCCTTTTCTGCCCTATAGCCTATGATTTCGTTATTTGTATATTCCTACAGTGCTATACACATCCTTTACATAGTATTTTCAAAACCCTGGCTTTATGGAAATCCAGAATGTAGTCTCTGGGGTAGCTTTAGGGCATACTGGAGGTCCACTATTCCATCAAGCCATTTTAAATTGTTATAAACCTGCTGACAGGATTGCTCCAATCATGAGACAGTAATCACTTCCATAGTAAAGCTTTTATCAGTCAGCAGCTGGCAGAGCCCAGTGCAGTTTGAGATTTGTGTAACTTGTTAGAAGCCCAGTGTACTAGCACACCTTCGCACCAAGCCCCCAGGCAGGACTGTCAGGCCCCTGAACAGGACGCGCTGCCTCATTTTGACATTTAATCCTTCCCCAAGGAGGCACAGGGACACGTTTTGCCACAGAGAGCTGAGGCTGGCAGGGCCCTGTGGAGGCCAGCTGCTCCCAGCCCTGCCCAAGCACGGACACCCAGAGCAGGCAGCCCAGGACCACGTCCAGGCGGCTTCTGAAGGGGGAGACCCCACAGCCTCTGTGGGCAGCCTGTGCCAGTGCTCAGCCACCCGCAGAGCACAGGAGGGACCCGCTGTGCCCCAGGCTGCGCCCGCTGCCCCTTGTCCTGGCCCCGAGCCCCCCGCCAGGCCCCTGCCGCCATCCCTTCCTCTCACAGACCCCCCCCAACATGGCGGCCGCCCCCGTTCCCCCTCCCCTCCCTAAGCGCGCATGCGCGGGATGCCCAGCACTACAACTCCCAGCATGCCCCGCTCCCCCGCCGCCATCCCGTCAGTCACCGCAGCACCACCCCCTCCACACCTCCACCCCTCCACCCGGGCACCCCCCGGTAACGGAGCCCCGGTGCCGCTCCCCCGTTCCTCCCCCCACGCTCCCCCCCGTCCCCTCCCCGTGCTTCCATCCCGCAGCGCGGCCCCCCCGGCCCTGCCCCGCCGCGCCCCGCTTCACGCCCCGCTTCACGCCCCCCGCTTCCGCTTCCGGCCTCGCCCTTCCGCTCCCAGAGCGCCCCGCGCCGCGCCATGGCCCACACTGGTGAGGAGCCGGCGGCGGGGCCTCGGCGCCTCCCGCGCGGCCTCGGGGCCCCTCCGGGCTCCTCAGGGCCCTCCCCGGCCCCCGGGCTGCGGTCCTGCGCTGGAGGCGGGCAACGACCGGCCGTGGGGCCGTGGGGCGGCGGGGGAGGTGGGGCGGGTGCGTGGGGCCTGTTCTGAGGGAGCCGAACCCGGCTGCGTGCTGGGGAGAGCTCGGGGAGCGGCCTCGGGCTGCGCCGGTGGGGGCTCAGGTTGGAAACGAGGAGACATTTCTTCTCAGAAGGAGCAGTCAGGCACTCGGACGGGTTGCCCAGGGAGGGGGTGGCGTCACCGTCCCTGGGGGTGTTCAGGGAGAGGTTGGACGTGGTGCTTAGGGACATGGGTTAGTGGGTGACAGTGGTGGTAGGGGGTGGTTGGACCAGGTGATCTTGGAGGGCTGTTCCAACCTTAATGATTCTGTGATTTTAAGAACTCTTGGAACTCAAAAATATAACCAAAGCAAAGCCTGTGAAAGTGCTAGTCTGGGCTTCTGTTGTGTCTTCTCTAAGTAGTTAAACACTTGAGGTACTTTGGGGTGGGGCTCTTTTAACTTGGGGTACTTTTTTGTTGTTTTGTTTGGGGCTTAATCCTGCTGGATTTGCATGCTCAGGCTGGAATCTGTTCTCTTCCTGTAAATATGAATGACTAAAACTTGCTCGTTTGGTTCAGCGAGTATCTAAGTCACGCAAATACTGCTAGCTTGCAGAGGTCTCGGGAAGTGGCAGAGAGTAACCGCTTCCTAGGAGCAGGTCAGTGGATTGAACAGAATACGGAGTTTTGTTTCAAAATTTGTTGTAGTTATCCGTATTTGCAGATGGACTGAGGTCTTCGTGGACTTTTTTGGTCTGTAGTGGAGTTTTTTTATATCATCTAGTGAAAAACAGAAAGTAGAAAACCTACTGCAAGTAGAAAACAGGCACCTTTAGCATTTACCATTGCCTCTGGTGTGCTAGCCTGCCTCCCCGTGAACCTGGTGCCTGCGTTGTTTGCTTGCTGGGTCACCTGTCCAGCCAACGGGACAGCCTGAAAAAAGCAGATGAGCAGCTGTAAGACCAGGTTCTGTTGTTTTTGCTGGTTTGCGTGTTGCCTTTTGGAGTGAAGCGGTGCTGTGGGAAATCGGGAGGTTTGTCTAGCTCAGAAAACTACGGGCTCTGGATGCTGAGGTACAGTGACTGCCAGGGCAGAGTCCTGATGTGCAACTTGGTTGCAGTTCCGTAGTTCGGTGTCAGCTGCTGAATGATTGATAGCAAGACCTCACAGCCCAGCAGCTTGTGGCACAGCTCAGAGGTGGAGCACGTCTCCCTTAAACGTTTCCAGCCTCTGATGTGAAGTCCTCTCGTGATAGACCAGAAATGACAGCAACGTTAAATATTTATGGCTTCACTTCTCCAATTAGAAGCGTGGATGGGGCTTGAATCTGAAAGCTGTAAATAAAAACACCCAAACCACACCCCCGAAAATGCTGGCGTGTGCACGAGGCTTCCAAATGAAGTTCTCTGAGATTTGGTTTCAAAATGTGAATTTAACTGCTGGTTTTCCTTACGGCCTTACGTGTGTACCCACCTAGTTCCTGCAGCGGATGGAGCCGGAAAGGCTTCTGAACAGGAGCCTAATAATGGTTTTTGTGGAAGTTGGACCCTTTGCTGCAGGGGGCTGGTGGGGATACGTGGTGACGAGATTGTCAGTTAAAATGGAAGTGAGCCGGGTAGATTTGTGAAGGCTCTAATTCAGTTTCTGTGTAAGTGAGAAGCTATGTGGTGGGTTAAGGTAGGTTTACTGAAAGCTGGAGTAGTTTGTGCGTTGTACCCAATTTGGTGGTGCTTGTTGCATTGTCACTCCAGACTGCCTCGTGGAGCTGTGTGTGCTTAGCCGTGAATCAGACAGTTCCTGGCTTCCTTTGCCCTGGCTCTCAGCTTTAAATCTGGTTAACGGGAATTCAGTAGTGGAGAACAGTCGGTTTGACTTTAGCAAGGATACAGCTGCGTGCCCTAAGCCCCTGTTTCTGTGATTCTTTATGCTAAACTTTGAAGTGATATGTTGAGGGGCCACGAGTTCATATGGAGACTAGTTTCCTTCCAGCTTGTTCAGGAAGCTGTAAAAATACACTCTCAGAAGAAATTCTGTGTTATCAAGGTTATAAAAGAATTGACTCTTCAGTACTGCTCGTGCTGTGATAAGAGCTGTACAGTTAACCTTCTTTCCTGCTATGCAAAAATAGACTATTTTTTTTTAATAACTTAGTTTCTGGTGTTGGATTTCCTAAAAGCATAGTTGTTCTGAAAACAATTTTGTGGCCCGACTTGTAGCAGAAATTGCATGTGACTATTTTCTTGTTAAACTTGGAAATACTGTATAAGCAGTCCTTAAAATTATTTTTCTTAGACCTATTCTGTTAATATTTAGCCTCTTCAGATGCTATTTAGTGGCTGAGAACTAACAAACTTTTCTTTCTTTCATAGACAATGATTTGCAAGGAACAAATAGTTCAGGATCATTGGGTGGTCTTGATGTTCGTAGAAGAATCCCTATAAAGCTGATCTCAAAACAGACCAATAAAGCCAAACCTGCACCTCGGACTCCCAGAAATATGAACAGGATGCCTTCGAAGACCCAAGCTGGTGACGAAGGTAAGTAAATACTACAAACACCTGCCTCGTGGTGAGGAAGCATGTTATTCTGCGGCTTTGTTCAAGACTTCGGTCAGTTTGGGGGACCTAGAATCCGTAGTTCTGTACAACTGCAAAGCAAGTTTCAAATTTCCAGGTTCTTCTGCACGATAAGGGATAGATGATGCCAATTTCCAAAGTGAATTCTTGCTGTTCTCGCTGTACCTTTTTGCCAAATGGGCCCAGCAGGCTGGGAATGTCGAGGCCTTTCTTAATTACTTCAATATACAATGATGCAGGCACTTCACAGCAGCTGGTGTCAGCTGGGGAAGTGTTGTAGTTGGCTTGTCTTCTCCTCTTTTTTCTTTCCACAGAAGAATTTGATTATAACGAAGAGGAACGGTATGAATGCAAAGGAGGTGAAATGTTTGGAAATCAAAGGAGATTCCCTGGACCCATTTTCTGGGACTATAAGGTATGGTCACAGATGAAAATCATGGACTTTTGTCCGTGAATACTTTGTAAAATAACAGTGCTTCCCTTACCAAAAACACATTCTCTGCTTTCTCATGTTCGTGGTGTTCTTGCTGCATTCTCAGTTAATTCAGAAGTAATGTGCTGACTGATCATTGAAATAAGCTTGAGTGATCTTTTTCCCTCCCCTTTTCTCTCTCCTGTCAGATAAACTTGCTGGGGGAGAAGGACGACACACCCGTCCATTTCTGCGATAAGTGTGGATTGCCCATCAAAACCTACGGACGCATGGTGAGTGAAGAAGCAGCGGCCGTGGTTTCCCTTTAGGAGCAGTTAGGTATTGCTGTATCACTATGGAGCCTCTAGAGATTGTTTATTCAGAGGTCTGCTGAAATCAGCAGCAGCAGATTATCAGGATAGAATCAGGGCCATACTTGCTGAAATGTTTTGTTCTGGCTGAGTTTACTTTGCTCCTTGAGTTAGTAAAGTAGGCTTGAAAGTGTTAAAATGAAAAGCTTTAAAACAAACAAAAAGAGGAACAAAATAGGAACAAAAGTCTTTCAAGTTCAGTGGTTTTCAGTCTTGTACCACTTGGCTTTAAAAATAACCTTTTTATGTCACTGGGTGATTTACAGCCAAGTCAGAAAACACTTTTTATGTCTTTAAAACTAGTGTAACTAATTCCCTGAGATTTATGTTTCTGTGTAATGTAGCAGACTTAGGGCCCTGACTTGATTGTTGATAATTGATGATGCTTTTAAGACGTTCCCTGCTTGCATATAAGGCAAGTGTAATTGCATTGCATGTATGGTTTCTGTAAAGGTTCAGTATTACTGGGAAGCTTAAATTTTTACCTATACGTTTTTGCCAACTCTTAAAAAAACAAAACAAAACAACCTTGCCTTCCCAAGCTCCAAACTCAAACTGTTTTTGAGCTGTTCTATTCAAAGTAGACTGCTAACTGCTGTGTTATATCTGTTTGTTTCATAAGTAACTTAAGTGCTTCTATACTTAGGAATTGTGTGCTGTGGCATGATGTATCTTGTCTTGACAGAGCCTTGTTGTCTTCTAGATACCTTGCAAGCATGTTTTCTGCTATGACTGTGCTATACTACATGAGAAAAAGGGAGACAAGATGTGTCCAGGGTAAGTTCTCTTGAAATTTGTTCTTAAAGGAAATGTAGGAGTGATAACTAAATGCCTCATTTTGGATAATGTATTAATGTTTCTTATTTATGTGCATTTAGCTGAGGTAGCAGAGTACTCTTACTGCACCACTTGATTATAGTTTCATATCTCACAGTTAATAGAGTGTAAGAGATTAATGTTTATGTTGCTATTTAAATATTTGTGTTGATGAAGTATAACTGCTTGAGTTTGAAAAGGAGGAAAAAGCTGTTTGTTTACTGAGTGTGACTCTGGGTAAGTACTAAAACACCACGGGAATTTGTGACAGAGGGTGATGCTGTGTCTAAGTTTCCACCTCATGCAATTTTTGTTATTTCACAGTTGTATTTGGAGATTTACAAGTTTATTTAACTTCAAAATCAACAAAATGTTTTTCATTGCTACGGTGGGGGGGAAACGTGATACCTAATTTGGATAATGATGGCAAAATGGTTGACTTTTAGCAACAGCAAGAACAAAAACTTGCAGATCATGCTCTCTGTGATGACAGTCAACTCATTTTTTCCTCTCACTCAGCTGTAACGAACCTGTGCAGCGAATCGAGCAGTGCGTACGAGGGTCTCTCTTCATGTGTAGCATTGTTCAAGGGTGCAAGAGAACTTACCTGTCCCAGAGAGACCTACAAGCTCACATCAACCACCGCCATATGAGAGCTGGAAAGCCCGTTACTCGCCCTCCGCTTGAGCCCGTTCATCCTCCGATTGCCCCGCCACCCGCCGAAATTCCTGAGCGTTTCATAATGCCGCCTGAGAAACATCACATGAGCCACATTCCTCCAAAACAGCACATCATGATGCCCCCGCCTCCTCTGCAGCACGTGCCCCACGAGCATTACAACCAGCCACACGAAGACATCCGTGCGCCTCCGGCCGAGATGGCAATGGCGCCGCCACCGCCTCGCCCGGTCAGTCAGGACACCTTCCGCATCTCCACGAGGAAACACAGCAACCTGATAACTGTTCCCATTCAGGATGATTCCAGTTCGGGTGCCCGAGAACCGCCTCCGCCAGCCCCGGCACCCGCTCACCATCATCCCGAGTATCAGGGTCAACCCGTGGTAACGCACCCTCATCATATAATGCCTCCACAGCAACATTACGCGCCACCCCCGCCACCACCTCCACCAATAAGCCATCCTCTGCAGCATCCTCCCCAGGCAGCAGGCACTCCTCACATGGTGTATAGCCAAGCTCCTCCGCCACCAATGACCTCTGCTCCTCCTCCGATAACCCCGCCACCTGGACATATCATTGCCCAGATGCCACCATACATGAATCATCCTCCTCCGGGACCTCCCCCTCCTCAGCACGGAGGCCCCCCCGTAAATGTAAGCGCGCCCCCTCCCCACCACTACAACCCTAACTCTTTGCCACAGTTCAGTGAAGATCAAGGAACTCTTAGCCCCCCTTTCACACAGCCAGGGGGGATGAGTCCAGGGATTTGGCCAGCTCCAAGAGGGCCGCCTCCACCTCCAAGAATGCAAGGGCCTCCTGCTCAGGCCCCTCTTCCTGGACCACACCACCCTGACCAAGCCAGGTACAGACCCTATTACCAATGATACGAGCAGTTATACGAATAGAGAGTGCTATGAAGAGGATAAAACTATATACAACAGCCTTTTAATTAATTGTTGGGGGGGGTTGTTTTTTTAAATACTGTCATTTTGACTGTAAGACGTTTTTGGGTTTGGATCTTTAATGATTTTTAAGCATTGGATGTAGGACTCTGACTTCAGATACTCTGTAGTGCTAAAATAAGTGGCTTAGTAGACCACAGTTGCATTTTAACAGAACTTCTGTCTATAGTGTGGCTAAATTGTCCTTAAGATGAACGCTTGTAATATTACTTCCTGGAGAAAAAGAACACGTGTTGTACCATTCTGAATATCGTTTTTGTTAAATCCAATGTTTAGTTTCACTTGTGATACATTTTTGTTAACCTGTGTACAATAATTAAATTGAAACATGGTTGTAAAAGTGGTGGATTTTTATGTGAAGTCAACACAAACACGGTTCCAGAACATTGTTTTGGCACTAATGCTATCCAAATGGGAAACAGAAGGGGAAATACTAAGCTAACTTTGATGTTTTTACTAACATTTACTGTTACTTTTAATGAATTCAGGCTACGGTGAATTCATGACACTAGAAATCAGACATCCAAACACTGTATTTCAGGTTTGTTGGGTTTGTTTTAGTTTCTTTTTTTGTCTTTTTTAATTTGTGCGGTATCAAGACCAAGATAAATTTACCAGAAATGCAGCTTTGGGCATGACACAAATCCGGGTTATGATGTTACGGTTGGTGGTGGTGCTTTTGGGGCTGGTTTTGTTTGAGAAGATTCTGTTTAGATGTACTCTCCCCAGTGGTGTGAATTCAGACTGTTTTGTTTCCTAACAGTTACGTTCATGTGGAAGTGGCCATGAGCTGGCTTGCCATGTCTGAGAGAAGCAGCTTGTTGTTGGGCGTGAAGTGGCATTTACCTCTGTCACTTCATAAAATCCGTACAGTTGGAAAACTTCCCATTTGGTAACGTGAAAGAAAGGGTCTGAAATCCCTTACGTAGATACGAAAAGAAAAAATAAAAGCTACGCATCCTTTATCTGTTTCAATTTTTGTGCTACATCCTTAATTGGGCAGTTAAGAGCCCTTTTTTTTTTTAATAAAGGTGACAATATAAGCAAGCCCTTGGGGGGGCTGTTCTGGCCCAAAATTTAAGTTTTATAAGCACACTCTTAAATATAAGATGTGAATGTTCTCTTTTAGTGCAGCTGGTAGCTGAGCCAGACAGTGCTAAGACAGTTTTGAATGTTTGCCTTCATGTTTCTAATCAATGTTAGTGCTGAACCTTATTTTCTTTTTCTCCAAAATGTCACGTTTCTAGTAGGGGTGATTTTAGATGGAGAAATCCTGTGTGTTCTTTTTTAAGGTTTGTAATTTCCTAGTGTTCTCAGAACATCTGAATTCTCTTTAAAACCTCACTCTTTCTATTTTGTAACTTTTTGTTTCCTGCTTCGTAATTTAGTTTATCAAAGAGCTCTGGCAGTACAACATTCCAAATTTTGTAGTTCTGTGTCAACCATGTATTTTTGAGTTACCTGAGCAAGCGTTCCCTAAATTTGCTCTGTTTTTGACTGCTGTTGATTTCCTTGTGACCACGGGCAAATCTTTCGGTCAACCTTCAAACAAATGCAGCTGCATGACGTCTCCTTAGAGATGTTCAAATAAGTTCTGGGATGTACAATAAATTCTGGGGTGTGCAAATGGCTGGCAAGTGTCATCTGGTGGAAAGTCTGCTTAGCTGTGATGTGCCTGGTTCGAAGACAGAGTTCTTTGGTTTGGTTTCTGTGCAGAGTAAGTCATTTTAAATAAAACACTGGCAAAGAAAAAGGTTGGTTGTGGTATTGTGCTGCAGTACGCCGTTGGTTGACGATTGAGTGCTTCAGTGTGTGTGAAGGAGAAAATGACTGCCAACATTATTTTGTTTCAGTAATTCATAATAAATGCATGAGGAACCTTTAAGCACTCCCTTTTCTCATTGCTATTAGGAGGTCGTTTGGGGCAAATTGGGATTACAGCATATAACTTCATGGAGGAGGAAATCCCCAGGTCTGAAGTGACTAACACTCCCCGACTCCGGAAAGCCAGATGATGGCTGACAGACCTTTTCTGGAGAGACTTGCTGATGGCTCTTGGCACCGGCTGCGTTTTGCTAGGCATGATGCATGATTTATTCAGGTACCATGTGGCACGCTTCTGTGCAGGGTTAAACCACCACACAGGGCAGTGCGCCAGCATCACCAGCGTGCTCTGCTTTGCAAAATAAGGCATTCTGAAATCAGCTATTGCCCCTCCTATGGGGGTGAAGAGGAAGTAATCATGCTCTTCATCATGCTAGTTTTTAGAAATCAGGTATCTGTTAAATATTGCCTAGTCTGTTGTGAAGCAGATGAAGGTTTTGAAGGTTTCATACCTATGTCCATTGCTGTATTTTTATTTATTTATTTATTTTCAGCTATTGATGAAGTGCTTCTCTGAAAATCCTGTGAAAATTCTCTGAAGAACAATTTAACTTCAGTTGGTTAAAGGACAGGAGCAGCCCTTGTTCCATCAAAAAGCGCAGAAGATAAATGTACGTCACCATAGATACTGTTTGAGAATTTGGGGGGGTTGCTCATAGTTGAGGCAATGATGACTTCGTGCTTGCTGAACAACCCCAAAATATTACTAAAATTATTATTACCCAAAAAATCAGTGCGATCCCTTGAATTGTTTAGTGCATCAAAAGTCTTTGTGACTGAGAAATTACTGCAAATCATCTCCTGTAGATAGAGGATTTGGAGTTAGGTCAAACTTTGTATTTCTTGTATTGGAAGACCTAAATGTGTTTTAAGACTTCAAGATGTAAACGTAAGTTTACCTATATAGCCAAGGGTACCATTGATACTTTGATATTTACAAAATTAAGAGATTTTTGCATTGGTTGAAATGTTACGTTTACAATTGTCTTTGTTTTGGAGTTTTAAATTTATTTTTAAACCACTGGTAGCTTCCGTGTGAAGTTCAGGAATGCTGTATGTTGTATATCACCGTATGACTAACGGTCTTTGAAATGGTGCAAAGTACTTCTGAATTCTTTGGTTTTCTAGTTGGGACTTCCTTTAAAGACACATATTGAATCGAGCTGGTTTTATTCTGAATGATTATCCCTGTCAGTGGCAGCGATCTACCTCCTGAGGCATTGCCAAGCAGCTCTCAGGTTTTAAGAGACCTCTGACAACATTAAAACGTTAATTAGAGTAAGATCCTCCAGTGGTGCCATTTAAGGGAATGAAAAAGAGTTTGATGGTTTGTGTTCACAACGGAATGAATTAGACACAAACAGATGGCCTGAAGACATCCGTGGTATAAAATTTATCTTCATGTCCATCTCTAATTTTGCTTAAAGGATCGTCTGCAACAGTGCATGCTTCACAACAAGCAGCTAATTGCACGAACAAGTACTTTATTCGGGTTTTGAGAATGCTATGAACATAAAAATTGGGTGCTTGCATGTGGTGAGTGACATTTAAGTGCTATTTTTCTTGTTCATTTTAAAAAAGAAAAATGATGTCCTAGATCTAATCTGGGAGAGTGAGAAGTCCATAGTGGATGGAGTGTCCATTCCTTTGTGTTTATGACTGTTAAGGAAGAGTCGAGTTAGTTAGAAAATAACGTGGAAGTAATTCATATTCATTTCATGTTGGACTTTGCACACATAGCAATGGAGTAAACTTGTCTGTCTTCTTTGTTACGTAAAGTCAAGTGCTCTCAGAAGCAGATTTGTGGATACACTTCCTTTGTGGATCAAGTCAGAGCACACCTCTCCTTAAAATGCTTTCTGCTCTGTAAAACTCGGGTCTGATTTTGTTCATGTTCATCTCGACTGTACATTTCTAAAGGAAATAGGATTATACAAGTTGTATGTTCACTGGTTTTTACTTCATGTTAAAAACAATTATTAGCAACAGCGAATTCACCTTCGTATGGAAGTGGTACCCTCAACTGGTTCTTCACTGGGTTCAGGTATGTTACATTCACACTGATAGCTCATACTGAGCAGTTTGTAAACCAAAATAGCTGCATTTCTTTGGGCAACGTGAATGAGAATAATGAAGATTAAAGCTCTTCTTAGTCTTGACTTAGCCACAAGACATGGTGACTTCAGAAGCTTTTCCTACTTTGAACTGTATTTGCTTGTTCTCCGAATGTGGGACATTATTATTATTATCAGTTTTGATTTGGTTTTTGAGTATAAGAGATTAACAGAGATTAAAAGATTAAAAAATCCAGTATGCATCCTGAAAGCTGCGGGTGGACTAGCAGCAGGAAGCCGTTAGATTGGCTCAGTCATCCTGATGCTGTTACCAGTGAGTGCTAGTGGGACTTGGAAGTGTAACACACTTCTGTTAATGGACAGAGGGATCATTTGTGTTCAGAAACAGGCAGGAACGTTTCCATTTCTGTATGGTAGTGTTTGGTAGTAGAACTGCAGCATAAATGACTAAAGCAAAAGAACAACAAGAAAAGGGATTTTAAATAGACATGAATGCGTTCCAGTCTACCATGTTTTATTCAGTTTTGTTTGTGAAAAACAATGCCTGAGCACAGCTCCAAAATCACTTATGGTAGATGATTTCCTACACTAAGTCAAATTACCCGAGTGCTAATGAGAGCTCCTGCACTTGTTCCTAAGCATTCCTGGGTCAGGTAAACTTTCAGGCATTTTCTTAGGAAGCGCAGAGGAGCAAATGTAGAAAGAGGAGCACGAGAAGCAGGCTGTCTACATTTGGCACGGGGATGAGGGATGGAGAGCTGTAATTGATGTTTCTCTCCTAGTAGCATTTACAGATACTTTTTCCTGTTTCCAAACTATGAACTTAGATAGAAATAGAGAAAAATATGGGCTTACATGTTATAAAACTCTCTCTATTGGTCCCCAGACCTCAAATAACTGAATCACTTTGATTTTTTTTTTTTTTTTTTTGGTTTTGTTTCCATGTTTCAAACAATCGCTTCTGTATTACAAAGTGAAAACCAGGCCTGAGAATAGGCTTGAGCATCTCAGGCCCTTTGGCTTCTGTAGTTTTCACCCCCTTGTTGGCTCTAAGCTGGCTATTACGAAGTTACCAAGCATCTGCACTGTGCTGTAGGCTCAGGATATGTGCTAACGGATCGATGATAGCAGCCAGCTCTCCAAAGAGAAAGCAGATATGAAATTTGCCTTTTAGTTTAATTTTGAATAAAGGATTAAAAAGCACTGACTGGTATTGCTCTGACTGAGCAGCAACTGCTGAGTAGAATAGCAAGCTCTATGTTTTCAGAGGTCCCCTTGTCAAAAACAAGCCGGTAAATCTGCATCACCACCACATCCCACGGCAGAGCAAGACTCTGTGCCACAGTCTGCGTGAGGGTAAACTACCAGGAGAAACGTTAGTGCTACGAGAGAAACAGAAAGTTGAATTCAGAAGTAACCAGAAAAAAAAATCACAGAAATAACTAGAAATCACAAAACATCAGAAATACAGTGCTGTTGTCAGCACAGGAAATGAGCAGGGTGGTTAAGGAGATGCCAAGTATTAGGAACAAGTGAGGTGGGAGTGCAAGGCTCTCTGGTTAAGGCTGTCTGGGTCTCGCATCCATTTTAGAAATGGTGAATAGTTTTGGAAGGGGAAATTATGCTCTGCTGAATCCTGGTTTTATATCTGGTAGAAATCAGAAGGCTTGAACTAGTTTTGTGAAGATACTTGGGTGACAAGTGAAGCACACTATGACATTTTGATTTTTCCAGTTTGCATAGTACGCAGGGCATTGTGAACATCATGAGAGTCATTAGTTTTAAGATTGTTTGGAGGAGTGCAACTGAGAATATTTTTTTTTAAGCTGAGGCCTGTCAGTACACCCAATGGTTTTGAAGAGAAATACGTGCTGTCTGGTGTCTTACTTACCCTTTTCTTGCTCCCACCAGACTGACTTGTGTGCACTAGTATGTGTGTCTGAGTTCGTGCCAGTGCACGTTATTTTGTTAATCTTACATAGCTTCTCTCCTAGTTTAAATCCCTGATGTATCTATAACTCCTTTTGTCAGCCCTTGAATACAGGCTCTCCACTCCACAAGGATCCCTGTAGCTCTTCTCTTTAGCTGCAGTTTGACTTCATCTTTCTTGAACTGACAGGCTCACTGTGAGCGTTCAGAGCATTCAGAGTGAAATCTCATCCATGCACTGTGCAGCAGCACTAACAGCTCTCTGATTCTGCTGGAGAAACAAATCTGTTCTGATACAATCTATGGTTTTTTGAAGGTTGCATTAGAAAAGCAGTTGAATGACATTCTGACCTCAGTCCTCAAGGTCCCCTCTTTCTTTTTGTATTCAAAAGCTCCTCGGTTTAATATTATCTTCCAGCTGCATTCGGAGCCTCTTCATTTTAATATTATCTTCCAGCTTGGCTTTATTGGCAGATTTCATCAGATAACTCCAGACTCTTGTAACAAACAATTAATGCAAATATTTGACACCAATCCTGCCTCCACCCCAGTACTTCTATTTCAAAGCTCCTACTCGTCCATCTCCTCTTTAGTATAATCCATCTTTGCCTTTCAGTGCCTTTGCTTACCCCATCTTCTGTATCTACATTAACTCTTACCCATGTGGCTCTGCATGGAAGGTTTTGCTCAGGTCTAGAGAGATGAAATCTCATTTTCCTTTGGGAACTCTGTTTGCTAACTGGTGGTTACATGAGCTATGATGGTTAGGTGAATGGGGCATGCATACATCAACCATATACAAAACAAGTCACATTTCTTCCCACTTATTCCTGTCTGGTTTTCCTTCAAATTTTGTTCTGTAGTCTTGCATACTATCGAGATAAAAATCACAGTCTTGTTTACCCAGAACACTTTCTTCTTCCCTCCAGCCTTTCTTAAGCACAAGCCCAAATGCACTGCTCTGGTCACCCCTGACTTGTTTGAAAGTCAAAGCTAAACTTGAAAACTAAACACTTGTGATTTCACATTGCTTTTTCTTTCAGACCCCTGGAATGTTCCCATTTTCCTCTAGGCTGAAGATTTTTATGCCTGCAGCACTTGTCAGTTTAAAAGATCTGTCCCTTTTTTTTTTTTTTTTTTTTTTTTTTTTTTTTTCTCTGAAAGATGTACTGTAGTTCAGCTTCAAGCCTTCCGGTACGTTGGGTTGTGCAGACCGGAGGATGAGAACAGACTCTTCACTTGACGCCCTTTGAGCACCTGCCCAAGAGAGGTGGGAAATTCACCCTGCCTGCCTGGCAGCTCCGTACTGACAGCTCCTCCCAAGCTGAGGTTTGGGGCCACTGTATGCCGGTTTTCTGGGGCACACACCTAACAGGGCTGCCTGCCATGCCAACAGGAAAGTGAAAAGCCTTCCACGAGAAGGTTGCCGTGTTCCCTGCCTAGCTTCACGGCTGCAGTTTCATAGTAGCTATATCACCTCGAGCTCTTTGCTGCTGTCAGCTGAAGTGAGGAAGTTGGGATGCATTTAACAAGGAAGACTGGCTCACCGGGGGATTCACTGCAGCTCTTCTTGGTGTGCAAATGGACCCAAACCAAAATGAATTAGAAAACTTTTTCCTTTCAATTTTCAATCGCTGTCAATTTCTGTGTTTCAGCAGGAAATCAGACTCATTACAAGCTACCTCGCTGGTGCATTGACAAATGCAGCAAGCGATGGAGGGTTACCAAAATCATCATTTTCTAGTTCACTGTAAATATATCCTGTCTTGTGCGTTTTATAGCACCCCAAACTGAATCAACAAATTGTGTTTGGATCTGAAAATGCTGTGTCTCTTTACTGAGCTGTTTTCGTATTTCACTGTAGATCCAGTAGCCAGTATGTGTACTATGCACGTGGTAGTGAGATGAAAATAAGTTTAATGACTCAATCTACTACGTATCTCATAAACCACAATGAAAACTATATACAAGTTATATACAAGCCGAAGATAAAATATCTCTCCCAGCTATTAGACTGTTATAAATTACAAAATTTCAAATATTTATATATTCTCTAGTAACTGTACAAGTTGTCTACAAACTGTCAGAATAACATAGATGTATGTACAAGTATATGCAAACAGGGCTAACTTTACTTGCTTCTTCAGCTACGTGGGTAGGTTGTCAGCAGGGTATGAAATAGGAAAATCCAGGTGATTATAGCCTCTACGTTTTTACATAAATACATCTCTATATTTACAGAGATGCATAAAGACTAACAAGCCCATTCCAAGACTTGGACCATAATCATGTGAAGTAAATCCTTCTCAGGGTATATGAAAGCGTCCATCAGTCTTTATGCTCATTGTTGCATCTGTATTCATCTTCTGTAAGTGATGCTGTGTTGCTGGAGGGTATTCTCCTTATAAAATTGAATCTAAAATTTTGTTTCTGTTGGATTCTGGAGGAAAAGAAATGGAAATAAATGTCACCTATGGAAGGAATATCTGGGGAAGGTAATCTCTGGTGAGTGACATAAGAGCTTGCTACTCTAAAGCGTTTGTGTGGGAAGGCTGCTGTTTAACATCTTTACCATCTTTTCTTTACAGGGCTGCTGTTCTGGATGCTGCTCTCTTCTTTGTCACAGGTCAGTGATGAAAGGCTGTGTCCCTTTCCCATCCCTGCCTCCAGACTCCCCTTCTGCCCATAATGTGCAGATACATGGGGATAATGATGAAGTCTCTGCCACGTGGACACTCCACCAGAGGCCTGCGAGCTCCTTGAGGGAGAACCGTGGTGGAGGGGTGAGGAGACCAGTGGTGGTGGCCTTTGCCCAGCTTCCCTCTGCAGGCCATCAATGCACAAGGCAAGGCAGGGACGCCTCCAGTGGGCAGAGCTTTGCCTTTCCTACTCCTGCAATGCTTTGCCCTAAGTCAAATCCCATTAATAAGCTATCTGAGTGCTTTCTGCGTTGGGCTGACGTGAGCTTAGTGGTGAAGATGTGCTTGTTATCTAACCTAGTGGTTCCTGTGAGCAGCTTTTAGCGCCTTAATCGCCTACAGACCTGGGGTTGGAGTGACACTGCTGGGAACAGGAGGCTTACCATGTTCTCCCGGCTGCGTAGCCCGTTGCTGGTATTGATGATACAGTCTTTGCTGGTACCTTTCTGCAAGCAACACATGAAATTTGGTGTCAGGAAATGGGCTGTTTCCTTTTTTTCCTGCTCTCAGGGAGGAGCTGTGTCCTGCCAGCCCCACCGTGTGTGACCCCTTTTCCAAAGGAGGTGGCTTCAAGAGAAGTTCTTGGCCAGGCCAGTCTCCCATGGGAATTACTGCTCCCACTGGTGGCTTGCTATTACCTGGAACAAGAGCCACTCTTGCTCTCTCAGTTTATCAAAGACCAGCAGAATTTTAATCATTAACTTTTTGAATACAGACATTGTATAGGGCCCATGGCTGCCTACGCAGAGCACTGCACAGAGTTGGGTTTTTGTGGGCAATGTAAAGGGACGAAAGTAGTAAAAGAGGAAAACTGTAGTGTTACCTCAGTGAGCTTTAACTTGGGGGAGCTGACTATATCCTTCTTCAGCAAGATGTGTAAAACTGCATCATGAATGGAGAGGAAAAACATGGACGGCTTAATCTCCTCATCAAAAAATGCGCACCTCTCCAGTTTCTCCAGGAATCCCTCTGCAGAGGAACAACATCAAAGTGTAAGAGTCACCTGCAGGCCTTCAAAATGAAGAAACAGTAGTGCATCCTTTGCATGTCCACTGAGTGCACATGGGGCTATCTGGCAAGGTGCACAGTTTTATTTATTAGAGCAGACATTTCTGATGTGGGGAGGGTGGGACACCAACTCCATCGGCACTGCCCTCCTTGATGCTGGGCAGGAGGGAACAGGGGCCCAGCTCTCATTTAACACAGGCTGCCCGAGACTGGGGCAGCATGGCGATGGAGCTGTCATTATCCAGTTCTGGGAGGTAAAACTGGGAACTGGAATAATTACTGGGACTTGGAGCATCCACGGAGAGGCTGAGGGAAACATGAGTACTCACCGTGTGCCCCTGCAATGTAAATGTCGATGTCGATCCGGATAAACTCTTTCAAAGTCTGTTAAACAGCAAACAGGCACCATTTAGATAGTGATACGTTTGCTGATAGCAGCTGTTACAGCAATTAGCCAGAGCAATTTAAAGTAATGATTGTATTTTGAATAATGGCAAAGAGCTCTGCACCTGGAGGCAGAACAGTCTCTTCAGTGGCAGAGGACAGGGAGGACTGGTTGTTTTGGGGAGGGACAGTATTTAATACATTCCACCCCCACTGAAAAAGATGATCTCTCATAAACTGCATGGCTTTATTGTACCTAGTTCGTACATGATGAAACTGAGGCTCCAAAAGCTTCCGGGGAGACTTTTCTAGCTAGGGACTTGAGCAGAACTCCTCTTCCTATTGCATGTACTCATTTAGTTCCTATGGAAATAGATTTACCCAGGTAACGTGGATCTAGATAGTTAACTTTAGCTGTTGCTGTTGGAAAATGCTGTCCTTATTGCCCTGCTCAAGGTTGCCTTGGAAAACTAGAGCAGGAGCACAAATGAAACTGGTGCTCCAACTCCTGAACCCATGTTTAAAGCCAGATTTCATAGGTGCATTTCTGTAAAGCTTCCCAAAACCTTACCAGCTGAAGAAAGGGTGCCAGAGCCAACACTTTAATTCCGATAAAATTTAGGCTAATTATTTTATCAGTGTCTATGGAAGATGTGGATTCCAACTGACATAAACTCAAAGGTTACCACTGACTTCCCAGTCCATATAGAAATGCCTTTATGAAGCAGACAAACACATTTATATGTTTTTCTTTAGTAAGATTGCTGTCTGCCTTGGGAATTAGAATTACCTTTTGGAGGACTCTCATGGCAGAAAAATCAAGGAAGGACACTGCTGAGAAATCCAGCACAATGCTGTGGATGTTGACCTGGGGCACAGCGATGCCAGGAGGCAGGTCAGAGCTCCAGTTGATCCGAATGGGCAGGTCTGTCATGTTGGTGGGCTGGTCCAGCTCCTCTATCCTGTTGTTGTCTAACTCTTCGTCAGACTCGTGCGTTCGGTTAGCCATGCAAATCAAGCCTTTCTGCATTGGCAGAGAAAAGTACCACAGTTAATGCTTCTGCCTGAGACCCAGCCAGGTTGGAAGCACGTCTTTGCTTAGGGCAAGAGTGGTGGCAATGTGAAGCTGATGAGCCCATGAGATGGAGTGGGACCCACCTGCACTTTACACCAGAAAAGGTTCTGCCTCTCCCTCATCTGGGGGAGTGTGGAAATGTTGGCTTTCCTCTAACCAATTGTTTAATCGTCATCATAATCCGTTAATGATTGTCTTTTATTTTCCACAAGAATTTATTGTTCCCTCAAGTCAATGATCCGATACACTTTGATTCAGTAGATTTGGAACAAGCCAACAAAAAGCGTGCAGGATTTGTGACTGTGAGAGCCATTTAAAATCTTATTTTTTAAGTGTGTTTATGTCATGAGGTAGTGACTTGCAGAATGGTGTGTCTAATTAGGAGAGGAGGCCGTGACTGGGGAATAGCACGGCTAATTAGGACGGGAGGCTGTGAGTGCTCCTCAGCACTTCAAGCCAGGGAGCTGTTGCTTAATTCCCCGGGGTCTTGCCTCCTTTTTGCCCACCATGTCTGCATCAGGTGGAGTTGCCTTACGTACAGGTGTCACTTGAAGCTCTCCTTTCTTCAGCATCTTTCTGATCTTCCGCAGAGCCTTATTGCGTTTCCTCAGGACTCTAAGTGGGTTGAAGCCAACCTGCAGAAACAGCATTTTAGTTCTTTAGGTTTAGCCCCAAATTCCAGGTAACATATCAAATAACCATGATGGCGAGGTTAGAAAAAACAAAACAAAACATAAACTCTTGAATAATGACAAAAGTAAAAATAAATGAGCAAATATCCTTAGCTGAATTAATTATGAAGCCTTAAGTTTATGGCATAGAGCTTTTTCTGGGGAAGTTATTGTTTTATATTTCTTTACTACATTTGAATGTCATTAACTTTAAATATTTTAGTAATGTCTTTTTGAGCTGTTTTACTCCAAAAGCCAGCTGCCTTTGGTGCATCTGCTTGCCAGATGCACCATGCCTTCCTCTGTTATTCCAGATGAGTGCCCAGCTGGTGCCTCCTCGCCCTGCCGGGAGGACCTGGTGCCACTGTGTCCCTGTCTGCACGAGGGGGCTCCCCGGTGGGGTCACACTGCTGTGGCTGGGAAGAGGCTCAGGCCAGGAGCTGTCCCTGACTGGTGCCTTCAGTGCCTTGCGCCTGCCAGTTGGCATCTCCCAGGCCAAAATCCCAGTGGAAGGGCACAGCATCTCATGCAGCTCTTCTTTATGGTCATGATGAGCATGGTTTGGACTCGATGCTACCTACCATTGCTCAACAATTAAACAAACCCTTTTTTTCCAGTTGGGAAGACATCTACACTAGCATGGGTTGCAATAGAGCATAATGATGCTGTGGCACAGGCCAGCAGCTCCAGCAGGCTGGTAAATTGCTGGCTAGCCCTGAGCTTGTCGTTGTTATGAGATGGCCACCTAGGCTATCGAGCTCACAGGTTGTATCTGCCCTGCACCACCTGACAGCAGTGTGGATCTTGTACATGTGGTTTTGTTTCCTTGAAGAAAAAGTTAATCATGCTGTCTGTGTAGGTCTCATGATCTTCTTTAACAAAATTAGATGGGCAGGTATGTCAGACTAATAAGGGCTACAAAAATACTATGTTCCTGCAAGTCTTCTGAGCTTGTGGTTGGAGGAGAGAGGTTTTAGAAGTGCCTGTATTTGTCTGAAAATGAAAAGAAGGAGAGAGAGGCATGGAACTATGCAAACCTGAGAAAAAAAATATCTTTCAGACTTTTCTGAGAAAAAAAATATCTTTCAGACTTTTCTGATATGAAAGCCAAGCACATGGAGATTCAAATATGACATATTTCCTCGTCCCTGTGCCAGTTTCAGTCTCTCACATGGAGAATGAGCCACTCATTGCCACTGCTCAGCACAGCCACTGCCTATCGATTCCCCACAAAAGCAGCTTGTGGGGGGTGGCTGCGGGTGCAAGATGGGCTTGGACAGCCTGGGGTTGGTGGGTATCGCTGGCATGGGCAGGGCTCAGTGTCCTGGCTCTCCGTGCTGGTTACAGGAAAAGAGGATGATTTCATTCAGCTTTTCTTCTGCTTGCTGTGATTAAGTTCTTCAGGGCAAGGTGAGCATACTAGCATTTATTGGCTGTAAATAATATAAATAAAATAATGCCCCTTCATATTCTCTATGTTTCCAGTAGATTTTCTGAAGGACTTAAAGCATGTATGTACATTGCTATGGTAAAAGTTCAGCACAAATCAGGCAGTTCTCTTTCTCAGAGGTATGTCTGTACACGTGGGACTACAGTAGTCAATAATTCATGAAAATCATCTCTGAACTATGGACAGACTGCATAGTTATGGGGAAATTGTATTCAACCTTAACGTGTCACATAATTAATCTGTTCAAACTGACACTTACAGCAGTGATGAGTTTCTCTTTGAAGAATTCAATATTAGCAAAGAAGATAGGAGATGAGCATCTGAAAATCTTCACTCCCTCTGGCTCATAGATCTGCAACACAAAGCAAAGGTATCAGTACCAATGTCCGATACAGAAACGCAAATGCAGCAGGTAATAAAAGAAATATGAGGTTTCTTACATCAGTGTAATCCTTCCTGTTCCTGTAGATGTTACTTCTCCCAACGTTGGCCAAAACAGCGCAGCTCGGGCTGCGAACAAACACAGGTGGTTATTTGTACCCCATGTTGAAACCTGGAGGAAGGGGCAGCTGGGGTTGCTCTCAGTTTGCTGTGTAGTTCTCAGAGGGTGAAAACCTTCTTTGCAAAGCTCGGCCCCTGCCTGTGGTGGCCATGCCCTGAGCACAGCTGCAGCTCCGGCCACCCTGGAATCAAGCCAAGCATTGAGCTGTGCTGGATGAGCAGAGAAATGGCTGAAAGGTTTCAAATGGGAGGATGCTGACAGGAGAAAGCCCTGTTGCTGCCTGGTCTGAGCTTCATGCTAGTGAGCAGCCATCCAGATGGCTCCCGGCCAGAACAAGACCTGCATCCCCCCGACCTGCTGGGCTGCTCACACAGGGTGCCTCTGTCCCTGCATGTGCCAGCCCCTGTAAGGCAGCCCTGTCTGGCCTGTAATGGTAGGTACAGTCGTGCTGAAGTATCCAGCATTTACATTCTTTTCCCCCTCCACCCCCTTTTTTTCTTGTAGACTTAGCCTATTTCTTGGTTGTTTTCAGCATGCATAGAGCTATAAGCATTTCCTTCCTCACAAACACCATTGGCCAAATGTTTTCAGGCATCTCAGTGCATGTTTCCTCTGAGGTTGCCAGCACCAGTAAAGATGAAAAGTTATTTTCCAGACATGCAAAAGCTGGCTGGTGAGCCCCAAGGCAGGGTGAGCCCCCACCACTTCACCTCACCAAGAGCTCAGCACTGCCTGTCTGTGGTGGCCCCGTGCCCCACGGACAAGCAAAGGGCCTGAGACATGATCCAAAAACATTCAGGGATTTCTGCACATGACTGGTTTTCCCAAACACAGTTGCTGGTCCTCTATGTACAGGGGGAGTTAATTTGTAACAAGAGGCCCTGAGATGTGTTATCACCCTGTCGGAGTACTCACATCTGGGAGCGGATCACCACGGTCAGCAGCTCGAAGGCCACAGCAGTTGCCAGCCCAATATCCAGGCCAAGGAAAACGGCGGCTAAGAAAGTCACCACCCAGATCACCTGCAAGAGCAGAAGGACATCAGCACATCAGTGGTTATGAGTGTGATGAGGTCCTGGATCGCGAGCCCCGAGTGAGAGCAGCAACCTCTGAACTGCTTTCTCTGATCTGGTACAGGATGTCCATCTTATTATTATTATTAAAGTTATTTCATTTTTCATAGCTGCTTATCTTGTAAAACAGGGCTGCACTCACCAACAAGCACTAGGAAGTGTTTCTAGAGATGACAATTTCTGTACAACACATTTGAAGGATTAGAATAATAAAAGTGTGAATCTTCCATACGTGGTTCATTAAATAATAAAAATCCATCAGAAATGCAAAGATACAAGAAAATTAGTGTCCTGGTGAAGCTGAGAGTTGTAAATATGCCTTGTGCATCAAGACAGGCAAATTTAGCTGCCGTGAATGTACTTGACTGATAAACACAAATTACTGGATAATAATATTTTTAACCATGGATCTCAAAGCACATTTTCATGTGAAAAAAATATGGATTTTTACCTCAGAAATCTGAGGTCTGGAATGATTCAGAAACACAAGGAATTGGCAGATGAGAAAGGCAAGAGACTGCATCTTCTGAGAGGTAAGAGGCCCTGTCCTCCAGCCACCAGCTTTACTGTTTGGAGTAAATCCTTCTAGCCATGGTCTGCACTTGCTATTTGCTGATTACCTTCCACCTGTTATGCTACATGAGTTTATGAAAGGGAGAAAGTGTCCCTGTAGCCAATGCAGTAGGTATTTAGATTTTCTTTGCAACTTCTTTCTGTGTTTGACTTTATTATAAGGAACTGTAGTTTGATGAAATGGTTGAAAATGAATGCCCCCAGGAGAGGTGAGCAGACAGAACTGACTCAGGATAGCTGGGACACAATGCAAACATGAGCAAGGGGGGCAAGAGTAAAAAAAAGGCATGCTACTGTTGTCCTTTCCATGTAGAGAAGTAAGGCAGCTATAAAAATAAAGATGACCTTTAAGAGCATTTGCATAAGTGCTTCATTGTGGGACTCAACTTACACAGTCATATTTGTCCTTTCTCCACAGGACGCCCACTTCCTTGAACTGCATGAGCATTCCTTTCAAGTTGCCCAGAGCCAAAGCTGCAAGGACTGACTGTTAGGAAGAGCAAAACACATACTGAATTCTAAAGCATACAAAGCATATATCGAGCATTTAGCCTCATAACATTATACAAATAGGGCCAAAGTGCAGCTCCTCCCAGTGTATCACTGCTGCGGGCCACGATGCCCAGTCCACCATGCTGGAATCTCCTTAGCTGTGGTGCAGCACAGGTGCCTGACTTGGGGCTGCAGATTCCACTTACTTTTGGCACCTAAAAGCTGGTGCTCTGATGTTGGGTGTGTGGGCACCTGCAGTCCCTTTGACCATGTCATGGTTCTGCCTGTCATAATCTGGGAGAAATAACCTAGTTTTGCAAAACCCAGTCTGGCTCCCGCTGAAGTCTGTGAACATTCCCAGTGCCTCCTAGAGCAGCCTTAGGTTTGGCAAGCAGGAGGAAGCATGAAGTAAAGCAAGTGAATACCTTCTGTAATGGTTCCAGGAGAAACCCAATGGCCAAGATGACAATCAAGACAATGAATGCTGAGATAATACCAGCAATCTGCAAGGGGGAACAATTTCACCATGAATAAGTGCCCAAAGGCATTAGGACCAGCAGTGAAAACAAGAGACCTTTCTTTCATTAAAAGCCATCATTTCCCTTTGTATTCTGTACCTGTGTTTTGCCTCCTGTGCTTTCCTGCACACCTGATCTTGACAAAGCTGTACTGGAGGCAAATCCTTTGAATGATCCACCAACTATATTACCCAGCCCAAAAGCAATTAGTTCCTGGAATAAAAACCAAAAAGGCTGTTCTTAAAAGCTAGCTCATGATGGTTAGTCACAAGAAAAGCATTCCTAAAATGACTTATTTCCCACTGACAAATGCACAGTACTGACCTCTGTGTCGTTGACCTACCTGATTGCCATCTATCGGGTAGTCATGCTTGATGGAGTACACCTTAGCCACAGAGAAGGCTACTGCAAACCCAACAATTGCAATGGAAATGCTGTCACCAATACACTTCTGGAGGATGCCTACATCAGGTGCAACAGGAGCTTGAAATCTGGAAGACAAAAGTCTCTGCTTTTTAAGGATGTGCCTGGGGAGACAATTTGCCAAGCAAGTGAGCAAGGCAGTGGTCCAGCTCATACAGTTTTAGCTGGGTGCCTTGGAGAGGTGAGACACAATTGCAGATCTGAACCTTATAAAACTTGACTGGGACAGGAACTCTCTCTCTGCACTCACCTCAAGTGGTGTCTCATTGGGTTACCATTTACCATTTACTTGGCCAGGACCAGCCATAGCTTATCTTGGCTGAAGTGCATGCATGGTTATGCCTTCTAATTACACATGGATTTAAAAAATCCCTGTGTGATTCACTGAAGCACTTTACACAGCTAAACAAATATTTACTGAGTCAGGTTAGTCTCTCTGCTAGACACATTAGCTTTGCCATGTCCTGCTCCTTTGCTCAAGGCCTTCTGCAGATTCTGGGGGGAATTCCTCTTTTTTTTTTTTTTTTTTTTTTTTTTTTTTTTTTTTTTCCCAGTGAACTGATATCTGAAGAATGGAGACTCTTGAGCAGAATTAGCTGTTCCTCTGCAAACTTCATATCCTAACAGCCCTGGGGCTACAAGTGCTGAGTGCCCTGGTGAGTAAATGGCTGCGGTCTGATCTCCTAGTAAACGTCTTCCTCCCTCCTTTAAACTTAATGTATGCTTGTTAGGTCTTTAAGACAAAATTCTGGCATACCTGGATATATTCTATATACTGGATATACTCTACGTATGGATATATAGTCTATATGTGGATATACTCCCGGAGGAGTGTACATCGAGACCTTGTGAGGATAATGCTGCCAGGGGAAGAGCTCCTGACTGGTCACAGGGGACAGGGGACCCAGCAGGAGATCTGCGTGGGGTTGTGGTGGCCTCCAGGGCTGGCAGTGGCTGCTGAACCATGCTTATACTTAGGGGGAAATGCAGGGGTTCAGGCGTGCATAGCTCAGTAAAAGGGGCATGTATCAAAATCCTGCTCAGCTGCTTGGGAAAAGAAGCATGAGATTATTTCATGCCACAGTTTCAGGAAAGAAAAATCATTCTTTGTTGCACAGATGTGCTATAGTAAGTAACTTTTATCTATTCAGAATGGGTCCTAATATTGTTGAGAGCAAACTCTTTATTTACTTGCTGAAAGAAGATGAAGTAAGTGATTTTGATCATAAAATAGAACCAAAATGATTCAGCCCCGACAAAATAGAGAGCACATTTTGCTCACTGGTAAATTGTAAACAAATCACTTACCCTTCTTCTAGTTTTCCAACAACAGCTACATTAAATCTTTCTTCAAAGTCGACAAAATAGGAAATCAGTGCTGCTAAGACAGTCTGTAAGATAAAACCCACCTCCATTAGGACACACGAATAAGAGTATAGAGAAACCATTAAGAGACATTTCCTTCCCAGACATGCTTCAGCCTCATCACTAGCAGCAGGATGGTGCCCCAAGCCTGCACACCCATTTTGTGTTCAGATGTAATTCCTGAACGACTTCATAGGCGTGGTCTTGCATTCATAAACCCCACAGAGAATACTTCAGAGTATCTCACTAATAGAACACTGATAGAAAATAGAAAACTAACAGAAAATGGGTGGGGAGGAAGGTGCCCTGTCGAGGTTTCCCCCACCCCACTGCAGCTCAGGGTAGTTTGTTCCTTCTGCTGCTGGTGAACAAAATTAGCCAGCTAAAGGGCTGCTCCCCATGTCGCTGTAGTGACGGAGCGATCACGAAATCGAAGATTGTGGTAATCGAGCATTACCACAATCAGCTCGATGGGGATGGGAGTTGGTAACTTCGCTTTGTAGCGGTCGTTCAACTCTTTCACCACAAACACGATCAGCAGGACAAGAAGGGAGGTGATGAGGTCGGCGATGTTTGTGTCTGTGATCTGGCTGAACACACTCTCCAGAGTCTGCAAAATCAGTAAGAATTGTGGTGCTTTTTAAGCAATAATGCCTTGACACAGCAGCATTATCCTTTACAGAAATGCCTGGACCTAAACCGCCCTAAGGACTGTGGGGCTGGGATTTACTTCTGGTGTACCATGGGGGTTGCAAGCCCCGACAAATGCACACATGCACCGCCAAACCATGAAAGCATCCATGAAAGGCCCCTTGCAATGTCTCTCATCCCTCACCTTTTGGGCTGTCCCCTCTTCTACCTCCTTTCCCATCCAACAGCCCTCAAGGAGTCATATGCACATTAGATACATAAAATATCGATCTAAAAAGGACTAATTAAATGTTTGAACCAAAGTTGAACACAAAATTAAAATATCCTAACATACAATAGAAAACACTATCTAACTAGCCCAACAGGGTGTGATTTGCTGTCTGGTGAGAAATTTAAAGATCTGTCATATATTGATAACACATTTTTATATTTTTCTCTTGTGTTGCCTCCTGCTTGGCTCTTTGTTCGCTCAGGTACGTTATTGCTGCCTTGTGGCACACAGTCAGGCATACACCGCAAGCTTCCATGACATGAACAAAAGCCGAACAGTTAGCACTTACATAGATGATGCCAAAGGGTTTATTAAATCCAGGGACAGGCAGCTGAAGCATGAACTTCAGCTGGGACACCACAACATGGATAGCTGCAGCAGTCGTGAAACCACTGATTAATGAGTGTGATAAATAAATGACGATGAATCCAAACTGGAGAATTCCCAGAAGCAACTGAAATGCAAAATGGCCATGCATTAGTGTGATTCACTCGTGCTTTTAAGCAATAAACATATTTAATCGAAACAGATTTTCACCTAATCCTGTACATCCAGGAACTGAGGAAAATATTGTCACCAAACTGGCAATAAAAGTTGAGACTTAGCAACAAGGGGCATAAGTCGTATAGGAGTAATTGCTACAGCAGTTAAAACCTATTCTTTTTATTTTATAGCTACAATAAATCTTCTTTAGTCTTAGGGTTTTCAGTAGCTGTGTTTTTACTTGGTACCTGTGCTTCGTGAAGTATGAACATATAAATATATTAGGAAGGAATGAATTTTAGGAAATTTAGGTCTGGGCAGAACCCGTGATTTTCCAACATGAATCAGTGCGTGGCAATGGGAAGCAGACAGACGCTTCCTCATCAGTATGCCAGGGTAAGTTACATGGGAATGGGAAGAGAATTATTTCTGTGACTACTCTGGCAGAAAGCAGAGAGGAAGGCCAGTCACCATCCATCTATGCACATAAATGCATATACACACATGCGGGCAGAGAGGCGTATATTTACCAACCTGGAAGATCCCAGAAAGGAAGGTTACAGACGCAGCTACCATCACCCGCTCTTCATTTATAATTGACGTGTTGGTGGAAGTGCCATTTGCAGTGCTGCTATCGGGGACCAGCCTGATGACAACTCCTCCCACCATCAGGCTCAGGACGGGGAAGGGACCTGCACACGAGGCATGCATTAGACCCAAAAAGCCAGCCTGCAAGTTCATCGGCAATGAGGGCAGTCAGTGTGCCTGAACATACCCACTGAGATGTGCCGGGATGTGCCAAAGATAAAATAGACCAGGGCTGGGAAGAATGCTGCGTAGAGTCCATAACCAGGGGGGACATTCACCAGCAAGGCGAACGCAAGACCTGTAAGGACGGACAGCGGGGTGGGGAGAGGTGTGTGGCAGGCTGGAGCCAGCAGCCACGAACCAGCCAGCTGTGTTAGAGCACAGCTTCCCCAGAGCTGTTACCTTGCAGCACGGACACCAGCCCCGTGTTGATGCCAGAGATGATATCGCTGAGGATCCACTCCCTGAAGCGGTACGCTGGCAGCCATGAGACGATGGGAAACAAACCCAAGGCAATTTTTTTGACCCTTTGCCGGGAACAACTGTAAAGACACAAGAGGACATAGGTCTCTGGGTGAATGTCCTAGCTGAATCTCAGCACACCAGGATGTGCTCCCTATCTTTGGAGGGGAATGACAGGGGTAGGATTGAGGTTCGGCTTGCCAGAGGTCAAAGTCTTGCCAGACACAGCCCTGAGCAACCTGCACAGTCAGCTCTGCTTCCAGCAAGGGGCTGGATGTGGTGACCTGCAGAAGTCCCCTCCAACAGCGACATGGTGGGTCTATACTGCCAAGTGCCCAGGATAAGACAAGCTGCCTGGGATACAATTGTAGGAAGACCTTTAAGGGTAATAGCAGCTAAAAATCTTTAGAAAATTCTGATTGTGCATGTGGTAAATCAGTTTTCGTTTGCTTTGTTGGAATCTGAAAAAAAAAAAAAAAGTGTCAGAATGGACTAAATGCTATATGAGAGCTGCAGTCCAGGTTGTTTCTTAGATCCATATTAAAGAAAGAAACATTCTTACCGAAAATACAGTTTCAGGTTATCCCAAAAGTTTTTATGGTATCTGTGCAATTTCTCATGCTCTTCATCAAACGAGTTCTCCGAGTACACTGGTCTGGCTACAATATAATGGTTGCCTACAGGTTCAACCATTTCTCCTGAAAGGACGAGGATGGGGACTGTTGTGTGTCTTTCTTTGTCGTTAGTCAATTAAAAACCTGGAATGAAGTACAAAATTAGCTCCCTATGTACTGTGAGGTGAGTAGCCATAGCATAGATGAGTGAGCTCCAAGCTGAGCGTTACCACCTTTGAAGATCAAAAGACAGATGGCTGAGAGACACCCGCTTCATTTGGCCAAGGTGATCTCCTGCCCTTCTCCTCCCACTGCAGGGCAGTGTTTCACTGGAGCATGAAGCATTTCTTTCTAAAGATGCAGCCAAAAAGTGGACAAGATGGATGTTGAGTTAATTTATCTGTGAGTCGTCTGTCTACAGTTGATAACTATCTCTCTCAAGGGGACTAATCTCTTAAAGAACGAACAAGCGGATCCCAAACATTTTGTCTCTGTGGCACAGTAAAGAAGCACTGAGCCTGGACAGGAAGGTTGGGAGCTGAAAGTCACTGCAAATCCATGGGGAAAAGGCAGAGCCAAGGCAGGGTTCAGCCTTTCCCTCCTGGACTAAGAGACAGGGTCCAATCTTTCGGCTTGTGTCTGAGTGTAGGGGACTCAGCAATAAAAAGTATGTTTCATGCTCACAAACAACTGTTGCAATATCTGACCTAAATATTGCTTTCTGCCTTGTCCCACCACACATTGTCACTGGGGTGACTTTCCTTGGTCACCCCAGAAACAACCCCTGAAGCCCGCATTGCACACAAAGAGATTTAAGATTCATTGCATTCAAACAACGTGGTCTTTTTCAGCAGCTCGTTGACACTATTGCTGTGCTGCCCATTGTGCTCAGTTATATTTCTCTCAGTGCCTCACATTCTTCCTGTGTTAAAGCCACCTAAAAACATTTATTTCTAGTGTAGTCACCATTAAGTATTTAATATAGTACTAGTCCTAGACAGCAACAGTGGGACTTGCTCTTGGGAGCCTCAATACCCTGACAATAAATCATTTATCTTTGTTTTCTCTCCCCTAGCATAAATGCTCCTTATGCCTTGGTGCTTGGTGGTCTTGCAAGCTGACTTGCACTGAAACACCCCACGTGCATTTCTAATTTCCACTTGTGTGTACAGAATACTTGGATTCATCACAGAACATATTTGTAAGTGGCACAAAATGCTTTGCATTGTCATGAACAGACAGAAAGCTGTTTATCTGTAACAATTTTTGCACTAAAATGTAAATCCCATCCTGAAACTCACTGCTTTGCTATAGCTCAGGGTATTATTGACCTACTTCAAATAATTTCACTTTTAGATTTTTCTTAGCTTATTCTGAGGAAATTCATGAATGTAAAGAGGGCCAAACAACATCAGATGAACCTCTTAGATATGTTATATTTTTTTGTAGATATATTATTTTGCCATAGAAGATTCACTGTTTAGGTAATTTAGGTTTAAACATTTTTACCATCTGTTTTAACATAAAAAATTAGATCTGTAATATTTTCCAAACACAGGCAAGTAATTATTTTACAAGGTTAATATTCAAAATCTAAGCTTGTTCAAGACCTTGATCCAAAGTGTGTTAAAATCAGCCAGAGAAATCACACTCCAATCCTATAGTTGCGTGTTACTGTCCCTCCCTTTGTTTGGTGCCAAAATCCGATGCTGATGAAATTGAAACGAAAAACTTGGTTGATTTTGTTCTTTCTCTTGTAAGTCTTGATGTACATAAAATTTCAAGTAGAAGTTTTATCTGTCAAAGACTTCAGAATTGCTGTTTCTTACTGAGTGTCAGTCCTTTACACTTCACATCACAGCGAGGAATATTGTCAAAAGCCCTGCTGAATAGTTTTGCTCATTACTTTGTAGGGCTTAAGATGTACTACTTATACCCTTTGAAATGGTCATAAGCCATAAAAATAAAAGAAGCATGTGGGTTATTCATTCATTTCAAATTTTCTCCAGTTCTGTAGCTGTTGTAGCTTTTGTGAATGCTTTACTTGTCTCCCCTGTGCCTTGCCCAGCCTTGATCCTTTCCTCAGACCAAATTTAATGCCCCCATCTTAGGGGACATACAATATGCCTCTTTAGAACTCTCCAAATTGTCTTTGGTTTATCAGTGCTTGTCTTGTTGAAAGTATAAGTATTTTGCATGTCTTTTTTTTTTTTTTTTTCTTCTCTGATAGAAACCCCATTTTACTGGCTAGCTTTGATGGGTTGCTTAGCACTGCAAAAGGAGCTCTGGATCCTCACCCTGAGGGTCTCATCAAGCTGAATGATGTGTCTGCTTCAAAGACCATGGTGCCATGTGGCGTTATCCAATTTAAGTTTAACCCAGCAAGGCTGAGTGGCTGAAGTGCAGAAGAAGGTGTCTTCAGCATGTTTCCTGGCAGGGTAGATGAGACCGTAAGGATCACCACCCTACCACAGCTAGATGACCACTACTGCTACTTGCTCTTGAGCTTTTCTCATCTTGTTCCCTTTTCCATGGGCTCTGTCAACAGCTATCAGCTGCCATAACTTCGGTCAGTATTGCTTTCTTTTTTGCCGTTCTCATTTTCCTCACATCTATATTTATAAACATAGGATCCCCTTTGCATGGGCAGTTTTGAGGCTGTCTGCACCATTACTTATTTTAGGTGTGTTAGGAAAAACAGGGATATTGTGGAATGTACCAGTATGGTGCAGGCTAAGATCCTCTGCAAATCCCCTGACGGAGATGTCTGTACTCCAGTGAGCCCCACTGTCTTCCTAGTATGCTCCCATCATTAAGTCCTTGGACTTCTTGCAGGCAGGTGACCAATCTCTCACACATAAAAGGCTCCAACTCCCCTGCTAATCTCCACATCTGTGAACCTTTGGTAATACATATTTTCATGTATGTCATTTTGTTGAGAAGATAAACAAAAGCATACTTCCCCCCCTTACTTAATTTGTCCTAAATATTGACTAAGAAACACACACAAAAAATGATAAATTTACATGAATAATTAGATGTTAATTTGCTTTGTCTCACTTTTCAGTGATATACACACTCACAACCGCTGTTTCTCTACAACATAAACATTTGAAAAAATACAATAAAAATCCATGAGGGAGCCTTTCACATTCTACAATAAATATTTCTTTTATAAGCATTACTACCCATATCACATATCCAGACTGGCAAGTGAAAATCCTACCTGATGTGTCTTCCGTGAAGCTCTTCAGAAGAATCCACACAAAGATTATATAGAAAAAGATAACCTTGAAATTTTCTAAGGCAGCACAGGTATCTTGTGCTGTTCTTCATTTCAGAACCTCCCTAAATACTGCCAGCATTTTAATAACTAACTTCAGTTAACTTTTACAAGAAAGGAAGATTTCACTGTGGCCTTGACCATTGAGTCTACTCTCAGGAGGGATGATAAGAGTCATTTCTTAAAGTTCTCTGGGATATTGCTTAACTTTGTTTGGAAAACTGCTCCTGATTGGTCTGCAGAGATTAATGTAGGAAAATAGAGATGAATCAGGACTGTCTGTTGCAATGCTCTGCTGTGCATCTGCCAGGGCTCTGTTGGGTGTAGTAGCAAGTGGAGACCAGAGCCTAGGTATGGCACCCTTCATTTCTCAAAGAGTGTGACCTGGTGGTAAGCAGGATGGGGCTGATGGGTGTGGTAGCCCTGGACAAGGTGTGTCCTCTGAACCTTTCTCCCAAGTACCTTTAAGGGACTTAACATCATCCTTCCAGGAGCAATTCTGGAATGCATAGGTCCTTATCAAATATAGCCATGACAGGGCTTTCAAAGGCTAGCTGTGAGGTGGTGGCTCTGGTGGCTGCAGCACCGCGTGACAGCCAGTGGAAAGGTGCAGGCTGTGTGTGCAGCTGCGTGTTGGGGCACAGACGTGGTATAGGTGGGTTGGATTGTCCATCTGGATCCTGCTCCCCTTCACTGCCTGTAGAGGGACTGAGGAGCCCTCCCTAGGCCAAAGTGAGTCCTTGTAAACACTTCTGTGAGATACCTAGAACCACTTCAGGAGACAGATGAAATAACATTCCAGTGCCTCGCTGTGCAACTCCTGTAGCAGGTGTCTGTGCTCAGGACATCAGTACACCCTCAGTGCTGAGGACACTTTAGCATCAAATTTTCCTGACAAAAACCATCTCTGGGACCCTTTCCTTAGGTCATGATGCCACAAACACCTGCACACACTTCAGCCATTGATACCTGTAATACACAGATGGCCATAGGGTGCTAACTAAGCTCCTTAGGGAACTCTTCTGGTCTGGAAACCAGAGCTTCTCTTAGCCTTTGGGAGTTTGAACTCACAGACCCTGGCCCTGAAGGAACAGGTTCCCTATTCTGGTGAGGGGGCATGGTGTGAGGGAGGGCAGACTACGTGTGCTCCCGAGGGCCAGCCAGACACATGAGTCTAGGAGGAGGCATAGTAGCAGGAGCCTGAGGTGCTGCTCTCAGATGGTTTGTACATATTTCAGTCAATGATTAAGCCAAGAAATAATGGAGTGAGCAGAACCCCAGTACCCATCCCCACAAGGTGTGTGTCTGTTTCCTTGTGCAATCAGGGTTTCTTTTCCTGTGCTCTAGCCCATGGCTCTGGGCTCTCTGAGTCTCTTTATGGCCCTTGGGTGCTTTTGAAAGTTTAAGCTACATTTCCAATGAAGACCATAAGCTCTTCTACTCAGTAAAGATCCCAGGTCACTTCCTGAACCTGAGAGTGCCTTCCCTTTGACAGCACACCCCTGCTCTTGATAACTGCTGAAAGGCTTAAGGGATTTGCTGCAGTTTGTAAAACTGACACAGAAAGGACATTTACCATAAAAACAACAAACATTGAAAAGATGCAGAACAGCTCAAACCGTAAAATAATTAAACAGCTTTTGACCTCGTGCCTTGTCAAAGTGGAGGTATAATGTGGTCATAGAAGTGCTTTAAACCTAGTTTGAAGTCTTCAAGGTATTCTTAAGTCTCTGTATTCAGTGTACATCACGAGAAGCTGCAACGTGAACAGTAGGACAACTTTCTGAGGACTAGGCTTAAGTGCAGGAGGGCTCTTAGCTCTGAGAGTCTTGTCCTCAGCTTCATCAGGGCCACCTGTATGTAAGTGCTTTACTCTTGGAGTACTTCCACAAATTCACTCAAGCAATAAGGTCTTCACTACGTGGAGTGACAAAGGGAATAAAAACTTTGGCCTTTTATGCTGGCAGCAATAATGTTAAGAACTCAATTTTCTCTTGAAGGTGTAGGAGAGGTTTTGTGCACAAGGGTCATGCAGAGGATGGGTTGCCTCTGTCCTGCATTGCATGAATTCAGTTGTGCAAAGTCCTGGTGGCTTTACACTGGGTGCTGAAACACCAGCGAAACACCATAGCAAGTTGGAAAAGTGTGGCCTTTTCTGCCAAGAAAGAGCAGAAGAGGAGGAAACAAAAATTTCTCATTGCTCTGTCTCTCAGGCAGCCCCAGAAATGTGAAGATTTGAATGCTGTAAATGAGTCACAGCCTGAGCCCTTGCCAAGTGTCAAGTACCCTCACGTTCCTCTTGTTTTCTGAAAGCCACCCACAGCTCTTGAAAGCTGCTTGGTGAGCTGAGCTCTGGAGTGCTTCACGTGTGCTGCCTCCCACTCCAGTCAGGATGGGGAGGGAGGAACAAGTGGCTGGAAAGAGATAAAGCATTAACAAATGGTCTGAGCAGCTCGAAACTACAGGGAGAGAGACGCTATTTTTTGTAGAGAAAGAAGAAAACAGTTCTGTTGGAGTCATAATGGGAGATGCATTTTCCCTGTCTTGTGAAGAGCTCCACGTCTTTCCCTAAGTGTTAAATAAACACCACTATCAAGACTGGGAGATTAGGTGGCTGAGAATGTACATCACAGCATCAACCTGCGCAGAGTCTGAGTGTGTTTCCCAATGTTTTCCTTTACCATGTGCTTTATAAAGCTTCTGTTCTTGTGTGCAGCTTTCTGGCCATGTCGTGTCCTCTGCTGCCCAGCTGGTCACGATGCTACCCAGTTCTGCCTGAAACCTTCAGACAAGACATCTCTCTCAATGCCATCTGCTGGGATGCCTCCAACGCAGAACACCCCAAACTCAAGCTCTTCCAACCCTTTCAGATATGAAACTGTTCTACTTGGGCAGCTCAGTGGGCAAAAGAAACATTAGCAGTAAGTATGGTAGTTGGTTTGGGTGTGCAGCTCTGGTGGGTGCCAGGTCCTCAGAACCATTTCAGAGAAAGGACAGGGACCACAGCCCCAGGAAAAACTGAATCTCCCCAGTGAGGACCTCCAAGAAAGAAAAGCAAAACTGGGTGACCCTGAGAGGTCCTCATAGAAAGCAGAGGTGTTGTTTCTACTCACAGACTCAGGACAGACAGTAATGCTAGAAGTAAGCATTTCACTTCCAGCATCTTATATTCTCTTGCACCTTGTTTCCTACAGCAAGTTTCTCTTTCTAGTACCCTGAGGCACAAATCAAATCAGTCATGCTGCTGGATCAAATTTAGTGGTGTTGCATGAAATGGGGTGAGGATGAGTACATTTCAGTTAAGGAGCAAGTGTCAGGCAGTCATTATAAATTTAGAAAGGGTAGTTAGGTTGGGCAGGAGGAGAAGGTCATTTCCATTAACATAGATATTTCTGGATTGCTCTCATTTATTGAGACTTACAGAAGAGGTTCTGAATTTTGACCTGTGTCTCTGGAAGAGGTAATACCCTGCTTGGGCATGGGTCACAGAAAGCTATCACTCCTTTGTGAGAACCACACAATGAGCTGGAGCACCCACTGCTGTTACAGAGCATTTCATGCAGAGGAGCTGGAAACTTCTAGTACAAGGGTTGGTACCATAGTCACATCCCTCACTTTTAATTCACATTTCTTTTATAACACTTCTGCATTTTAATTCTCTTTTATTATGTACTGAAGAGTTATTCTATACTGAAAGCCAGCAATCTTGGCCTGAATGATGGGTGTTTATACAATGACTTCATACCATAAAGAGCACAATCACAAAATCTTGCACGTTACTTTTCAGAGCAGGGAGTATTTGGTCATCCTCCTACATCAACATTAAAATTGGGCCTCATTCTTCAAGGCAAAAGTCGTATTTTAATCCAATACTAATGTTATTTTCTCTCTGAAGAATTTTCCATATTTTGCTTAAGGCATAAGTAGTTCTGCTATTTCTCTTTGAAGCTGTCTCTTGATTGCATACAGTAGATCAATCTCTTAAGAGGTCCCTTGCATCAGAGGCAATCTACTAAATTAGATTTGTTAATTCAGCATTTAACCATATTTTAACACTTTGCTTGAATGTACCAGCACATTATTTAAGATTTGGCTGGGCTGAAAATCACAGCGTTGGGAGGCTGTGCAATTACAGAGCCCCACAGAACTTCTCCTGGTGACGATGGATGAGTCAGAGAATCTGCAGCCTCACAGCTGGATGTGCCCTCTCCTTTGGTAGAGAAGTTATATTTGCTCATGTAGTGTATGTTACACAGAGAGTAATGAGTGTTCAGATATCTGAAAATAATGTGCAGGTGTAGATAGCCCTGCTTGTGCCATGGTGGAGCAGGAGGCTCAGACATGACTCTCCACACTCTGCCCGCTGGCTCCAAGGGCAGCTGCTCTAATATATGCTTGTGGGACACCCACCTGCAAGAGGTTTGCAGCCACATTAGAGTCTAAAAACATCCTACATCCCTTCAGGCTTAGGGAGAGGCATTGTGTAGGGTCCTGTCCACCTCAGACTTGCATAGAGCAGCTACATATATCCCATCTCTATGTATATCCCATCTCTATGTATATCCCATCTCTGCTTGTGGCTCTACACCACAGTCCTTTGCTGCTGAGACTGTGCAAGTCCATTGTGCAAATACCATGCTGACATGGTGGGACAGGGAAGTCCCGGTCCCCACTGGGTTTCATGAGAGTTGTCTCCATCCCGGCATGGAGGAGCAGGTGGCAGGAAGAATGGTTATTCCTGTCTTCCCTGGACTTGGTCAACTGCAGCTCAGCAGCAAGGTTGGATGGGGTCTTACACTCGTGTCAGTGTCCCCATCCCAGCACTGCAGAGTAAGAAAAGTCCCATTTGCTCACTCATTGCTAGTGCTGAACCATTTTTCCATGACTCTGTCCCCAAGACATGTCCATGACTTCATCCCAGTGTGTACCTCCCCAGAGGTCAGTCAGGTTACTAAACCTTGAAGACCACAATGGTCACCTGAATTTCGATCACTAACCCAACATAGTTTTTTGTAAAATAATAGCCAAGTCAAACTGGCATGAAAACAAACCCAACACTAAACAGTAATCACAAATGCCACCTGACAGTGCAGCTGTGGAGGACAGAACATGGCAGGCAACTTCTCCAAATAGGTGCCAGCAAGTGCTGAACGCAGTTCACTGCTTCCTCTTTAAAGTCCAGCAGAGCACATATTTAGTTGCTTATCCATTTTGAGACACCCTTAAAGGCATTTTTAAAAATAACATAAACAAATAAATATGCAGTAGACATTTCTATGAAACTGGGGAAACATTTTAATATACTCAAAATTGTCAGAACCAGCTCCTTGTTATCGTTTATGTTTGTGCTCTAGGTCTCCCTACGTGGTTTACCTTTGCAGATAGCAGTGCAATAAAATACTGCATTATCTCCAGATACTTTAGACTGTGCCATTCCTTAAATGGTGTGAATTGAGCCTGAGGTTTCCCTCAGGTAACAGTGACATGGAAGAATGTATTTCCCAATATTTCTCCGGGTGTCTTATCAGTGCTTGGATTCCTATCAGCTCCAGCTTGTTTTGCAAGAACGTGCAAAATGAAATGATCTGGTGTTTTGCTCATGGAGCAAGAAAGCTGTGTTCCTCTAGCAGAGGGGCTCACCTAGCTGAGCTCTAGGAAGAGACAAGGTTATGAGCGCCTCGTCACAGAGCTTCACCTTTAGCACTGGTGTAAGTAACAAATCTGATTGCACTGCCATTTCCAGCCGCTCGCCTCTCAGTCTTCAAAAGATACATCCTGTGAAAGAAAGAATCACGTTACATAAAGTATTTTGACAAGGGCCTGTGTGCAGGCCTTGCCATTGAAGGGGCCCATACCTACCTCTGGTACCTCACCACAGCACTCCTGCAGCCCCTGCTCTGGGCTCTGCGCTTCCCCCACGCCACCACCTGAGTTACTCGCCAAGTGTTTGTTCCAGCAGTGCTCAGGTGTCTACATCCCTGCTCTTCATAGCTGTTTGAAATCACATCTGGATTTGGAAACTTTAACCCGAACTCACCTTTATTGCCAGCTTGCTCTTCCCTTGGGATTGCACAAACCATGTAGTCATGGGACTTGGAGTATTTTGTATTCTGATGCTGTGTCAGGATAGTGGCAGATTATTTAAGGAACCTTGCTCCCTTGACTATTTTGGTAATTATTAGATGAACTTCTAGCTTCTGTATTGCAGTGAATTGTCATTGAAATTCTTCAGTCTATTATTATTATTATTTAAAACTTCCCACTCTTAGTGGTGTTACAGAGACCCTTAGAGGTAAAGTAGTGACTAGTAGGCTCAAAGACCACACATTGAAGCAATTTAAATTAATTTTTTAGGTTAGTACTAGCAAATTTTGTTTCTTCAGAGTTGAGGCCTATAACATATAGAGACCACATACTTTAAAAATATTAATATACATTTAAAAATATTAAGTAACACTTAAAATGTATTTTAAAATTGCTACTATTGTAAATATGAGAAGGGAAAACTAAAGATAAAATTCAAGATCTGAGTTCGGTCACAAGCATTAAACATTTTGTTCATTCCTATCATTCCCCATCTATAAATGAGACATTTCTCATGATGTTAAAAATGTTTAAAAAACACAAACAACATAGTGTATCCTCTGTTGCATTCCCTAATACCCCTAAATATCCTTCCTATTTGCCTGTTTGCAGAGCGATACGTGGAAATGATAAAGCTATCTTTATCCAGATCAGCAGTTGGCCTGACCCGGCCTTCTGTCTGCTGGGCAGAAGGCAGAACTAGGAAAGTTTAAATTCAGGCTTTTGAGATAACTACAGACTTAGCACTCCTTATTAACACTATTTACTTGACACAGTTTACAAGGCTGGCATTTGCTCATAATAAAATAATCACAAAACACTACGTATGACTCTGTTCAAAGGATGTATTTGGTTTCATGGGTTGCTGTTACATCCTCTGAAAGCCGTTCAGGTCCTAACACAGAAGACAGAAGACAAGCCTTGGCAGACACTTCTGTTTCACTGCTTTGGCCTGAGTGCTCAGCTGGGGTTCGGGGCTGTTTCTGCCATGACAAGGACACAGCAGCCCACACCAGCGCCATTCCTAGAACATTTTTTTTATTTATTCACAAGGTGCAAAGCCCACCCTGGGCTCCCTGAAGGCAGCAGAAGCACTGCAGGGGTGTCAGTGCCTGTACCACTGTGCTCCCTGTTCCCGAGCTGGGACTGCTGGGCTCATCCACAGCATCGCCGAGTCATTCGAGCTTCTCCCCCCTCTGCAAGATGTTTGCCATTGGTATTTTGGCCCCTGCCTGTACAACAAACCTCACAGTTCACGTGGCTTACCCGTGTGATCCACATACAGCCTTATGGCGAAAAGCTTTTATTTTTAGCTGTTTTTTTCACTACTAGAAGAGGCTTATCTGCTCCCTGTGCCAAGCCTCAAGGATGGCTCATCCACTCGGGGCTGTAATCAGGCCAGTAGCTGCCTTTGGATCCCATACTGGCCCCTATCACCACTCATATCTGCAGCCTGATTGATTAGGAGAGCTGTACTTCCTCCACCTGGGATGCAAACACACAGAGGAGCAAATCTGAAAGCCATGTGTGCAAGACATTTTGTAACCAGCAGGCTTTAGCAGCAACACTGCCCCTGTGCAGGAAAAGGGGAAAGCCCTCAGGTCTGGGGACGGTGGCACCTTCTTTTGCAGCAGCCTGTGGGGAGCAGACCCAGGCCACCACGCCTGCTGCTCGAGCCGGCACTCCCCTTTGCTCTCGGCCAGACTGCTTCAGGTTGAAACCGTGCCAGACTGAACAAGCTAAAAATAATGGGTCTAATCAGTTTAGGATCAAGGCCATTTCAGAAAAGATAATTGCACCAGGAAATTATCTTCTTTCTCAATAGCTGGCATCATTCCCACTGAGTCACTGATGGAGCCTGGAGTGCGGAATTGAGGGAAACGTGTCTTTGGGGTGAAACTACAATGGGAATCTGTCCTGCACCGACCTTCGTGCAAAAGGACCTGAAAATAAGGCAGTAAGAAATGGATCCATCTACCTGAACAGCAGCATAGAGGCTAGGAAAAATAACTATAATCTTGAATACAAGTCCCAAAGAATAAGCATTTGGGAATGGTAAATAGCAAAGGAAAGGGGAACCCAGTTAGTAAGGTCTACAAAAAAGGGAACTTACAGCAGACCAAAGGACCATAAAATAAAACAGGATTTCCAGCATGGCTCCCCTCTCCAAGATGAGAATGCGAATGCTCCTCAGGATGGGGCTGCTGGCACCTGGGAGCCACTGTAAGCACAACGGGGCAGTTGTACAGGCTGAGCAAAGGGAGGTGGGGAAAACTGTTGAAGCCAGCTAGAAACCGACAGCTGAAGGTCTGGGAGGTGATCCTCCTGGAAAGAAAGGCCAGAAAACAAATCAGTCATTTTCAGGCACTTCATATCTCTGGAATATCTTCCCTGCCTCTCTTCCTAGGACGGTTGCATTAAAAAAAAAAAAAAAAAAAAGGTTACACAGACTGTGTGTAAATCTGGCTGGTAATGAAACTATAGAATCATCAAATGGTTTGGGCTGGAAAGGACCTTAAAGCCCACCCAGTTCCAACTCCCTACCGTGGGCAGGGACACCTCCCACCAGACCAGGTTGCCCAAAGCCCCATCCAGCCTGGCCCTGGACACCTCCGGGGATGGGGCAGCCACAGCTTCTCTGGGCAGCCTGGGCCAGGGCCTCACCACCCTCACAGTAAAGAATTTCATCCTTTACATGAAAGTTATACATGAAAAATACACTAAAGTATTTGCACTTTTTTATTATCTGCCTTTATGATAAAAAGTTAATTACCTTTCAATTACTGTCTGCACTTATATTATATAATACTTCCCAAGGTCCTCTGGAAAAAAAAAAAAAAACTTTTCATTTATGATGCAGGATGGGCATAAAGTAAAAAAACATGTATGTAAGTACATCTGATAAATGCAGGTAGGTTGTTGTCTAATGTCACTATCAGTACAAGCCCTAATTAAATGTGGAAAAACATGCACCTGTGGAAAAACAACCACATAAATGGGTATACTCCTTCATTTTGTTAAACCATTCTGTTTTTCTAGCCAATCTCACCCTTTCTTTTCTGAACTACATACTTAGAGCCTTTTCTAAATGGCCCTGAGGAGTCAGACTGCAATTGCTTTTGGACAGCAGTCATTCACCATCAGGAGAAGGTGCACGTGGATTGTCATCTGAGCTCTAAGATGTAATATAAGTGTGTTGCTGTTGTTCCCATTGGTGCCAGCTCCTAATTAGCAATCACAATAAATAAACGATGTACACAAATTGTCTGCATGTGGCTTGTGATATGCTAAAGACCAGTGAGCTGCTGCAGTTTGGGTTGAAAAGGCTGCCTCATCTGAACCAGCCTGAGTCCTGACGGCTGTAGGTCAGCCTGCCTGTGGGAAGAGAGCTCCTCCTCTGTGGTGGCAAGTCCAAAAATCTTTCTGTCTCTTCTCTTGGATATCAAGTGAGGCTTTCTCAAAAGGGTATCCACCTCTACAAAAACCCTTCCAACTTTTTTGAGCACTTTAAGGTTTTCCTAAAGTTTCTACAGGAATTGTCATCCACCTGAAGCCAAATTTCTGTTCCTCTTAAGTAACAGGTTTTGATTTGCACTTCAATGATTGGTTAAAGTACAGCTCTTTATAATGAGATGTACCAAAACCTGAAACACTGCTTTTGTGATCCCACATCCAGAACCTCACCTTTGGGGTCCCTTTCAGTCCCTTTGGTGTCCTGTGATAGCCAGCTCTGCAGCTGGGCCACCCTCCTCTGAGGCTCCTTCAGCAGGCTCAGAAGTCAGTCCCACCAACAAGGAAGAGAAAAGGGATGTCCCTACCACCCTGCTTCCAGTCCTCCTCCTCCTGTTATCCCACCTGCCTCCCATTTTTCTCCCACCTCAGACAGGGTTTGGAGTTAGAGGAGCTCCTGTGGAGTGGTACGGGGAAGCAGGAAGTGCTGAACATTCATTCTGGGCTGAGAAGAGACTATTCTTGGCTTAATTTAACAAAATGAGGTAAAAACGCATTTCTTAAGGAAAAAAGATCATGTCAACTCTTTCTCTTGTCAAATTCCTAGTGTTGGAAAATGAAATTTTATTGTGTATACATGAGGAGGCAACTGAAACCTAAGATTTTTTGAAACTGGTACAACCCAATTGCAGAAGGTCCTACTCAGCCTTGACTGCCTTGTGTCCCACTCAGCATTTTGTTAATATTTAAACTCAATATTTAAACTCAATCTTTTGACTCTTATCCCAGAAGCCATGGCAAGTGCTTGTGATTTAAGCGGGGTTATGTAAGCAGGTCAGCCCTTGCAGGAGGTAGGGAGCAGTACTCCTGGTGGAGCTGTCAAACATGAGCTTTGGCAACCCATTGTTCACTGTTTACATGCACTTTCACCTCTGTGCAAGCCAGATGTTCATGACACAAAACAGAGATGCTTTAGTGTATGAAATTAAAGCTTGCCTTGTTTTCAAGAAGAGATGGCCTAAATGCCATCTGTGTTGATTCTGTTCTTCAGGGCTCTGCAAGGATCAGGATGTATTTTCTCTCCATAGAGATGTTTTGGGTCTTCTTGCCATTTTTTCCCCTAGACAGCAGAGTAGCTGCAGATAGATCTCCCACCTTCCACCTTTATATCTTTTTACTTAAGGCAAAGGGTTCAAACCCTATAGTTCTGAGAGGAGAACTCCAATTGCACTAAGGTAAAGAATTAATTCATACACATAACTTCTTTAGGTATCTGTCTCAGTGCCCCATCAGCCCGGCTGAACTGCACAGTGTCCCAGCAGAGTAAGGAGAGTTGTGCCAGGAAGGAGTCCTGGTGTGCAAACAGGAAACCCAGCACATGTGGTACTGTGGCATTAACCTATTTGCCTTCACTATGTTGCTTAGAGATCAGGGAGAGCAGCATGTGCGACCAGGGACTCAAGTGGGGGTTCAGAGGAGAGTGACTTTGATGGAGTGCTAAGATCATAAATGGTTGTGGAAGTCCATCCCTGCCATCCTACATCTTCATGAGCCTTGTGTTCACATTAGGCAAGAAAAGCTTTGATAGTTTTGGTGTTTTGATTTCAGGGTGGAGAGGATGAGAGAGTACCATGTTTATGGCTGAAGAACAAGGTGAAAGCAAAATGCATAGAAAGACGAAAGACAGACTGGGCGACGATACTCTGGAGAGCAGCCCTGCAGAGAGGGATCTAGGGGTTGTGGTTGACAGGAGGGAGAGGCGGGTGACCTATTCTCCATAAACACTGGTGATAGGACCTGCGGGAACGGGGTTATGCTGAGGCAGGGGAAGTTTAGGCTCGACATCAGGAGGAGGTTCTTCACCAAGAGGGTGGTTGTGCAGTGGAACAGGCTCCCAAGGGAAGCAGTCACTGCACCAAGCCTGTCTGAATTTAAGAAGTGATTGGACTGTGCACTTAGTCACAGTCTAAACATTTGGGTAGACCTGTGAGGTGCCAGGAGTTGGACTTGATGATCCTTACGGGTCCCTTCCAACTCGGGACATTCTATGATTCTATGAAATGGTGTGCTGGGTAGTGGACGTCTCCTTAAAGCACTGACAAATTAGTAGATAAATCTTCACCAGAGAAGACTGAGGATGAATATCCCTGTTCCTGATTGATTAAACTGTAAAAACATGTTTTTCTTGAGAATTGATACATAAAGCTCTTACCTCACTTCCTAGGCATTTGCCTATCTGTGTCAGATTCCTTGTGTACATTTATGAAAACACAAATGAATACTACTAACAATTTCAAAACAATCATGAATGAATATTAACGGCAACGCAAACAGAAGCAGTAGGCTGGCCTGATCATGTAAAAAGGGAGCTGGGGCTTTTCTGACAGCTATAAAATATTATTTTTATGTATATTGGTATTTTATGAAAATGTTATTCATATACACATAATAATTTATTTTGACATTTTAAAATAAAGCAGATGAAATACCGTTGGAATCTTCTATTTCTGGTTAGCATCTGAAAACCAATTCAAAGTATAATTTTACTCAAGCGTAATTTATTAATGTAAACCTATGTTGATAACTTAAACACTCTAAAGATAAAGTGTTTGTAAATACACCTTTCATAGAATCAATCCAATTTTTAGAAGATAATAGTCCAATTAGAGGGACAGTATTTTGATTAGAAGAGCAATTAATGCTTGTCTAAATGTCATTTTTATTACATCTGTTTCATTCTACAGTTAAACATTACCTAAGCTATCTCAATATTAAGATATTAATGATATAATATCATTGTCATGTTTAGGACCTTCCGTTCAAGAATCTTAAATTGCTTTATGACTATTAATAGACTACTATATTCCGCAGTAGATAAACATACAATATTTGCTTTACTTAAAAGAAACTGAGACATGGAAAAATTACTCCATGTCACATCAAAGGTTGCATTACTGGTAAAAAAGCTTCCTTCGCAAAGACAGCTTCTCTTGTGACAGCCAAGACGGCCCAATGCACAGCTCTTGTTAGAGGCAGATACTAGCTCATAGCAATCGATATTCTTTGATCTGGAATAAAAATAGCCTTGGCTGAGGAAGTCTTCTGAGAGCCACATCAGAAAGCTTGAAGGTTTGTTCATTTTTCTGCTGAAGTGACCAGCAACTGGTGGTCATGGACACTGTCTGGTAATTGCCTAACCAGGTCCTATTTTGAGGAGAAAAATATCATGCTTATATTCCCTCTCTCTCCTGCTTTGAGTCATTGAGACTGTTTTAGGTCTTAGATCTCTGGGTTGAAAAACACGGACCTAGAAATCTGCTCCTTCCTTCGGGCAGTGAAAAGCAGAATGGGGATTTTGCTGGTGGTGCTATTGCTCTTGTGTCGTGCTCAGAGCAGGGCTGAATTATTGACATGGTTTTTCTTCTCTCACCACCAACAACTCAAAATCACCACTGTGTCCTTCAGGAGTCTGCACTGATTTGCTCCATGAGCAACTTGTTCATGGGTGGTTGTGCCTCAGCTATGTGACCTAGGTATTCAGGTGCTATTGTTTGTGTGCTGCCACCCACAAGGACGTCTCGTCAGATGTCTTCTTTTATTGTTTCCCAACAACACCTCTTAAATCCATTTAGTCATCAATTTGGCCACCAGCAGGAATTCCAGAATTACAATAACTGTGCTTGAGGTTGTCTGGGAGGTCTGCAAGGGGCACTGCGGGTATTTGATATTAGCCTGTTAGACATTAATGTGACTGTGCTCCAGCAAATATGTCAAGAATGCAGCTATACAAATGACACACGTACCTCTGTGTCAAAGGCTCTCAGTGGGAGCTCCTGACTTCCAAACTAGGCAAAAAAAGGTGCTAAATGAAACCAGAGAGAAACAAGTTCAAAACTGATCCTCTCTGTTAGTGTCCAACTCGAGGTGAAACTCATACAGTATCACCGAGGCCAATAATCTAACAGGAATTTAACAAAGACTATTGATGGCCCTGCTTTGCAGCTGCAGTGCTCTGTGCTGAGCTGCAGGTCTGTGCAAAGAGCTTCCGTGCATTAACTCTGCTTCAGGATGAATTCTGGGGTGGTTTCAGTCCAAATGATTGAGACTCTTCTTAGAACAGGACATAAGAAGAGCACGTTCCTTTTCTGTCAGCTTTTGTCTGTGAAATGTCCTCATCTGCTTGCTGACACTCCAACATACCCCACTAGCTCCATGGAGTAGACCTTGAGGGCACAGACCTATTGAGATGGGACCAAAATGAAGGCAGATATCATGTCTCCCAGTTTGTTGTTACTTTTTAAAACAGCCCAAGAACCAACACAAGCAAAAGAAAACTATTAGAATTGCAAAGTAAAGCAGGTCAAATTAGGACATGACAGAATGCAGGTTTCTTATCTGCATATGTATTGGATATAGACATTAACTGCAGGTATCACAGCTGTGTCCCATGGGATCCTTGCACCTTGCAGATGGTGATGCAGGTCTCCATTGGAAATGGATTGGGTGGCTCATGGAAGAAGGCTGGACTGGATGTCCATAGCTGAGCTGATGACCCTCAGCTCTCTTTATGGAGACATGGGCAATTCCAGGGTGTGATTAGCCCATCTTCTTATGGTGGCTAACAACAGAAGGTATCAGAATTGTTCCTTGTGAATATCTGTCACTCACAGTGACTGCAAACCACTCCAGAGGAGTATCCCAAATGTGGGAGACCATCACCCAGTCCGTCCCAATGTTTGGGATTGCTTTGATCCAGGTGCAGGACCTTGGGCTTGGCCTCAACAAACTTCATGATGTTTGCATGGTTCCACTTCTCAAGTCCATCAAGGTCGCTCTGGATGGCATCCCTTCCATCTGCAGTGTCAGCTGCACCACCCAGCCTGGTGACAGGTGAGCTGGGCTGATGTAAATGGGTGTGGGTGCTAATGAGGAGGTCCCCTTCCCCTCTCCAGCACCCTGACACCTGTGTTTTACAGTGCTGCTGTATAATTTGTCCTGCTGCAAAGGTATTCATGAGTCGCTCAGTTAAGGAACAAGTATGAAAGGAACAATAAGAAGAAGTGGGGAAAGATGAGTGTAAACTTGGCAGCTACCAGTGAAGACAGACACTGACTCTGCTCTGCCGTTTTAATTACAATTTCTATTAACATCCAATTTTACAAGTAAACCTATTAGATCTCCCATTGGCATAACCTGACCAGTTTTACAGCATAAATCAGGTCAGAGGAGCAACAGCAGATCAAAAGCTTTGAAGTGAATCTCTACAACTAGGTTTTCCCTGAGAGCATTGTGAGTGGGGTTTGTGGAGATAACGTAACGTACAGTGAGTGGTCCTAGTCCTTCCCAAGACCCCGGTGCCTTCAGGAGTTTTCAAGTTCCCTCAGCTCCCTCCGGAGGGAGAAAAGTTGTTTTAGAGTTGGGAAGAATAAATGTGCTTGAACCAAGGGCTTGGGGAAATTGGAGTTGAACTAGAGCATAGTTACTCTGAATTTAATTCTAAATGCACCAAGTTGGCTCAGATGGCTGCTTCTGCAAGAGAAATTAATGTAGTAGTATCTCTGGTGAACCATGAAAATATATCTCTAGAACAGATCAGCTGGAAAAAGAAATGGATTTAAACTCATGTTTTATAGCATTGCTGAATTAATGCCTAAATATGCCCAAGTTGTATGAATAAGTACCATAAAACCAGAGGTGCGTGAAGTGCTAACATATCCTCTGTTGTCCTCCATGCTTAATCATAGAATCACAGCATGGTTTGGGTTGGAAGGGACCTTAAAGACCACCCAGTTCCAACCCCCTGCCATGGGCAGGGACACCTCCCACCAGATCGGGTTCCCCAAAGCCCCATCCAGCCTGGCCTTGGACACCTCCAGGGATGGGGCAGCCACAGCTTCTCTGGGCAGCCTGGGCCAGTGCCAGGTTCCCAATGCTGTTCACCCACTCCAGGTGAGTTCTCTCACTGCTGTTCACTCACTCAGACATTGATTCAGCTGTGTCCATAGCTCCCTATATGACTTTGCTCCCAAGCCACAGAGTGTGGGCACAGCAAATCCCCATGGCACATGAGCAGGACAAAGCTTCCACCCTTGGCTCTGCAGAGAAAAGCAGTGCATCCCCCAGAGGGAGCAAAAATATCTGTAATTAATATTCTTTATCCTTGTAGAAAGAGCAGATCTGGACTCCCTGCAGGTGCTGACATTGTACTTTAGGCTCCTTGCTATGTGATTTTGGGATGTTGGAGCACCTGGTGTCCTAGCATGACCTGGCATTACCTTGCTGGGTGCTTCTTTTTTATCATACTTTAAACCATCCTTGGAGATCCACAGATATCCCCTTCCCAGAGAAGCCAAGCCTTGCTGAGCTAATCCAGGCACTCCCATCACCCTGAAGCAATGTTTAGGGGTATGGCTGCACTTCACTCCCACTCACGTAGACATACCTGAACTGGCTAAAACTGGTCAATTTAGATGCTGATAATAGAAAACACTCTGGTCTGGCTTGCATCTAGTTGCATAAAAAATCATGCATGTCCTCTTTTCTTCTCTCCAACTCCTGGGTTCTTGTATTAATATATAATATATAATAATAATAATAATAATAATTATTATTATTATTACTTTGCATTTTAAATCTTACTGACTCCCTGTCTCACCTTTGCTTTTCTCCAGTGCTGAAAAGTTGTTGGCAAGTTCCTGAACCTGGACACAAGGAAACTTCCCTACTGAAGAGGTTCTGTGGTAGCACAGAAGGCCTGTCTGGGCTCCTGCATGTCTGGGTCCAGGAGTCAGCAGAAGCAGATTTGTGCTGGTATCCTCCAGTGTCAAGGTTAGGAAAAGCGTTTGGTATGAACTCAAGCACATGAAGTGCATTTCAGGACACTGCTTAGAGTGCAAGACACAGTGTTTGACATTTTGGTCTAGAACAGGGCAAAATAAGCCTCCAGAGGGGACCACAGCCCTGCTGCAGGCAGGTACATGCAGTACCCAAATTACATGTCCAGGGGCTTCTCCTGCCATAGGGCTGGGACCTGCCTCCTCCTCATAGCTCCTGCCATCACAGAACTCACTGTACTGAAAGCCAGATGGGAAAAAAAGCTTTCCAGACAGCTCCTAGCTCATCACCATATTAATATGTTAATGACACTGAGACCTTGCGTTAAGATGTGGAAGAGAATAGAAGGTGGAGTTTACATTTTGGGGTTCGATGTTTATTAAGGCTGCCTGGAGAGGAATAATAATTAACATTAGTTATCTAGTAAACCTCTAAAGATAGCCCCGTGGCCAGTTTAGAAGAATTAAGCATTTATTGTTGGTCTTTCCTTCCTTTTGTTGCATCAGTATGAATAATCTACCAGTATCACCTTGTATGCCATGTACACACTTTTTAAAAGTCTACACTGCCTCTTCTCTTGCAGTGTGGTTTCCAAATGTTCTGCTGTATATTTACATGAATGCCTACAGCCTTCTTCTGCACACTCTCATTGGGAGCATCTACCTTAGGGTGTTGGCTCAGAACACAAGCTCGCTTTTATAGCAAATCTCTTGATCTCTGCTTTGGGTTGCATGGCAAAGCAGCCTCAGACCACATGAACCAGCTTCCTATTGATGGGAACAAATGGGAAAATGAGCTCCAGGGGAGCATCCAGGGATTGTCACAGAGGGGCATTCAACAAAGCCAAGCTACAGCTAGTCCAAAATAAAACAAACAAAGAAGCAAACACTGAAATGTGGATTTCAGGACCTCAACACCAACTGTTTTGCTCTACAGATCCACTCCTGCCTGTATGTTCTACCTCTTACATGCAGGACAGGTAGCTTTTGTGTCTCTGCTGTTCACTTTGTAACACAGGGCATGGTGTTTTTATTCATTCTATCGAACATTTTTTCTCTGTGTCTCTTTTCCTCTTCTTTCTTTTCTTATGCTTATGTACAGGAAGTTTTAGGCAATATTTATCTTGACATTGTCTTATAACCAGCAAAATTATATTTCTTTTTTGCTGAGACACCAACTTTAGTGCAAAGACTATTCATGTATCATTCTAGGATGCCTAAGTGTTATTGAACATTTTCTTTATTCTCTGTATCCTAACACTAGATATAAGATGTATATATAAAGTTTTTGTGTATAGACTTTTGCTTATAGGCTGCAGGTAAAGTCCCCCAGGTTGGTGAGACTTGCTGTGATTCACCCAGGACTATTTAAGGAATCAGAGAAGCAACCTTTGGCTGTCTTCAGAGACCTGGAGAAGGATGGGATGGTGTGGGTCTTGCAGAGTGCAAAAGCACTTATTTCATTTTTAACAGAAAGAGAAAGGAGAAGCAAGGGAATTCTAGACTACTTCAACGCTTTTATGTGTGATTTAGCACCTTGGCAGTAATAAAGAGATAAGCAACTATGAACCAACATTTTTAAAGAATAAATTGCATCAAACTGATAAAACATTCTCTTTGATAGGGTAACCTGCCTGGCGTAGTTCTAAGGTGGAGGTGAAACTTTCTAACGATAACAATACTAGAGGTGAGCAATAGGCAGTCAGAAGTGTTGTGAAATCTCCTTGAAGCTTCTAAAGAGCAGGCTAGATACCCTTGGGGACAGGTGGGCAGGTGCCCAGGAAATACCCACCTCCATTCCTACCTTTTCTCAGTATTCCTGCATTTACCATAAACCACGTGTAACTAGAACCAAGCTCTGCTCGGTGTTGAATGAGGTCCTGTCTGTGTTCCCACTTAAGTCACTTGTCACTGTTGACAGCTGGGGTGTTTCAGGAGGTGCTTTGGATCTTACGGTGTTAAATTGTTAGGTGTTGTCATCAGCACTGCTCCCATTAAGCTCCCAAGCATGCTTTCCTCTAAGTAGGTAAAAAATCATTAATTTGAGACAGTTTGCTGTGGGTTTATGATAAAGTAGTAGAAAATTTGTTTCCAAACATAGAATCATGGAGTGGCCAAGGTTGGAAGGAACCTCTGGAGGTCATCTGGTCCAGGTGGCCTAGATAGGGCCAGGAAGAACAAGGCTGAGGGACTTGTCCACGTAAATTCTGGTTACCTCCCAGGATGGAGACCCCACAGACTCTCTGGTCCCGTTTTCCAGTGTTTGACCACCCTTAGGGTGAACATTTTTGCATAATATCTTAATAGGAATTTGCCATGTGCCACTTGCCTCTGTCACTATATTTTCTTGCACAGAGGAGCCCAAACTGGACACAGTCCTGTAGGTGTAGTCCCACAAGTACCAAACAGAGGGAAATAATCACTTTTCTTGCCCTGTTGGGTACACATTTGCTAATGCAGCCCAGAAGTTGACCTTCTCTGCTGCCACATTGTTGGCTCACGGTTAACGTGGTGTCCATCAGGACCCCCCCAAGCCCTTTTCTCCTGAGCTTCTTTCTCAGCAGCTGGGGCTCAGGCTACACTTGAGAGAAGGATTAGTGCCTCCCAGGTCCATGACTTCGTTATAAATGTTACAATGTACTGTATTAACACAGAATGACAAGCAAACAGCAATGTCAATACAGCTAATCTATATCAATTACAGTTCTTACAGGGCGAACTGCAGATTAGCACAATGCACCTTGATTTTTGTAGTATCAGTTGATTTGCTGTGCTAGATCAAGGCTCTCTCCTGTCCAGGAACAATACAGCACTTATAATGTTAATGCCATGATGAACTTAGGTGAAGGAAATGTGCGTTGTTTATCACACTGTTATCACCAAGAAGGCCCCAAGCAGAACGATAATGTGCTTCAAGGAGAACTTTGACTTTCATAAAGGAAAGATGATCTAACAGTAGCAATTTATTACTTCAAAGATATTCTCTTTGAACGTAGAAAATGCCCCTGACTCCCGGTGCGGGAGTTCCTGTGAATCACAAAACCTATCTCATTGCTTTATGGACTAAAAGGACTGAGGGAGCAGATCATTAGAAAGCCCATTCCCTGAGCAGAAGCATGCCATTTCCTTGATGTAGTATATATCTTTTGAAGAGCACATGCAAGCTAATTGCCTCATTATTTAGGTTTTACATTTAATTACTATGTTTGCCAGAGCATTTGGAATCAAAGAAAATGAAATACTGCATAGTCACTGCATTTTTCTAATGGCCATCTTTTGGCACAAAAGGGAGATTTTAGTTAACGTGAAAAGTTGTGTGGAAAACTGCCACCTCGGTTTAAATTTACGTGTTTTCCATCAGTGATAAAATCAGTGAATTTTGCATGTATTTAAAATAAAAATTATTTCTGATTGTGGTTTTGATTTTGAATTAAAAAACTGAAAAAATAACGGAAGCTTAAAACATATGAAATTACTTTTTATTTTATTTTATTTTTGTGAAAACAAACTGGTACTTTATGATCAGTTTTGGTATAAATGTCTATTAGGAAGTTTAAATGGTCAATGAAAAATTGAGCATAGGAAACAGAAAACATTGGTTATGTATAATCCTATCCTAATTCACATTTAAATTCACATTTAATCCTATCCTAATTCACATTTAAAAAACTTTGAATTATGGCCACTGCACAATTTTATCCTGCAGAGAATAATATTTTTCTTCTACATAACCTAATAGAAACGATGCAGACTTTTCCCATGTTCAGATGTAGCTGCATCTGGCCTCGTCTCTCGTCTTCCCTCATAGCTATTACGTCAACAATTTTCAGAACTGAGTAATGTGCAGGGAACAGATTTTTACGAGGTACACCGCGTTACTGATATACCAAGCTATTCACTGGTATTGCAAAATAATTAATCCCCAAGAGGAAGTCAGATGGAAAGAAATCAGGGAGAAGGATTTCTGAGACAGAGCTCTCACTGTCTATCTGAACCACAGACTTGATAAAGTTGACCAAACGGATGGCTAAAGCTGGCATCATCTCTGCTTCCTTTGCAGGGCCGCAACACAGCTGTGTGCAATCCTTCTTCAATGGGGTGAGGTGTTTTTTTCACCAGCTTTGTCTGTCTCAAAGTTAAATGTTTAATGTAGGTGACTTGTGCCCCCTCTGTGCTCAGCAGACAGCACTGCTACGGTCAACCTTAGCACGACAGTCCTTGACACCCATCTTGGGATAAGGTGAATAACCCTCTCAATCTGCAGGCCTTTCTGCATCTCCCACAGGAGCCCAGCAGACCAGCTTTCTATTAGACCTGCCAAACCAGATGGCTGACTTCTTGACAGCTGCAGTGAGTTAAGACAAGTCTTGCCTTGATCGCTCACTTTTCCTGTATAATAAAAGCAGAAGCAGGAATCTTTGAGGGCCCTAAGGAAGGTTGTGTTGGCCCTAGTGCGAGCACGTAAGACAGGCAGACAGCATCTCCTGGGGACTTATTTTCAAAGTCACCTGCTGATCATGCAGGGAATTTAGATGCTTTCTTTAGGAGGATGGCTTCAGTGGGTGACTACCGTTTAAATGCAAAGAAGGGTCACTCCCTCAGGTGAGGCAGCTGGATTGAGCCTGTCAGGGACAGAGTGCTGGGTGTTTAACCACAGCATGTGGTGAGGCCTTAGGTATGTCAAAGTTACAGCTTGGACTGAGGCCCTTTCTGCAGGCACCATCTGGTGTGAGAGAACCTAATGCTTCTGCATCCCCAACCCCTGCTCGCCTATGCGAGCTCTCCTAAGCTCCAGCTAGCAGAGGAATGTCCCAAACGCTTAACTCTCCTGCAAGCAGCTGGGAGCCACCGATCATTGTAAAATACTGACAACAGAGTACATACCAGGAGTCCTGATATGCTTTTGAGACGCTTGTCCTGCCTCTTCTTTGAATCTGAATTATGCTGCATCTGACCCTGTCCCACTTTCCTTCCTCCTTCCTATTTATCCGATATTGCCCACACGTTGTCATCTCTTTGCTTGGTGCAGAACCTCAAACAGAACAACTCGCTGTGGGCATGGGTTTGCTGTAGCTTTCTGGCCACTTCCGTTGTCGTCTTGCTTTAATGCCTGAGTGGTAGGAAGGTTGTCTAAGCAGAACAATAGGATGAGCAGTACAAAAAGCAGTACGGTACCCTGCTTTTTGATGTGAAACAAAATGCCACACCTGTTTCATTCTGGATATACCTTGCCCTGCCATGGTGTTCACTCTCACAAAAACAAAAAAATAAAACAAACTTTGTTGTTGTTGTTAAATACGGCTTTGCAAGGTACAGGATACTTATATTGACTAATTGTGTTAGTTCAGTTTCAGACGTTTTAGTTATGTTTTTCCAAGTAAGTATCAATGTAATATTCTGACTAGATTGATCATCTTGATGTGTATGTGTACAAATACACATGTGCATAAGCACATACAAAAATGCAATTTGTAATATTCGGTATTTAAAAATAAAAAAATAAAAAATCTAGGTTTTACGTGCACTCCTCTCAAAGAAATCCTTGCAGATCTTCATTAGTCCATGCAGTCATGATGCCCTCTGTTGGCTTCAGTGTGTGCCTGCAGCTTTCCTCCTCCTGCTCCGAGTCAAACCTGACTTGTCAGGGCAGCTAACCAGAAGGCTTCATGCTCCAGTTTATTTTCCTGACACAGAATCACAGAAAGGCTGAGGCTGGCAGGGTCCTTTGGAGGCCAGCTGCTCCCAGCCCTGCCCAAGCACGGACAGCCAGAGCAGGCAGCCCAGGACCACGTCCAGGAGGCTTCTGAAGGTCTCCAAGAAGGAGACCGCACAGCCTCTGTGGGCAGCCTGTGCCACTGCTCCGTCACCCATACAACACAGAAGTGCTCCTGGTGTTCAGGCAGCACCTCCTGTGTCCCAGGTTGTGCCCATTGCCTCTTGCTGGCACCAGGCACCACTGAAAAGAGCCTTGCTCCACCTTTTTTACACTCTCCCTTCAGGTATTTCTAGACAAGGAGGAGATCCCCCCTGAACCTCCTCTTCTCCAGGCTGAGTAGGCCCAGCTCTCTCAGGTTTTTCATACGCAAGGCACTCCAGTCCCTTGATGATCTTCACTGGACTCATTTGAGTATGTCCATGCCTCTCTTGTACCAGTGAGCCCATGACTGGACATAGTAATCCAGGTGTCAAAGATTATACTTCCTTGACCTGCTAGCAATGTTCCTCATGCAGGATACCATCAGCCAGCTTTGCAGCAAGGCCACATTTCACACGTACAAAGGCAATAAAAGTCAGGAGCAATAACAATCAGGATAAAATTAGGATGCAATAAAAATCGGGAGGGTACCCATGTACTGTAACTTTTCAGGAAAGGAACGCCACAACAAAAGAAAAGCAAGGTAGAGTCATATCACAGGAGCAATAGAACAAAAAGAACTTGTTCTGTTCTTTACAACTAACATGATTTTAAAGGCAATGCACTAAGAATTTGACCTTTATGGTCATTATTACTCAGTGATGTAAAACATCAAGAAACTATTTTAACAACATCCAAATACTGTCAAAGTCCCCAGGAATGTTCAGAAAAGCAGTGCTAGCCACCATGAACCCAGGCAACACACAGGTAATGGGCAAGGCTGTTTGGAGGCGGCTGCCAGGCCTGTGGTGAATGGATTCGAGGAACCCGGCCCCATGCTCCTTCACCTCCCCACTTTTCTTGTCCAGCAAGATATGCTTCAGTGTTTTCTTCACTTCTCCAGGCCCCCACACCCTCTTGTAACTTCTAGGTCCTGAAGCAATGGCCACAGAAGGCTCTGTCCCTTTGGTGGCCCTGGTAATCATGAGCCTCTTCTCCAGTCTCCAAAAACGTCGCAGTGCAGTGTGAACCTGCAGCCTTGAGTCATTTCTGGTTGCAGAAGTTGGTCTTATTCGCTGCTGCTTACTTAAGGCATTTTGTTGCACATCTGAATATATATATGTATATATATATATATATATATTCCCCTCATAGTCATGGCCTGCCAAGCACGGCCTGTATGTGGGGTAGCCCTGTGGGGTAGCCCTGTGCATGGCCTGGTACCCTGCTGTGCAATGGGGTGGGAAAGCCATGGCGAAATAAAACCTGTTGGATGGGTGCTGTCAGTCAGGTACATCTGGAGGATTTTTGTATTTTGTTCTCTTTGGCCTGCTGGTTAGTGAGGATGGGGGTAAGTGACTAGGCCACGACATGTATGCTGCGAGCACAGGGGACTCTGGGCTGCTTTCTCATTAGCCAGCCTAAGGAGTAGGGATTTAATCACTGAAATACCAGGCAGATTCAGTCTGCAGGGCTGCTGGAGGGGCAATCAGAGAAATCCTGCTACAGAAAGACCGGAGTCCTGCCCACTGATGGCCTTTTCTTCTGAACGTTCACACAGTGTTAGTAGGTGCCAGTGCACACATTTCCTAAAGCACTTTCCATAGATCTGACTATATTTTATTAATGGGCATATTTCTCTTCTCTCCCTCTAAATAATTCAAGTCTGCTTTAATCACAAAGTCTGTCATGTATGAATATCATGCCTTTCTCCTAAGAGGGCTCCCGAACTGGTGTTCAATGCTGCTCCTCGGGGTGGGACGCAGCAGAACACCGCCACCTCACGGCAATCTCCATCCCTGCAAGAAATTAGCAAGCCCGTCTGGAAAACTGGTGGATGCTCTTTCACAGAAAATATTTCCACTTTTGGACAAGATGGGCAATGTTATGGACTACGTTGCCTATTACTTATCTAAAGCCACAGTTAGATGATTTTAGTATAAATGAAAAAGAATATGGCACATGTTCTAAACCAACTGGAATTCAGTAGTGAAGGAAAATAGTGCTCAGCTGCTGTTATCCTCCACGCAAGGAGTAATTTCATAGAATCATAGAATAATTAATGTTGGAAAAGCCCTCCAAGATCACCTGGTCTAACCATTCCACCAATGTCACCCACTAACCCATGTCCCTGAGCACCACGTCCAACCTCTCCTTGAACACCCCCAGGGACGGTGACTCCACCACCTCCCTGGGCAACCCGTCCCAGTGCCTGACTGCTCCTTCTGAGAAGAAATGTCTCCTCATTTCCAGCCTGAACCTCCCCTGGCACAACTTGAGGCCATTCCCTCTAGTCCTGTCACTAGTTACCTGTGAGAAGAGGCCGACCCCCAGCTCCCCACAGCTTCCTTTCAGGCAGCTGTAGAGAGCAACAAAGTCTGCCCTGAGCCTCCTCTGCTCCAGACCAAACACACCCCGTGCCCTCAGCTGCTCCTCACAGGACTTGTGCTCCAGGCCATTCGCCAGCTTCGTAGCCCTTCTCTGGATATGCTTCAGGGCCTCCATGTCCTTAGGTTTGCAAGCATTGTGGTGCTGATACATAGGTAACAGGATAGTGGAGCGTGCAGCCTCATTTCTTGAGAACAAACAGGTGGGAAGAATACCAATGGAATGAAATTAGACTCTGTTGTTTGAAGAGGAAAAAGTCGGTATTCTAACGCACTTGACATTGTTTCCAAAATGGAATACCTTCACTTTTATATTTTTATTCTAAAATTTGACTAGATGCCCATTTGGCTGTCATTTAGAAGAAAAATTGGGGTTATTCTGGAAAATGAAGTATTTAGACTGCCTCCACACGTTCCCAAACGTTATTTTTGGGTGCAGCTGGTTCCCAGGGCCAAGTTGCGCGCCCTGCCGCTTTAAGAGCACCTCTCCAGAACCCCGCCCACCTCCCTGAGGTCCTCCAGCGGGGGGCGCTGCGGCGGCTCCTCCTCTCAGCGCGCCTGCGCGAGTCCGCGGAGTCCTTGGAGCGGCGGCGGCGGCCATCATGCAGCGCTGGGGGCGCGTCGGCTGCGCGCTCGCTCAGGTACGGCGCCGGGGGGCTGCGGCGGGGCGGGGCGGGACTGCGACGGGACCGGACCGGACCGGACCGGACGGGACGGGCAGAGCCGGGACGGGACGGGTCGAGCCAGGCCCGGCCGCCGGGGCTTCCCCCACCCCACCCGGACACGGGGAGGGAGGGGCTCCGCCGCCGGCTCCCGTTGGTGGCCGCTCGCTGTCGGTACCGGGGCGCCGCTGGGGGCTGCCCTCGGCGGGGCTGGCCCCGACACGGAGCCCGCTGTGCTGCCCGCAGCCGCCCTGTGCCCGTCCCGGGTGCTGACGCGGGGTGCTGCCAGCCTGCCTGCTGTGTGTTTCCAAAAACGTGGTGTTACTTTTCTTGCAGAGGAGCCATTTTGATCGAATTCATCACGGTCTGCAGGGGGTTTGTGCGGTGCCGCGAAGGAGCTATGCCGAGCAAGGTAATCCGCTGGGGGCGAACCCAAACGGGAGGAAAGCAGAGCTGCAGGCAGGAGGCAGGTCCCGGCTGGTGGTGGAAGCCGAGTTTTGGAGAAAAAGTGCTTGTTTGTCACATCTGCTATCAAACCAAAAGCGCACACAGAACTTGAACTTTATATCATAAGAGCAATGGCACTAATTAATAGAGGAGACTGTGGTTACAATGGCTTTGGTACAAAGTTCATAGTTTCTGCAATATTCATAATCAATTGAGGCTGCATAGTTATCTTTTAGCAATATTTTCTGCATTATAAACTAATATGCATTTATCTTTTGTGCTAAACATCAGTAGAAGCTAAGTTGAAAAAATGTAGTAATAAACCATTTAGACATCTTGGGTTAAATTCCTAAAAGTTTTCTAGCAGCAGGGACGCATCAGACAAAATGTAGTTACTTAATTCCATTTTACATTATTTTCCCTGTCAAGTTTAAGTGTGATATTATTGCAGAGTGAATACCTCAACACAGCCTTTCCTTTTGTCTGGGAATCTGTTCTCAGATGCAAAATGTAATTTACCTAATAAGTTAAATGATGTTATTTTTAATAGTGACTTTTCAGAGTTTTGATACTTTTAAATATGAATTATTTCAGAGGTAACTTGGTACTCCTGCAGTGGTTGCTAAACAAAAATAACCGAAATGTTTTCTCTTTCAGTTGATGCCGATGTCACAGTTATTGGTTCTGGTCCTGGAGGGTATGTTGCTGCAATCAAAGCAGCTCAGCTTGGATTTAGGGTAAGACCTGACCTTTTGGTCACTGAGCAGAATATTCACCCAGAGGAAGGTGTTTGTATGAAGCTGGGAAAACTGAAATTCTTACGTCCCATCTTGGGCCACCAGATGCTGTTGACATAACTGTAAACTTTGCGTTGCTTACCAATATTGTATGGAAGTTGAAGTGCACGCGTAAGTTGAGATGTTGAAGGTATTACTGTCTAGACTGTTGGTAGGCTACTGACAAAGCTGCTCAGGTCAGCTTGCTTCTGGCTGGAAGAGATCGTTGAGATGGCTTTACGTTCTCTTGTGAGGGAAAAAGTAGGAGAAGAATGCTTGGAAGGAAACTCTCCCAACAAAGAAAAAGAAATTTAGACAGTGACAAAAAAAGGCCACTTAAAAACTACTCTGAAATCCTGAAGAAGAGACAGAGGGGATTCAAGTAGTTGTGAGCAAACTGCTCTAGGTGGTCTTGCCTGAGCAGGGAGGTTGGACCGGGTGACCTCCAGAGGTCCCTTCTCACCTCAACCATTCTGTGATTCTGTAGGGAAAAGAAAACAAAGCTGTTCAGCTGAAAGGCTTTTTGAATGTGAGCGGATGAATTCCATTGCCATCTGAGAATTTGAGGTCAAAACAAGTATTTTTGTAAGTTTCATTTTCATTCATAAGCGAGTGTGACTTCAGCAAGGTTGTTACCTTTACTCCTTAATCTGAGCCCGACTTGCTGTCTGGCATTGCATTATTCTCAAGTATTTTGAAATCTGAGAAGGAAGGCAGTGCTGGCAGGCTTGTGCGTGCTCCTGCTGGCTGGTATGTCCCAGTGCTTCGACGGCTGGACTTCATGACAGAACAAGTTGGATAGACCACCTGGTAAGGACAGGAGCTCCCCTTTGTGAGCAGAGTTCAGTCAAACACTGAAACAGGGGTCCAGGTTACATGTAGCCTTCATCTTTGAAGATTCTGAGTCCTTGGCTGTAAAAGGCCCTGAGCCACCTGATACAGCTTTGTTAACTGTGTTTGGAGAAGGAAGTTTGACTAGATAGGTTGAAGGCACCTTCTTTGGAGACTTTTTTTTTTTTTTAATTCTTGAGTGTCGTCTCTTTGGTCGTTACTCCAGCAACTGGCTTTCAGTGATGTCTTTTGGGGTATATTTCAGCCTTCTAATGTGTAACAGTACCAAAGTATAAATAGTGAGGTTTCATTAAGAACTTTTGCATCTGCCTGTGACCCTAGTGCAGGTAGTTGAAATAGATATCCTTGTTTGCCTTTTTTGTCTTGGCTTAATAAATATTCCTGCCTTTATACGTATGTTGTCACTGAGCCATTAGCACCTGGATAAAAAGGTACTCAGTGCTACAGGTTCTGAGATTTAGGCTGTCTGCTGTGTAATTTCGTATTTGTTTCTTCTAAGACTATTTTTCATGGCTGGATGTCTGCTTTTCCTGGAGCAACACTTCACTCAAGTTCCTCATATATGTGGCCTGCAGCAGGTTACCATATACAGGGAGATTAAAAAAAGTGCTCATCATTCTGCTCATCATTCCTTCTGTTGTGTTTTGTCACAACAAACAACTTTTATGCTGCTTTACAGGTAGAGCGGGCAAAGGTTCTGGGCAGGCTTGTGTTCATCACCTGCAGTGTTGAAGGAACTTGAAGAATGTTTATGCTGAGGGACGTAATGCCATGGTTTTGTCAGGCTGGCAAAGAGATAAAAACTATCTCAATCCACAGACAAAACTGACTCTGCTCTACTGAACTTTGAATCTTCAATTTTAGTGGTACCTCTGCTAGCACAAATGTTAAGTCCCTGTATCGTGACTACAACGTCCCATGTTATTGCTGTATTGGGTTCACAGGGCAAGGTTTTGGTACTGGGGGGCTGCAGGGGTGGCCTCTGTGGGAAGCTGCCCTGAGCCGGTTCCAGATGGCTTCAAAAGGGACCCGCTGCTGGCCAGAGCTGAGCCAATAAGCAGTGATGTTTGTGCTTCTGTGAGAGCAGATGTAAGAAAAGGAGGAAGAGAAAAAACCTGCTGTGGAACAGCAGCTGGGAGACTGGGGAGTGAGAACCAGTCCTGCAGCCCCCAAGGTGAGGGCAGGAGGTGCTCCAGGCAGGCAGCAGCAGTTCCCCTGCAGCCTGTGGAGAGGCCCCTGGTGGAGCAGGCTGTCCCCCTGCAGCCCATGGGTCCCACAGGGAGCAGATCTCCACGCTGCAGCCCTGGAGGAGCCCCCGGTGGAGCAGGTGGATGTGGCCTGGAGGAGGCTGCGGCCCATGGAGAGCCCCCGCAGGAGCAGGCCCTGGGCCGGAGCTGCAGCCCGTGGAGAGGAGCCCACGCAGGAGCAGGGGGTCTGGGGGGAGCTGCCGCCTGTAGGGGACCAGTGCTGGAGCAGTTTGCTCCTGAGGGATGGACCCCATGGCACGGAGCCGTGTGGGAGCAGCTGTTGAAGAGTTGCTCCCTGTGGGAAGCCCCTGCAGGATCAGTTTGGGAAGGACGGCATCCCGTGGGAGTGACCCCACAGGGAGCAGGGACAGAGAGGGACCGTGAAGGAGCAGTGGAGACAAAGTGTTAGGGACTGACTGCAGGCCCCAGTCCCCTTCCCCTGTGCTGCTTGGGGAGAGGAGATGGAAGAGGTCGGATGGGGGGAAGGTGTTTTTAGTTTGTTTGTTTGTTTAGTTTCTCGATGATCTAGCTTGTTCATAATAGGTTACAGTAATCTCTCTTAATGCTGAGTCTGTTTTGCCTGTGATAACTTCTGAGTGAACTCCCTGTCCTTACCTCAACCCTTGAGTCCTTATCATTGTATTTTTCTCTCCCTTTCCTTTTGAAGAGGGGGAGTGAGAGAAGGGTTGTGATGGAGCTAGGCTGCCCACCTGAGTAAAACCACCACAATTGCCAGCAATGTTCTCTGGGCAGTAGCTTCTAAACAATTTTGCTTGGCCTGGTCAGTGGAGTTGATTTAAAGTGGACGAGGCTGCTTATCAGGTCGCTGTAGGAGCAGCCTATGCTGTTTGATCCATCCATCCATCCATGGCTTTTAAAGGCTACGGATCACTTCACATGCCCTCGTGTGCTTAAAACAGGGGTAGACAGGGGATCAGCATGTTTGTGTGTTTCATTGATTTGATAGAATGAGTCCTGTTCTTCATGTTACCACCACCTCTATCTACTCTAGCTCAAAAGCATCAGTTTAAAGGAATGATGAAAGGGTTTCACCTGCATTGTCTCTTCTCAGCAGATTTGAATTCTTAGAATATAATCCAAGCAGCTTTTATTTTGAGCATGCATGCCCATTACAAAGGAGGAGATGCCAATTATTTTTCCCTCTGTAGAAAGATGTACAATGTTCTTTACCTCTCCCTCCTTTTTTTTTCCCCTCAGACTGTCTGTGTAGAAAAAAATGAAACGTTAGGTGGAACCTGTCTGAATGTTGGATGTATTCCTTCCAAGGTAAGTGTACGTAGTTGGTCATAACCTTATTAAAAAGAGCACTTCCTACAGGTATCACTTTAGAAACCATTACTTAATCTTTTTCCAAGATTGACATACTTTTAGAAGGTGAATTTGTAATCCAAACAAACTGAGGATCTTCATATAAGTAGCACAAAGGATTAAAATTTATTTGCTCAGTAGAAATCTTTTGTTTACAAACTGTTCTGTGGGGTTTCCCAAATAAAAGAGGGGAAGAAGGATGAAAACCAGAGGTGCATACAGATGTATCTTCTCACTCTGGTGAGTCTGTGTTGTAACTAGTTATTGAATACAGTGTTAACTATTCAAGGTGGTTTTACATCCTGCAGTCTTCCTTGTGAAATTCCAGATCCTTTCAATTTTTTTTCCAAATAAACCTGTAGTTTTGTCCAAGGTGGTATACTTACGTTAAAGGGATGCTGAGCTGTTTGCTCCCTGTTCAGTCTCTAGAAATCAAGTGAATCTAAATTACAGGGACAGAGACACCCCTGAAAAATTATTAACTTTGTCTGGTTTTGGTTGGACGCACCACGCTCTGAAGATAACTGTCTCTTTCCAATGACTGTAGGAGTAGCCTCATTGATTAGTTCTTGAAATATTAATCTAAGCTCAAATAGTATTCTCACTGGCCCAAAAAGATAACCTGGAGAGTGGGGCCGGTGGTGCTTGTGTGGAGTAGTGCTGCTGGGGAGAGAAAAGGGAGAGCCCAAGGTGTGCTCTGAAAGGAAGAAGAAATAAAAAGAAAATCAGAAGTAGTTATTTAATGGTGTCAATCCCATATTAAGTAACTTCAAAACTAGAGCCTTGTAAGAGCAGTGCTACTGCTAGATGAAAAGAGTTGACTTCACTAGCATCCAGCAGGTGAGGGAAGATACTGACCATCAGGCTTGTGATGGCCATAGTAACAGATACAACTTTCTTAAAAAGATCCCTCCTAACAATATTGCTATTTTGAATCTGTTTGCTTGGAGAGGTTCTGTTAGCATTGTAGGAGAAAATACAGTATAAATACAAAGTTTTTAAAATGATACATTGTTTTGCCTAGATATTTTACAAATAATTCTAATGAAGTTCAGAATATATATATATATTGAGGAAAAACTCAAAAATTTGATGTAGATCAACACATCATTACTATGTAAGTTTGGAACTTTGCTAGGGTTTATTTAATTGACTCTTCTTGAGTCCTTGATTAATATTTTTATCCTCTTAAGGTTCTTATAAGCAGTGTTTCTGAACCCATGGTTAAACCTGGATGCTATCCAGAATTTTTTCAGGTGGCAAAAAACTTCTTAAGAAGTGGATATGTAGGCTGCATACACTGAAACAATAACAATTTCAGATACTCATTCCCAAAAAGCCACTCAAAATAATACATTGGATGTGATTTTTTTTTTCTTTCCTTTGTAGTTGCTGAAGTCTTATGCAGTGGCTGTTTCTCGAGTTTTGGTTGTTTTGTTACTTGTCCATTTTACCTAACTGCTATAATCACAAATTTTAAACCTTGAGAATCAGTAATAGTTAGTCACAAAATGAAATTATCTCTGATATCTTGGTCCAACAGTATTCATTGTACTCAAGTCTGTGTATGTAAGACTGGTATCTCGATGTATTTCTTGAATATATTGTACCTTCTTTAGGGTTCAGTCTGTGTGGACTACACAGTTTACTTCTTGCACAGATATTGATAGTTCCATGCTTGTGATGGTTATCATAAAAGACATAATGTTTCTTCCTGAGATCCCTCCTTAATGATAGTGCTGTATCTAATCAAAATGCTGTTCTAGAGGTTCTGCACAGAAGAGTGGAGCAGTAAAGGCCTTAACAGGTGGAATTGCTCATTTATTTAAACAAAACATAAATGCTCATTTATAAACATATTTACAAAGGAACTATTCTAACTTTATTTCTGAATTGTTAGTGTCCACTGACCTGAACTAGCTCTAAGCCATCAGCTACAGCTAGCTGTGCAGCTGTGTGTTTGAGATGCACCTTTTAAAATATCAATGTCAGACTTTATAGAGAATGTTCTGCAAATAACATGTTTTTTTTATATACTAGCAGTGTAATAAGTAATGAATTCAATTGCAAGTGTATGTCCCAATTCTTGTTTTTGTGTGTATACTTCAGGCCTTGCTGAACAACTCCCATCTTTATCATTTGGCCCATGGAAAAGATTTTGCTAATAGAGGAATTGAAAGTGAGTATGCAGAGCAACTTGTCAGTGCCTGGTAAAACAAATGGTATCTGTCAACAAACAAATACAACAGTTCAAATCATACTGTGAGAATTCTAGGAAGGTTGTTCAGAAAACTTAACTGACTTGCAAACAATATCCTTTCCCTTGAAAGTTTGGGGACGTGTCTAGTCCTTGAATGAGTAGAGAAGTTACACTTGAAAAGCATAATACTGCTATTTAACATACCAGTTGTAGAATGTAACCTGTATCATTTAGTAGAGGCCTTCAGTACATCTTACTGTATCAAACTTGTTAACGGTGTAGGTTAGCTCCTATAAATAAATAAACTGGGATGCTTAATTGAAGTTTTTTAACCTTAGTTACAGGAATCCGCTTGAATCTAGAGAAGATGATGGAACAGAAGAGTGGAGCAGTAAAGGCCTTAACAGGTGGAATTGCTCATTTATTTAAACAAAACAAGGTTAGTTTGGATTATATACTGCAGCATGTCTGTATTTTTTCCTGATCTAAATTTGTTGCTTTTTGCATTCTCATACTCCTGCCACATAAATGAGTATGAGTGACTCAGCAAGGGCAGATTCTGAATGCTTTGCTTTTAGGATATTTTAAATGAACAGCTCTTTCATTCTTAAGTCTAATTAAAAGAATAATAGTAACTTACTTTGTGATTTGTACCAGATGGTGATGCAAAGGTTAGTGTTAGCGGCTTCTCTAAAGCAGTGAAATTCAAATTAAGGGTAGCATAACGTACATAAATAATTTGAATCCTAATTTATTGTGTTCTGATTATCAAAGGTTACACATGTATCTGGGTTTGGAAAAATAACTGGTAAAAACCAAGTCACCGCAACCAAAGACGACGGCAGCACACAAGTTATCAATACAAAGAACATACTTATAGCCACAGGCTCAGAAGTTGCTCCCTTCCCTGGAATTACCGTACGTGTTTGAAATCTTGGTGCTACTGTCTTTCAGTGGGTAATACCCACATCATTTATTATACAATAACCTTTTGCATCTGATTGGCCTTTGCTTTCTGTGAGCTGTACATATTGTAAACCTCTCTTTGTGGATTTCTTCGCCTGTTGCTAGATTGATGAAGATAATATTGTGTCATCCACTGGTGCCCTGTCATTAAAAAAAGTCCCTGAAAAGATGGTTGTCATTGGTGCAGGAGTCATCGGTGTGGAACTGGTGAGAGAATATTTAAACCACTTGGTCTTTATAAAGGAACAGGATGTTACTTTTTCATTGTACTTAATAGTATTGCTGTGATTTAACAAGTGTGTGAGTTGTAGTGAAACCTCAGAATTCATAGCCTGCTAGCTCCCTTTCCTACCTGAAAATCTAGGATGTTTGTTGGATCAGCATTCCTCTAGAGGAGAGGAATGAGAGGAAGTACAGGCCTCACATACAGGTTTTTTTTGGGTTGTTTAACTTCCACTGAGGTTTGTACTTGCTCTGTAGTAGCTAGGGGAACTTCCTATTTTAAGGGAAGTTCATTTTAAACCATCCTAAATTCCAGTTTGTAGCAATGAATCCCCAGACTCTTACGTGATACAATTATATGCATTATACCTGAGAACCAAAGGAATGAAGGCTTTGTAGTTCATGTTAGGCTGAGTCCTTTTTCCTCACACCTATGTAATTCCAGAAGCATGTTTGTGTGCTGGCTTTGCAACTGCTTGAGAATTGGCACATCTTCTTAGTGGTTGAGTTAGCTTGCTGACTGTTAAGCAAGGAAAGAATAAGCAAAGTGAAATACTATTTGGACGGATGCAGTGTAAGTAAGGTATATATGTTTTTTCTGAAGCTGATGATAGTGACTATAGTTAGAAACACATGCAGAAGCAGCAGTAGTTATATTTTATGGCATAAAACTTACATAATGTCTTATTGTTTTGATATAATTTGATTTACTAGTACCAGGACACCACAACTTCTTTTGGGTTTTCTGAGCTACATGCCAATTATTTGAGCTTTATTTTTTTATTCCTATAAACTAAAATATACCTAATTATTTCAACTGTTTATTTAAAAGCTTAATTCCATGGGTCACATCACAGTAGTTCTAGATGTGCAAGCAATGATAATAAATCCATTCTTTCTGAAAGGCTCAGGTTGGGGGTACAGATGCATTATCCTACACTGTAATGTTTATAAAAACTGATCAGTTTGCAGTAATGTTTTGTCCCCCTTTTGCAGAGTTTACTGTTTGTAGTAAATACTGCAGTAAAGAAACATGAAATTTTCCTTTCAAAGCCTTTTCTTCCCTTAAGTATGTTGTTGTGACTGCAGGGGTCAGTTTGGCAGCGCCTTGGTGCAGACGTGACAGCTGTGGAGTTCATGGGCCACGTTGGTGGAATGGGAATTGACATGGAGATCTCTAAAAACTTCCAACGTATTCTTCAGAAACAGGGCCTTAAGTTTAAGCTAAACACCAAAGTTACTGGTGCTACCAAGAAACCAGATGGAAAGATTGATGTAGCGTAAGTGTTTAACGTAACTAATGGAATTCATGTTATATTCCTCCACTCAGTCCTTCAGATCCATTTGAAAATACAGTTTGATATTATTCTTCAAATAAGAATAAATGAAACTTAATTCTTCAGTGGCATTTAACCTTTATCTTATATTTAACTTGGTGTTCATAATTTGGGGTTTATTGAATTCTAAATTGTTTGTATAGGAGAGGTTCCATTGACTTGAATTAGTGTACTAGTGTAAAAAGAAAAAAAACTTAATCATGCTTTTCATGGAAGTTCCCTGTTTCTGGTATAATTACCATAAAATATGGTTGTTTTTAAGCCATTAATTCTTGAATGCTTACTGGAAAGGATCTTTTGTCCTTTCCTCCCCTTGTCTCCAAATAAGCATGATATAGATTTGATTGCTTCCGATTAGAAATAAATGAAATTGTCCTGGAATGTTTCAAATAGCTAGACTTGAGCCTGTTGAAGACTCTAGATGAACAGCTAGTACACAAAAATATAAAGCAAGTTTTCTTTATCAAGAAAACCTCTGTTTCTACCTCTGTTCCTTTTCTTGTCTACATGTTCTCTGTGCAGACCAGTTACCTAAGCATTTTCTTAAAACTACAGTTTAATGTTACTTAACAAACGTAAGCTTGAATGCCTTTTTCATTGAAGTCTTCATATGAGGAATTGTTTGCTCTATCGCCGTGCCTCAGGACAGCCTGTGCTTCGCCGTTGTAGAAGTTCTAGATTGGGGTGTCTGTATGTCCTGTGCTGGCTGGATCTCCCATGTAGACTTTTTCTGTGCTTAGAGTTCCGTACTCAAGGGAGTATGCTTTTCAGACACTTCCTAATTATCCTCACTTGCCATGCTTTGGTTCTTTCTTGCACTCTGAGCATGTGAACTGAACTTGTTCTGGATGCAACTAAAGATGAACTTGAGGGATGTACTTTATGCAAGACAGATCTGCAGTTTTGGGCCAGAAGAAAGCTTAGAATACATGGCCCTACCTCACCCTGAAATAGAAACAGCTGGGATGCTGAGTACTCAGCACTGATTGCTTTGCAGTGCAGATCTGCTCTTAGCAGGCCATGATACTTGCTAAGGGATACGTAGCCTGAATTTCTTGAATTTCTGTATCTAAGAGTTGTTAACAAATGGGATAAGAATTACTGGCCCTTACTCTCTCTCCTACTCATGATCTCTGGTAAGGAAGAAGTGAGGGGTGGGCTGAAGGCAAGTGGTTTTGGGTGCCAGATTGAGCCAGTAGGTCACCATCTGGATCATATTAATTACTAGTCAGTGAAATGCAATGCTGCGAGTTTACAGCTTAGCATTTTTACTGTTTGTTTTTCTATAGTGTTGAAGCAGCAGCTGGTGGCAAGGCAGAAGTAATAACTTGTGATGTGCTCCTAGTCTGTATCGGTAGGCGTCCTTTCACAAAGAATCTAGGTCTTGAAGAAATTGGAATTGAACTTGATAAGAAGGGGAGAATCCCAGTCAATAATAGATTCCAAACCAAAATTCCAAAGTAAGTAATAATGTAACAGTATTTTTGACTTTATTTGAAACAGGACTCTTATTTCTAAAAGTTTAACCTATTAAAACACTTTAATTGCTGAATATAACTTTTTCTGAAAGGAAAACCTAAAATTTCTGTTTATTTCTGCAGTTGAAGATTTTAGTCAATTTGTAGTCAACCCTTAAAGTTTTGTAATTTAACAGTCATTAGATGTTGGTACTTCTTGAAGTTGTCAATTTAGTGGAAAATATTCCTCTATAGTCTCTGTATTTCTTCTGAAAATTAATGTTTGAATCTGATGTGATTGGAATCATCTGTAGTATGTTTTAAAATGGCTGTTATATGAAGTAGCCTAGGTGTACTAGGACTTCTTAAACAGTGTCTTATTTTGTTTCATTGGTCTGATAGCATCTATGCTATTGGTGATGTAGTTGCTGGACCGATGCTGGCCCACAAAGCTGAGGATGAAGGCATTCTCTGTGTTGAAGGGATGGCCGGGGGAGCAGTTCACATTGACTATAACTGCGTACCCTCCGTGATATACACTCACCCTGAAGTGGCCTGGGTTGGCAAATCAGAAGAACAACTGAAAGAAGAGGTACAGTTTGCTTTCTGCTCAGACAAATCTTTTTCCATCTTGGATGTGGTTTCATAATCTAGTAGTGGCTATTAGTTTATCTAGCTACTTTGTGAAGGAGAATTTCTCTATCTGAATTTATTGTGTAGGGTGTATGAATGATTCCTTCCTGCATGCCACCCTCACAAGGATCACAGTTGTCTTTAATAACTCATTTTGTGAAACTAATACTGATTATTTGCTAATTTTTCTTCTTTAACACACCTTTATACCTGTTATCTTCATGCATTGATCTGTTTGTCTTACCTGTCTTCTATTTTTGTATTAGTTCTATTTTTATATTTATCTGTAAGGTTACATCATTCCTGTTGAGCTTTCAGGTCATTAACTCTGTCAGTAACCTGTATTTGTTTCGTAGGGGGTAGAATACAAAATTGGGAAATTTCCATTTGCTGCTAACAGTAGAGCAAAGACAAATGCTGACACAGATGGCATGGTGAAGATACTTAGTCAAAAATCAACAGACAGAATGCTGGGTGCTCACATTTTAGGCGCAGTAAGTATTATAAATTGTGCTGCTGTCTTGGTAGGGGTAAGGGGTTTTTGTTGTGTTACACAGTTCTTGTAAAATGGAAAGTTTGAGTTTTCCCAAATCACTTCAATCTGCTGTTGTCTTCTGCAGCCATGCCCTCCTGCTCTCGTCTCCAATGCTTGTCTGTTACTTTTGGTGCCAGACCCAGCTTTTATTATTGATTCCCTAGAATTGCTAAGGTTATTCAGTTACTCTTTTTTTTTTCTTTATGAATTTTGCCAAGTACTTGAGAGAGGAGCAGAAATTGATTCAAGTTCTAGAAGCTGGGGAGCTGAATGGATGTTTTTTTCATTGCTTTTTCAGAATTTGAAATCAGATTTTTTTTTTTTGTGAAAGATATCCTTTTCTGCTCTACTACCCAGTCTGAAGTTCTGTCTTAGACCCTAACCTCACTCTTGGTTTGGTTTTCTTAGCTATAAAGGTGTAAATGCTCTTCTTTTATTCTTTCCCCCAAAGATGTATGCAGAAACATTTCCATATATCTTTGTTTACTGTTTTCAGAAAGAAAACCTTTCTTTAAGCAAACAGTGTTAAACACCAAAGCTGTTCTCTGTTTTCCTGGAAAGGAAACTTTATTCCTCTGAAGGATATACTGTCAACACTGGAGGATCAGCACTGTAACTTTCATAGCTGACTGGGACATTACTTACACTGAAAAATAAGGCACCCTGAGTATTTTAGTCTTTGTATGTGATTATCACTATTTTTTAATGAAAAGTCTTTATAACTAAACATCGTGGACTAGTGGAAGACTCTTGAAAGTTGTGTTATAGGTAGTTTGAATAGGCTGTTTCTGAATCCAATTTCTATCATTTCTGATGAGAATACATAGCAAGGTGTTATGCTAGTTACTTTTCTCTCCCAATACCAATTAACTTAAAAAAAAATCCACATTCTCTGAAGAAAGCACAGCTCAGGGAGACACAGTAACAATTTTCATCAATAAAGGGAAAGGGCTGGGGAGAAATCCTGTGTATGTGAATGCTAACAATGTAATTGGAGACTTCATTATTTTATTTTCAGCTACTCAGCGTTTTTGGGTAGATCGCTGTAAATACAACTCATTAAAATTAAATGGGGGTGCTCTTTTATTCTTCTAGTTACCATTTAATTTTCCAGAAGGGCATTAGTTTGCTTTTTTTTCCTGTACTGATAATATAGAGTACCTTTGAGCAGAATGTGGGTAGTATCTGACCAGTATGTTGTGGGAAAAATGCCCAGATCTTACACAACCCTCAGTAATAAGAGCAAGTACTCTGATTTAGCGTTATGTTTAGGTTTACACTGTGTGAGTACTTAAAACTGGCATTAGGACACAGCTGAAGTGCTAGTCATATTAGGACAGTGCTTATTTTTTAGCAAGAGAGAACTTACAAGCTGAATTCTTCCTAGTTAGTAATTTAAAGAATCCACACAGCTGCATAAAGATTTGTTCTAACTACAAAGAACATTAAATTACAGGGTGCTGGCGAAATGGTTAACGAAGCTGCTCTTGCCATGGAGTACGGAGCATCGTGTGAAGATGTAGCCAGAGTTTGCCACGCCCATCCAGTAAGTTTTTTCTGAACAAACTGAACACCGCAGTTGCACAGATGTGCCTTAACTACTTGTAAATATTAATGGTTTGTACCTTTTGTGTCTGTTCTCCGTAGACGGTGTCAGAAGCCTTCAGGGAAGCAAACCTAGCAGCATCTTTTGGCAAAGCTATCAACTTCTAAAATGAGAGACCAGTTCTCTGTACATGCATAGTACATGTCTGGAAACGGACTGCGGCCCCTTGTGGAAGGCTGAGCGTGAGGATGTTAGGACTGAATTAAGTGAATCTCTTCATTTTAGCCATCAGATATTTAAACAAGTAGAGTTTGGAACAAGTGGAATTATTCGGTCTCTGTAAATTAAATACTTAAAATTCCATGTTTATTTACATTCTGAATGTTGCAGAAAAACAGCCTGACAGAACTTTTTTTCTTCAAAACCAAGCATTTCGCTGCTGCATGGGATTATAAAGTGTGTTGGTCAAAACTCTGAACGAATGTCCAGTGTACCTGGTGTGTTCTTACTTGAAGTAGTGATAGACTAAAACAGCTGAATGCTGGCACTTAGACTGCCACTGGCACTTAAAATGCCACTGTCACTTCCGCACAAAAACATATCCTTCTGAAAGGATTAACTTAGTATTTAACCTACTACGTGCATACAAATACCAAATTTGGTTTGATCTAGTAATGTTAGGGTGCTGGGAGAAGAGGGGCTTGTATAGATCAATTAAAACTATATAAACTATATTAACTTTTTTAAGAGAAAATCTTTGTGTGTGATTCTCCACACATTGTGTTTTCATATTGAAAACTCATCGGGAAAAATGAAGTGCTGATAGAGAAATGATGAAGAAAAATTTAATCTTTCTGCTACTTAATCTTGTTTTTAAAGCTTCCATTGTCCAATCTTCTTCAACCTCGAAATGCTAGAACTGGATAGCGAAGCAGTGCTCACAATTAAGTGTGATAACATGAGGGTTATTCTTCTGCACCTGCCACAGACAAGGGCTGCAGCATCAGCTCTGCACATAGTTGAGACGTACTTTGTTCTCTCCTGTTTTCTATTTTGTGCTCTCTTTGTCTCTGCTGTAGCAAGAGAGCTTAATAAATATTTAACATGGCTGGAGGGTTGTATTGGGTTTTGTTTGTCACAAATAGTATCTTTGGAATATCCCTAACGTGTATAGGGAGTGTGCCCCATTCCAGTAGCTCACTTGTTTTGCAGGGTGCCTTTTCTGTTATGCTTTTCTGCCTTGAAGAAAATCTTAATATGTGCTGATGTTGTACATGTCCTTCTACATCATGCTATTGGGATGATAAATGGATAGATGCTTTCAAAACATTCTGCAAAAGCTACTTGACTTTGTGTATAGACAAGATGGTTATGCGATTTTGCCTTTCTTTAGAACTTCTAATTCAATTACTGAACTGCTGTCCATACTGAGAGATGAAAGAAGGTTCAAAGTCAGGGTAAATGGGGCTTTGAGCAACCAGACCAAGTGGAAGATGTCCAACCCTGGGCAAGAACTAGGTGATCTTTAAAGGTCCCTTTCAAGCCAAATCATTACATGATTCTATGAAATGCATGCCAATGTTACAATTTCCTTAAGGTATCAATTAATCTGTTAACACCTGTAATGCTGTTCTTCATTTTGTTTTTATAACCTCTGTTTGCAAAGTAGATTGGAATCAGCTAGGGTCTTGAAGCTCATCACCAGGCTAAGAGATAACGTAGTGTATCCTTGAATTAGTGGAGTAAGTGAATTAATGTGGATTTCCTTTCAGGTGGGTGTAAGACAATAGAACGAGGGAAGAACACAATTTTAAAAGATCCAGGCATTTCAGAATCAGTTCTGCCTTTGGGTAAATTCTATTAAGTGTTCATCTGGCACTCTGCAAGTTCTATGTAGAAGAAATACTAAGAAATACTCTAAGAAATACTTTGTGTCCTCTCCTTCCCTTCCCTAATAATTGTGGCAGTTTTTGACAGTCTTGCTGTGGTTCAGCCTTGGGATTCATCAGTTACAAATTCTTGTACGTCGTTTTGTTCTTGTAAAATTTTTGGAGTTTGGAACGCTTTGAAGACTGCTACTAAAACTGTACCGGAGATTTGTCTCCCAGACACTTGAAAATAAAATTTAAGGCCTGGGGTTATGGTATTGTAACTTTCCAGTATCACTTCTGTTCTAGTTAAGTATACAAAGAGCGCTTGTAGAGGTAGAATTAAGTCTGACTGTTACGAAGTTTGCAGATTTTATTTTTAATAGCTGTTAAATGTACTGGCAGTGACGTAGTGTGTGATGCTGCTGTGGTAATCAATTCCTGGGCTGGATTTTTTTATTCTGGTGTCTGTAACCTACGAAGGTTGGATTATTTAAACGTGCTGCTCTTCAGTTTCCATAGGTGGCGCTACAATGCTGCTGTAGTTGCCCTGACCAGCTCCTGCTGACAGTCAAGGTGAGGTACATTGTTGGTCAAAGAATATATCCAAATACATTTCTCAGGTCAGAGTTAGCAGTCAGGATATGTAAATGCTTGTTGCAGCTGAGTATGCTAACTTAAGGATATTATAACTATAATATAACTATTATTCACTAACTATAATTATTCATTAACTTATAACTATCAGTGAATAATTATTACTGCAATTACTAGGTGGTTGGCTGAAGGCGTGCTGTTCTATAGTAAGTTGGAACTTAAGCGCACGGTTTATATAAACTGGTTATTACTCTTGCACTTCAAAAAAAAAGTCTTACTTGTATTTTGTTAAGTACAAGCTGCTGTTAGGGAGCTTCACTGTGCTGCTTTAAGAGTCTGTACAACTCCTTAACTGCTTCACATTAAGTGCCCTATGAATTTTGTAGCTCTTTTCTACAGTCTTGATCCTCCAATGATAGTTTATCACATAAATATGGTTTGCAGAACGTAAACCACAGTCACCCTTTCAGTGCTGACCTCTCAAATCAAAAAGTATTTCAATGAAATTGAACTTGTTCTAAGCCTAGATGGCTATCGTGCAGAGGTTCAATATTCCTTGTGCAGTAAGTAGTAGGGTGTAAATGCTAGCTAACCACCACACAACGATTGCACTTCTTTCACAACTGTTCTGAGTTACTGTTCTGTATTTCACAGTAATTGGAACCCCTATTTAGAATTATGTACTTGGAACCAATATTTTATTAGATCTCTAGCTGTTTTAAAAACACGACATGCAGAAACTAAAGGATTAATTCATTTACCATTTCAGCTACTGAAAAGAACAAGGAACTTAATGAGTCATACTAGGTGCATACAGTGATACAAAAGTACTGTTTATTTTCAATGTCAAAAAAGTTACTTGTCTTTGGTTCTGTGACCTAAAAGTCAATATAAAACCTGTTCACTTTATCAGGTCTTAGTGTAATGTCAAAAAAAAAACCTAGTGTAATACTTGAAAAAAACAAAAATGCCCCATGCTGAACATAAGCATTTTCTGCTCCCTTTTATAAGCAAGTGCTATAAACAGCAACTTTCTGGCTGATTGTCTGTAAGAGGGAGCGAACTGTCTCTTCCAGCTCCACCAGCTGCTTGGCTTTGTCTTCGAGAACTTTTTGATTGTTTTCATATGTATTTTCCAGGTCTGTCAGCAAAGGAAGAAGAAAAACAGTGTAATTAGGTATGTTTTAATGCAGTAAAATATAAACTATAGCTGTTTTGGGTAAACTACCTCTCAAGTTTATTTTCTTGTAGAAGAAAATCTGACAAAAAGCGAAGGCTGGAATGGCACCTTTTTGTTTCCTTAATATCGGGACACAACGCAACATGGAAGTAATTTTCTCTAAGTGGAAAAGGTGTACTTTGGTTCAAGTTGAAAATAGCTGCCATTTGTTTGGTGTTTTTTTATATTGACCTGAAATGTCTTGATTATGACAAGCCGAAACTATTCAGTGATTCATTGTAATTGCGCAGGAGCAACTAAGGGGAAGAGTAGGTTCCTGGACTGGCAAAAACAGGAGGAAAACTTAGCTTCCTCCCTGGCAGTTACGGGCAGGCTGCCCCCTCCTGCTTCAGCCTACTTTAAGTGCTAATTGTAAAAGTTAAATTAATGTGTAAACTGGAACTGCTGTATCCTAATTGCCTTTTGTTTCAACAGCATTCCAGGGTGGGGTAAGGGGAATACCGTTTGAAAATGGTGTTCTGGGTAGTCTGTCAAGAAGTGTGCAGCTTTTAGTGTTGCCAAATGGGTTAGTCCTCATCCTAATCGTGGTAGCTACATTTTAATTCCACCCTGCAAGGATTCTTTGAGCAGTGAGAGGTGCCCTACCAGAAGTTTTTCTCATTGTGAGTTGTTAGCTCCTTTTTTAAATACAAATCTTTGATATGAGACTATGTGGTGTCCCTAAGTATAAGGAAAACCGTTCAAACCTCAGCAACAAAGAATTAACTTCCTTTCTTTTCCTGCTGCTGATGAATACTTGATTTAACAGCACGATAGTGCTTTTATTCTTAAGATAATGACTTGCCTGCTCAGAACAGCCTTACCTTTGAGCAGCTGGAGTTTGCTGTTTGCTTGAGCCAACAGGGCTTTAGCTTCATCTTGCAACATGCCAGCTTTCCTCCTAGCGTCGGCCGACTCCTCTGTCTTCTTGGCAATGAGATCCTCCACCGTTTTGTACTTGCTGTTCAGCTCGGTGTTGAGGACCTGTTGTTCCAGATTCAAACACAAGATGGAGCCGCTCAAAAGACTCAACTCAAGGGGAGTTGCTCAATGTTGGGAGTAAGGAGAGCACAGACTGTTAGCTCAGGTAACAAAGGCAGAAACAGGGTTGGGGGTATATCCTGCTTAATGCTCAAGGTTTTAAGAGCTGGCACGAAGACTCAGTTGCCCTCTTGCAGATCTGTGGCAGTTCTTCAGCTTTAATACTTGGAAAGGATTTACAGGATTCAGTTACACAGTTGTGTAACTCGTGGAAGCTGTGGCCCCTAGCACAGCTGAAAAGGTTAACGAACTGGCCTTGCTTCTGGCTGAATGTATGCATTTAGGGAGGAATAACCTTGCTGCCCTTTCAGCAAGAAGAGAGCAGCTGCCTGGTCTGCGTAGGTGAAGGTGCTGGAGAAGAAGACATCTGGTTGGCCCCTCAGCTGTGCTTTTTTTTGTCTGTGAGCTTAAGGAGTACTGTCACCCACATGAATTCAACTAACAAGCAAGTTAACATTCTGCAGCAGTGCTGGAAGTCTCTTGGGTTTACTTGACAACCACCTGAAATACTACTTAGTGGTTGGAAGTAATTGATTTGATGGATAATGTATCTCTGTCTTGGCAGAAAATCTCTCGCTTGAGACTGGTGGGCTAATTCCAGCCAAAAGATTGGAGGAATGAAACTTCCTTTGGCAGATTTGTCAACTGTTTTGTTAATGAACATTCTTCTGGTATTACGAAGGTGTAGAGCAGACACTGGGAGTGCCTGCGTTTGGTCAGAGTGAATTTTGCATCTGATATTTAGAAATCAGACTGGTTTTATATTGAGCTAAGGATTGTTTTTTCTTGCCACTTGATTCTGTATATGCCAAAGTTTGATTTGGTTGGCCTGAACATTGCTGCAGAAACAAGAATATAGACGGAAAAAAGCCAATGCATTTGTGGTAGATAGCAAAGCTGAGGGACAGAAACAAATCTATGAAAGGCTGACAGTGTGACAGCAAGATGTGTTTTCTACAACTGTTCTAGAAACTGATAACTTCCTAATGCTTCTCTTTGTATTTGGCACCAAAATGAGTCAAAGTAGGTATCTGTGGTAAGTACATTAAGCACTTTTTTTTTGTCCCCAGTACTTAGTCAATAAATGAAGTGTACTCACTCAGTAATGCTCCCCTAGCCAGACCTGCGTGTGTTTTACTGGCTTTCCTTTAGCATTTTTCCCAACCTTCTCACCTGCTTAACTTCTTCGGCATTTTGTTTTGCAGTGCCAGCTTTTTCTTCTATCTTGTCCACGTTCTCTGAATTTGTAGCAGCCTTTTGCTTAAGATCTTCAACGCTCCTCTCTAGCTCAAACAGACGTAAAGTGGCGTTGTTCAGTGTTTCTTCAGATGCTGCATTTTCAGATTCAATCTAACAGAAGGAGGGACAAAGATATGCTTTCAAGCATAGTTTCAAAAGTTTCTAAATATAACACAAAGTTTGAGTAAGCCCTGATCAGGTCACGTCCATAGATCTGATATAAAAAAGTGTTACAGTTCCATTAAAAATGGACAGCTGCAGTCAGGGTGAAAAAACCCACTGCTTAAAGAGGGCTGCAAAAGCATTACAGAACCTCATTAGAAGTGACTTGATTGTATTCCTTACACATGCAAGAATTGCTTAATGTGCACAAAGAACTTCACAAGTTCATTATTAAATGATTGTGTTAAATGTCTGAAGCTGCCTGTCTCTTAAGCTAGTCACACTTTGTGGGTATAGATATTGCTCTCATGAGACCAGAGTACAGAGTAAAAGTCTAAAAATACATTATCTGATGAGACTGCAGCAATTACCACTTCAGTACAGCATTAGTTTTCTTAGTCCCCTGCTGCAGTGGATGCCATTGCTAGATAGCACAGCTATGCCAACACACTACAACAAACAGCCATGGGGTTGATATGTATGGCTTTGCAGGGATCTCGGCACACCTGCTGTGTTAGAGAAAGCCTGAAGAAAAAGGCTTTTCTCACCCCCGTACCTTACACCACTGAAGTCAAATGAGCAGGATTGTAGCTCCCTAATCCTCTAGTTACGTCATACTAGCTCAAAAGCTTATATAAAGCAAGAATGGTTTAGATTCATTTTAAGTGCAATCTTTTATTTGTAGTACCCGAGAGCCTTGCCTAGACACCCTTACCTCGGTTTCAGATGTGTTGCTGTTTCTGTATCTTAAGAAAAAAATCTTGGAAATAACTTACTGAGGTCAGCAGGTCTTGAGTTCCTTTAATATCTTCATCAGCTTGTTTTATGGCTTTTTCAGCTGCATTTTGTGCCTTTTCAGCTTCTTCTAGTGCTGCTTTCACCATGTCTGCAGTGACTTTAACATCTGTTGCACCTTTGCTGTGGAACAAAATTAGGTTAACACTAAAAACACTTTACTTTGGTACAGGAAAAAGCACTAGTCATACACTGCAAAGGACTATTTTTGCCCTTCAGTGAAGGAATGGGGAATTTTAGTGAAGGAATGGGGAATCTGCCTTGGGTAAGGTAAACTCTGTGTTTCCTGATAGTGAAATCAAAGCCTCCTTCCAGTTCTTGGTGACTGAAGACACCTCATACAGAACAGGGTTGCATACCTCGCTTTTTTAGCTTCCTCCAGTAGCATTTCTGCTCTGGCAATGTCTCCTGCGCTCTGCTGTAGAATGACTTCAACATCAGAAAGGCTTTCCACGCGCTCACGAATGTCCTCTGTCAGGGCTTGTAGCTGCTGGGGAGTGCTTGGCATCTCCATGTTGAGTACTTCGTTAGCCACTGCCTCGATGCTGTCCAGGTCAGCACTGTCTTCTACAAGATGGACACACATGACAAAGATGTGAGTAAAGGCTTCGAACTGTCAGGTCTCAGTACTCAAATTCTCATCTAGCTGCTCCCTCAAGAAGGAAAAAAAAATGGAAAAAATTTTCTTCCCCCAGACTAGCAGCAACTCAAGGTGTCAAAACTGCTTCCTCAGGGTGAAACTTCCCTCTGAGAAGAGGCCCAGCAGGCGCATAGGCCCTGCTGGCATCTCTCTCTTGGAAGCCTTTTGAAGATCTGTGATTAGCTACACGTGCTGGGGCGGGGGGATGGGGATGCAAGCCCATGGGAAAGGAAGCCAAGAGCTGCACATAAATGTATTTGTGCTAACAGTACGCTCAGCCCTGTGCAAACAGAGACGGAATGGGTTTGCCATGCTGCCACTCATTAGCGAACAAGGCCCTCATTTAACCTTTACCTGCTTTCTTGCAGGGAGATAACCTCACCATTTCTGACTTTCCTCCCCTTTAATAGTACTCTGTGTCTTTCCAGCTAGAGTTTATGAACACACTTGGCAAGCTACAGAAGTACAATGGTCTCAGCTGAAATGAACACAACAAAGTACTACAGATTGGCCTCGTTTTCCTATTGTCTTGGTTTTCTCTTTCCAGATTTCATCATACCCATTAAATCTGGCTGAACGGAGCAGGGGATGACAACTCTTGCATTACCCTGTGGAGGATGATTTGAAAATAAAGACAGTTTTCACAAATGTAGAATTAAAGTAGGTAATATAAGTGTAAGATTTTTACGCATTAGGAAGTCTCTGATCTGTTTAATGAGATTTCTCAGATCTTCATTGCTTCTGTCCACTTGCTCTTTTGTAGCATTGGTTTTGAGCAAAACTTCTTGTGCATTTTGTTTGGCTTCATCAGCTCTCTGTTTTGCTTCAGAAACCTGAAGAGAATAAAATGGAAGGCTTGAATGCCTATTTGCTTTTCCTTTAAGGCCTGTTTTACAACAAAAATTCTCTTGGAGTCAGAGGTAATAGTAATGAGAAATACTTCTTCTCATAAAACTCGCAGAACACTTTTAAAAAGCTGGCCGTGATCCACACCACCAATGCTAGTTTAAACAACTCAAGCTCATGTTTAGAGTTACACATGAAACTTTACTTTAGCAAGCTCCCTTTCTGAGTATGATGTTACGCAACTAGAAAGAATAGTTTGCATTAAGCCAGGCACATACTTTGTTAATCAGCGTCTAAACTTGCGTTACAGCTAGAATAATTTTTTGGTATTGTAACGATTGAGTCTGCACATTACCATTCTGGAGAGTTGCTCAACTTCTGCTAAGGCGCTGAGAATGTCGCGGTCGAAATCCATGGCTTTCTGCCACGCGTTGTGCGCCACGGTCACCAGCCCCTCGCAGCCAGGTCCTCCGCACTTCTTCTGCCCGTCGTCGGTTCGGCAGTTCAAGCCGCCGCACTCGGACTCGGCACAAGAGGCTCCTGCGGGGGTGCCACATGTCTGCAGCAGACAGAGGAGACAAGTGCAACAGTCCTGGCTTTATTCCCATCGCTGAGCTGTGAGGGTGATGGAATAGGATGCTGCCCTGCCATTGTTTCTACCCCTTCCAAGTAAGGCCTCAAGTACCAAAGCAAAGGAGGCTGAAGGAGAGCTGCATCAGGCCCACACCAGCACGATATTAACCCTTGTTCTGTGCCCCTTCCACACCTTCCTGCCTTAACTGGGTAACAACCAGCTAGCTCCCAGATGCTGAAGGAGGGAGGGTATGAGGGAAGCCTTGCTTTCATTGTCTTCTTTTGCCAAATATCTCTAACTGGAAAGCTGCCTTTGACCTTTGATTTCAAGTTGGAAGCTACCACTGTCTGTATTCCTTTTGTTTGAAGCTAGCCTTGACTACTGTTGGAGGAAAAACTGGACATCCCAAGCAGCTTTTTAAAAGGAAGAATGTGTTTCATGCAGGATAGTATTTTTTCTTTTTCCTTTGCTCTCCTAGAGAGCAAAGGAAAAGATAAAACAGTAAGAAGCTGAAACACTGCAAGCTGAACAGGAAGCTTTTTTTTTAACCTCTTTTGAGAAGCTGTTCCCTTCCCTACCATGAAACGTTTGTTCTCATTTCATCTTTCCATAATAACTTCCACTTTATGACTTGTGTCAATTAAGTGTTCACAAAGAAGATACCAAGTTTGACTTTTCAAACAAAGCTACTTCAATCAGCAGATTTTACTGGGAATTATCCAACACTTGGTCAATGAAATCACTTAGCAGTTGTTTTAGCCAGATGGCAAATTGGAAAATTCCCCGTTCCTGTGAGTTACTTTTCCCTTTCCACTGCACTCCTTACGCCAAATGATAGTTGCTAACTGACACATACTTTGCAGCCTAGAATCTCTCTGGGAAAACCAAGTGAGCTGCAGCTGTCTCCTGTGAAGTGTAAATGATTCCCTCTTACCTGCTTGGCATGCAACCCAGCAGTAGCTAGAAAGCAAAAAACTTTTTTTTTTTTTTTGGCATCCCGTGATTACACCTCCGAGCAACTCGTGTTTGCTGCCTCGATAAACATCTACCCAAGACTTTCAGTCCTCAAGAATGCATTAGGCAGGAATGCAGGGCAAGGGAAGCTTAAACAAAAAGATGCCTCTTTCTTCCCTTCCCAAGAAAAAAGGAGGGGTGGGGTGACTGCAGTTGTAAAGGACTGGGGACAATTCCCTGTGTGAAGACCTCATCCCCTCACACAGGCCTGGCCCTGCCCCGAGGAGTTAATGAGCTCTCCCCTTCAGTCGGGACTTCAGGCGGGATTGTTCTCTGAATGCAGCTGCCTGGCTTCAAAGAGCAGCCCAGAGGACACCCTGCCTCTCCCAGAAAAAGCCATCCTTGATCGTATTTACAGATGAGCAGGCAGCGTCAACAGGGAATGTGCCCTTTTGATTCCAGCTCCCTCTAAGTACAGCTCTGCCCCAAGCAGGAGGATGGGAGCGTGGCGATGCCCAGGAGGGCAGCGCGAGCAGAAGTGCTGCCTGGCTGAGCGCTGCGCGGGCCCTGGCATGTACTCTGAGAAACCGCAAGAAGGAAGAAAGCGTGTGAGCGAAGACTGAAGAGGCTGCCTCTCGGTCCAGTGGACTTGCTAAACTGTGCTGCACTTGAGAGCTCTGCCCTCAGCAAAGGGATTTGGCTTAGGGAGGTGAGGAAAAGATGGATGCTCTCTCAAGGCTGGGGAAAAGTAGGAGGGAGAATGACATGAAGGCCTGCTGCTTGGAAGCCCATAGGTGTCTCAGAGCCCACAAAATACCTCAAAAAAGCAGCGAAATGTGTGTGTTGCAGGAACTGTCTCTTTCATACTACCCAGCTCTGAACAGTTTTTCCCTGCCTGTCAATTCTTCAAAAAAAACACCCTTACTTTCGCTGTGGGTTTTCTACCAGCACATCTTAGCTGTGTACCTTTGCTGACACTTCGGCAAGATCCAGGCTTTGCAGTTTGCCTGCGAGTTCATCCAGGAGGCGAGACTGCTCCTCTTGCTTAGCCTTGAACTGGGCCTCCTTCTCGTTGATTAAGTCTTCTACTTCCTGCCGCGTTTGTGCTGACAGCTCCACGGTGCTATCGGGGTGGACAGTGGACGCATTGACCCTTTCCTCTGCCTCCAGGGACATCTGGAAATACTTGGTGATACTGTCCAAGGCTCCTGCAGGAATCAAGACAGAACCGCTCAGAAAGCCGTTGGGTAACACCACGTAATTTGTGTCACGGAGGTGGGCAGACACACATCTGGGTTAGCAAGCTGAGTAGCACGTTAAAGCAACCACAGCCTCCACAGCTGTGTTCAGCGCTGTTGTAAAGGGGACAGAATTTGGCCTGTTGTTAAAAAAAATCCTTTTTGGCTTGGTTGAAAGTGTGTCGAGTTTGTTGGATTTTAAAGCTAAGCAGTTCTCTGACCCCAGTGACTGAGTTCTGCTCAGCTCTCCCCAGCACGGAGCGCCAACCCTTTAGGTTCACAGGGCAACAGTCCATGTTTTAGGGCTTCTGTGGCTTTTGCCACACTGGTGAAATCCCATATTCACCAGAAACAATCTCAGACTACCTGCAAAGCTGGAAATTTATCTCTCTCTATATATACATATATATGTATGTTTTGTTTAAATGTTTTTAAGTTGGAATTAAGTCAGCTTTGAAAACTTCCCAATAACTTTGTGATTTGCCCCAGCCAGCTCTGATTCTGTGATGGGAGTTTGGTGCTCCCCCGTGCCAGTGGGCACACGAGGCTCAGGTGCCTTGGAAGAACGGGGCTCTTTTATGGTGTGCTCCTGAAGACATAGGTAGTTTTTCAAACAGAAAGACCAGTTTCACAGCCTGGGGAGAGCAAACAAAATGTGCAGGTGTATCTTGGAATCAGCTTCACTTTCAGCCCTTGTGCCTCATCTAAAATGCTTTAATTAAAGTCTTAAAGTCTCCTAAGTTCTTGTGCCCCAAGAATTTGAGCCAGCTTTGCAATACACAGAGGGAGAGAAAGAAGAGGTGAGAGGGGCAAAACAAAGCTCCTGCTGCATCAGCAACTCGGCTAACGTACAGGAAGAAGCTGCCCTCCTAAGAACTGCCTTTTATTACACGTTAGAAGATTAACCTGGTATTTAAAACCATGCACTAATTAAATCTTCGGCCACCCCACTGGTTTCTCCCCCTCCCTGCGACACTTACCCCTAACATCAGAGATCTTGATGAACTCTAGCTGTTCTGCAAGCTCTTTCACGACACGGTCTAGGCTTCTGGCATCTGTCTCCAGCGCGCTTAGGTCACTGTCTGTGCTGTTGCTCTTCTCTGCTAGTGTTGATAGGTTTTCTTCTAAGTCAGCTATCTTAACCGTAACATCTGCTGTCAGCTTTCTGGAAAACAGAGGAGCAGGACTTACCGGGGGAGGAGGAAAGGTTGTAAGCCCCAGTGCTTGTCTTCAGTGAAGAGCAACAGTGAGAGCTGTGCCATGCTTCTCCCACGGCAGGGCCTGTCCTCCCTCGGTGGAGCTCCAAGTGATTTGTAACAACATGCCTACCTAGAGTACTGTTTTGTTTCCTTTATCGCACAAAACTACTTTTTAATCTACAGCACGTTTATAAACTCAAAGCACCAAATTGCTCAGAAAACAGCTGCTTTGTGTAAGATTAACTGGAGGCAGATTCCACAGGGCTGGTGTAATGCTCTTGTATCATGGCAACTGCACAGGTCAAAGTTGACTACTATGATCCATACATAATTTGCTTCTCATCCCACACAGCTACAAATGCAGTTCTGATTACTACGAGCTCATGGGACAGATTTGAACTTTGGGAAGGGGAGGAAAGGCTGTTTTAATACAATGGGTTCTTTTAACTCCTCCATAAAGATCTCTCCTCACCAGCTGCTTCTCTAGGACTAAGAAGGAAAACCTCTTGCAGTCAGCCTCAGCGAGCAGGTTTCAGCTGGTGGGATAACCCTAAAAGGAAAGGCAAATGCATGATCCGAGACAGAGCTGGGCATAGGAAGCTATTCCCATCCATGGTGATCCCACCATACCCAGTTATTCCTCACTCTGAAAGAATCGGGCAGCATTTAATCTTTACAGTCGGTTTACATCCTTCAATAGCTCAGCAGCCTGCTGCTTTCCAGCGGTCCTCAAGCCCAATACTTCCTCAAGAAGAGGTAGAGCAAGAGCAGACACATGCAGATGTTAGGGAAAAGCAGCTCCTCGGCTGCTCTCAGCTCCCTCAGTACTGAGAGCCCAAACGCAGCAGCAGCAACTCCCAGCACTCCAGCTGGAGGGGGGTGAGTTGCAGGGCACGGCATATCCCTGAGACATCTGTGCTTTAATCCTCTCCCCTGTGCTCTGTGCAGCACCCTTGCAGTGCATAAGCAAACCTGGAACGGTTGCACAGCTGCCTGATCTGCAAAAGCCCAAACTGCTTTCTTTAGTACACATACCTTTAAAACAAAATGTGGGGCTCTTACTGTGAGAAGAATGGAAACGAGAGCTGTTAGAAAGCTGGTGCTCCCCCCAGCCCAAGCCTGGAGCAGAGAAAGAAGCCCAAAGTTTCCAACTCATCGGCTCCAGGCTCCATAAGGAAATCCAGGAATTTAATCTCTCCCCTCTTGCTTCTCTCACACAATAGCAGTGTTTGTCCTTTGCCTCGGGGGAGCGCAAGGCAAGCGTGAGTGGCTGGCTGGTAATTAGCTGCCCTCTGCGCAGTGGCAGCGGGACACCCCCTGCCAGGGCACGGTGCCTGTGCTGCTCCTGCCTTCCCCGGCCAGGTTTGTGCCTGGGGGAGGGATGCTCAACGTGGCGAGGTGCTCTCCAGTGCCAGGAGCCGCGGCGTACCTCACCAGGGTGTCCTCAAGCCCAGTGCGGGGACATCAGCCACTGCGCTACATCCCAGCTCGCTGGCATTCCCGCTCCTTCCCAAGCTGGATACCCACGTAACACCAACTGTACTCACTCTGCTTCCTCAAAGAGATTCCCAATGTTCTTCAGGGGCTCGGCGGCTGGGTTCTGAGCAATGATGGTTTTAATTTCCCCCAGCTTCTCCTCCAGGGTGCTGAGCGTCTGCTGGTACGGCCCAGTGACCCCAGTGATTTTCAGGGCGTTAGCCCTGTCCAGGAACTGCTGGGTCCTATTAGCCAGCTCGCTGATGACCACGTCCCAGAGGGCGAAGCACTGGTGGCAGGGCACGCAGTCAGGGAAGAAGCCCGAGTAGCCCCGGGAGCACTTGTCGCAGCGCGGCCCTTCCACCCCCTCGTTGCAGATGCACTGCCCGGTGGCGCGATCGCACTGCGGGGTCTGGATGCCACGGGGGTTGCAGTCACACGCTGCGGGGAAAAAAAGGCACAGGTGAGGGCTAAGGCGTAGGTGAGGGTGACAGGGAGACAAAATGAACAAAAATGGCTGTAATGACATGGTGAAACGGGTGTAGAAATGGGCTGTGTCTGGGTTATAGTCAGCTAATTATGGATTTGTCTGGGTATGGGGGAACCAGGACTGCGTGTGAAAGGGCTGAGAGACAGGGCAGTAACTCTAGGGCAGACCAGGAGTGCCTGACCTGCACCTCTCAATATGGATTCATCCTGCAAAGCTGGGAGGACATCTGACAGCAACCGAAGACAGGGACCCCAGTTTCCCTCCAGGATCAGTGGAGCAAGGCTTCCCAGGCAGGAAAAGAAGCGACAGGCAGGCACACAGCAGAGGGTTTAAGAGCAAAACACGAGTGAAATGGAAAAAGCGAACGAGGAGCAACCATTTGCTCTCTGCCAGCACAGGAGTGGGGGGAACCAAGGGATCCAGCAGATCAAAAAGCAAACAGCCTCCTCTGCATCTCCCCCCAAAACAGAAAAGGAGATAGCTGATTACATGGTGGTTAGTTAAGGAGATATAGCTGATTACATTGTGGTTAGTTAAGCCACAGGGCTCCATCCTGAAAGATGCCGTGGGTGCTAAAAGTTGAGGTGGTTTCAGAGAAGAACACGACCAATCTACAGGCTAACATCCCTTCAGAGAGCTACACAAAGGCACAGGGCCTGGCGCAGGATGCGCTCCTACAACGGCTGCTGGGCAAGTATTCGGGGGAGGGATCTGAATGCAACCCCCAGCGTACGCTGACAGGCATCAAGGAGCCTCGGCTGATGTTTGGAGAACGGGGAGGACGTGTAAAAATCAGGCAGAAAGCTGCAAAATGAAGAACGTGGTCATGGGCAGCCCTGCCTGACTGGGTGAGTACAGTCCTCTCCCCCATGGGTGTGAGCGACCAGGAGCCTCCACATTGCTCATCCCCCCTGGGGGCAATGAGGCCCATTAACAGATTTTTGGTAAATTAATTCACACTGCTAGTACCACAGTTGGTATTTACACCTTCCTGAAAGGTATTTTCATTCTTATTTTGTTTTTATTTTGCAACTGTGAACACCTGCCTATCTCTGTGTGCTGATGAGGTGAGACCCAGGGGCTCCTGGTGCTTGCCAAGCTGCAGGGATAATGCCTGAGCAACAGCCTGCTTAACGAGCTTTTAGGCGCTGCGCTGCTTTGGCACTAGCCTGCATGAAGGGAAGTTACTCAATTAAATTCCTGATGCTCAGTCATTTCCAACAGCCCTCCGAAGAATAAGAGAGGCCTTGCAAACATGCAGGTCGTCCGCCTCTCTTGGTGGTGCCATAAAGCTGAGGCAGATCAAGCACACATTCCTTTCACAGGGAGAGGATCGTGGTGCCTGATAAAAGCCTTCACGTAGGCATCCATTTACCAGGCATCCTTGGAGGAGGTTAATGGCTCAAAATGGTCCGTAAATCAAATCGCACACCCCAAGCACATGTCCCCTTAGAACAGGGCACAGCACAAAAGCCGTTTTCAAGCTTGGGCATTGTTTGCTTCGATGTCAACCCACAGTGGTGGTCTTCGGTTCAAGAAGTGCACAAAGAGCCTCAGCAGAACAAATCAGCCCTCAGCAAAATGACTTTCTTGTCCAACGCGAATATGATCAGCGAGAGACAAAAATAACTTCTGCTGCCTGCACAACTGAGCAAAATGGGCCTTTGTTCTTCGAGTCATACCCTGACACAAGAGATTGTTTTTCCTTTACATCGAAAGTGCTTAAGTAGTCAGCTCGCTGTGGAATATGTTCCCTGCAGGCAAACTGTCGAGTTCCTGTAGGAAGGAGGTCAGTTAACCCTTCTGTCAGCTAACAGGGCCCTCGCTGTAATGATGTATTGCCCAAATTCCACTGCACTAGAGGCTAAATGACGTGTGGGATTCTCAGAGAGGCCGAGATCTGATCAAGTTACACGAATGCTTGCTGCTGGCAAATCAGATCTCTGTATTTACTTGTGGATTTAAAAAGCTTAAAGTGAAAAAAAAAAACACAACATTTTGGTAATTCTACTCTTGAATACCTGCGTGTTCAGGAAAGGCAGCCGACATGGCTTTAGTAACGTTTACATGGTAATGGGGATTACAGAATCTCTGGAGCCAGAAAAAGCTGGGCACGAGGAGAGGGGAATTTAAGCACTAGCTCATTTGCAAAGTCAAAACTCCACGGCTGCCTGTTGGGAGGTGCTAAATAGGAAAGAAATTTATCCCAAATACAGCAGAGCAGCTGGGAGAATTACACTTCTTGAATTCTACGAAATGCCTGAACTGAGCTTTGTGGACCCTTTAGAAAATTACACAGGGTGGACAGAAACATTACTATGGGTTATTTCCCCATTTTAGGATTCTGCATCAAGCCCAGAAGCAGGCACTGCTGGCTCTGTATTCGTCCAGATGTGTGAATGCAACATATATATATAAAGAAAGCTTTCAAAAGCATTGGATGTCCTCTTCATGATCTACCCCAGACATTAGCCATGCACAGGACCAGCTTTCAAAATAAAAGGTAGAAGTCAAGATAATTTCATCTATATTTTTAAGTAAAATCAGGTAGTTTAAAGACTCTCTTGGCACCAGAGTAAGAAGATTCCAGCCATTATTTCCTTCCATTTTGTATCTTTTTCAAGCATTTCTACATTTGTGGCATGGTCTCTCTAGCTACAGCCCACAGACATCTTTACTGCAGCACTGACTGCAACATTGTCGAGGTTCTCACAAAAGCATCACTGCTCTTCTTACAGCTCACACCTTGTGAACAGACCTTTCATCCCACAAATGCCATGTGCGTGCCGGTGTTTGGTTGCACATTATCTTCTTTTTTAGAGTTTAGATGACCTCACTCAAGTGCTTCCAGCCACAGCCAGAAGCACCTCTGTTCCTCACTAGTCAGTCTCATGAGTACCTCTATCAGACAGGTCCCATTTCCAGAGACACTGCACTAATAATATTTGGCCAGCCAGAAACTGTTTTTCTGCTCTCCGAAGCCTGTGGCACAGGACCCCCACCATCTCCAACACCTTCAGCAGGGCAGTCCTGTACTCAGGCCACCAACAGGCTACTCCACACCCTGGCAAGAAGCAAGTCCAGGCCCCTTGCAGAGCATCTTCTTTTCAAAGCAAACCGTTCACTGACTTCAGCTGTGGCCAGTTCTCAAAACACTTGTCCTAAAGGGAGAAAAGCACGGTGACAGAGCCAGGATCCATGGGAAAGGAAAGGACCTTTCCCGGTCCTCACGGGGACTGGAAAAGCACAGGATTGCAAATAGCTCGTGGAGGAATAAGCACATGCCGAGTTCACATCCATCAGCTGTGACGGTGGGTGCACAACCACCAAAAGGGTTTGTGAGACGTTATCACCATCAATGAGTGGGGATATGAAAACAGGAGACGCCTCGATTCTTATCAGCTGCTGGTATGAAGTGAATGCCGTGCCATAATGAGCCAGCACGCCCCTCGCAGTGCATTTTTTGGCTAAAATACACCAGGCACTACATTAATGTCCAGATATTCCTTCGGCCACACTGCGACTCAGCTCCTATGTGGTCAATGGTGCCCTTTGTCAGCAGTTCTGCTTCTGATGTACTCACTCACACAGGCTGAGCCAAACACAACCTCCAGAGCAGAAATTTGTGAGAGGTTCAATTTGCACTATAAAACCACAAAGACACTGAGATTACTACAAGAGAGCTTGACACCTTTACCTATTTGGGTCGGGAATGGCCTTCTTGACAAACAGCTGACTATTCTTTCAGAGACAGAGATGGAAGAAGGCCGGGGGGAAGGACAGCAAGGTTATATGGACTGGGCTGCGTTGAAGATCACTTAGACACACATCAGATCTGTCCCTGGGTAAGCAGGGCTGGAAACTCAAGCACCTCCCATGGAAAATACAGGGGAGTAAAAGAAGTCTTTTGAAATCACTGGCCAAGGACTTGAGGTTTTCAAAGGAGCATTTACTAACTTAAACAGTAGTTTTCTGTTTTGAAATGTCATTTTGGAACTGGATGTATTGTTTCCTTTGATGGGGTGTGTGTTTAACTCCATCAGATGTTCTGCTGAGGCATACTCCAATTTAAATGAAATCCCATTTTTGGCAGGAAAATTTTCCAGCCAAAATCATAGTCAGGATCTGCTGATTAGCAATTTGTGACTACAAAAGACTGTAGCTGCATCTACTCACAAATGCATCTGCACACATGTGAGCACGTGCACTCACACATGCAGAGGTGTATGGTATTTTCATACCATCTTGATCAATACATTTCACTTTTACTATTTTTTTTCCTGATCTCAAGGACAAAAGCAATACTAGTGCACGCTTACTGAATGTAGCCCTGTAGAAACCTGAGGGAAGAAATCCCAAAGAAGCACATGATCAAGTGGTTTGCTTCAAGCTCAGGAAGATGTACTAACTGTTTATCTTTCACCTGCTCTGACAGCTCTGCTACCTTTCCCACTGATGTTAAATATTCAGAACTCACTTCTGATTCAACAGCTGCAACTTAGTATATTGCTACCACAGCTGAGATGATCTAGTGGATCACGAAAGGGCTGTACAAAGGGCAGTCATGGTGTTTAAAGACTTGTTACGAGATCATAGGAAACAAGCAGGAGTCATACATAATCCTACACAACACTGAAGAGAAACCATTTTTGCAGAAATATTTTCTTTACTGCTTGAGATTGGGGACAGAGAGCATCAAATGTTTAACTCCTCCACAGCAAAAAAAAAAAAAAAAAGGGAAAACAATGAGTTTGTTCAAACACGATTTCCTGGCATCATCTCCTGGTGGTAGCGAGGCACTGTGATGATAAAACCATTCAGCAATTTGTAAGATTGGAAGTTTTGCAGAGCTAGCAAATTTCTTCTGAATAATCAGCTATTGACTCAAATTACACCGTAAGCATATTGCTAACTAGTCAGCATTACAATTTTCAGTGCGAGTGTTAAGATAAGATCCGTTCCAGCTTAGAATTATCAGAGTTGTGCTGCATTTTAACATGCTAGCAGACTGTGCCAGAAGGGCAATTTTCTGGAAACAGCCAATACACGTTGCAATATTTTAAGACCACAGGTCAATTAAAATTAAGAAAGTGAAAACTGTACTTCCTTCAGCGTTGAACTTGCCTGACTTCCTTTAGAAGCTACTCACAGGAGGAGATGAAACGTCTGTTCTTTCTCTCCGCACCACTAAGGCCTCCTATAAAAGCAGCCTACGTGCCTGCTTTAAGACTCAGATGTTAAATTAAGACTATGAAGCTTATTTTTAAATGACAATGGGAGTACTTTCAATGAAGTTTTTTTCAATGCGGGTATTTTCAGCACCAGGAACTCAACAAAGACTTAAAATTGAGAAAAGCAACCTTCTGTCAATGCCGGTAATGAATGCTCAATAAAAGCAACAACACTCCTTTCACCTTAGCTCAGCTAAAGTCTATTTTTTTAAGATACTCAGGTCCAACACAGAAGAATATTGGCACATATATACTTCATGTAAAGGGGACATAGCAATACAACCTAACTTGCAACCTCCTGCAGTGAGTGCCCTTTCCTAACTGTGGTCTCTTCTCTTTGTTCAGTTTAATAAAAACCCTAATGATACTAAAATTGTCATGCCCTTTGTATTTTATGAAACACATAAACGTCACATATATACCACGCAAACACACCGTTCCAGCTGCATCTGCTGCCACAGGGTATCTCAGAGGCATCTCGGGAGCCTGGAGTCTCCTGCCAGAAACGTGCTACGTGGGCTGCAGTCGGCGCAGAGCTCAGCATGCTGAGTCCTGCAGTTCGGTTACCAGGCTTTGGAAAAGCTCCAGCAGGGCGCCTGGGAGACTTGAGTTCCATAAAATTTGTAATCCTGTCATTTACTACCTTAGCAAGGATTTTTATGCGTACACACTCTCTCACGTGCATGCTTGCGCAGAATTGTGGCTGAAGGAACAGCCGGAGGAGTCTGGCAGAGGGGCTGGCTCTGCCCCGCAAACAGAGCGGACCGTGCTCACACAGCTGCTGCTCAGCTCCTGCTTGCTGCAGTCCTCACAGGGACCTGCACGAGGCTGAGACGCACCAGGATTTTCCTCGATCTTCTAAGCTTCTCTTGAGCCATTTTCAGGAATTACATTCAATTAGATGAATAATCATCGTGCTATGCTTATGTATAGGGTAAGCGGTCTCCAAGGACACAGTCCTACAGACTCTGTGTGCTCTCTGAGGTGTGTAGTCCCCAGTGGACACCCATGGGCGGTGGCACTGTACCCAGTACTGTGGGGCTGAGGAGCTACCCAAATGTAGCTTTGCTTGCCCCAGGAGACTGGTCCCACTGTGAGCACTGGGGAGATGCAGAGGGAAGACAACAGGAGACACTTTTTCTCCACTGCAGGGAGCACAGACTGCAAATTGAAGCACCTAGAACAAGGGCAAAAACTTCCCTCCAACCTCCAGGCACCAGCAACCTCTTCCCTCTCCTCTTCACCATCTCCCAGGACAAGCCACAGGCATCAGCCAGCAACAGTCACAGCCACCAACAGGGATAGTGGGGAAGCATGCCCTGGAGTCTGGTTTCCAGCAGATCGTGTTGGACCTAGGGCCATATCTACACATTACATCTCTAATTTTTTAATTTCTCTCTTACTTACTCAAACATTTTAAAAGGTGTCACAGCAGCATGGGCAGCACAGGACCTGGTATCCAATGGTGCCAGCAGGCTGACGACCTCCTGTGAAGAGGTCAGACATTACCATCCCTTGAGTGATTCACCCTGTAATTTTCAACCGTGGGCAGAGGCTGCTTGCCCAGGCTGGTGGAGGATCTCACTGTGGAGACGTCAGGATGGATGTTCACACCTCCACATCAGCTTGGTGCCTGCAGTGTAGCTTGTTCATCAGTACTCACATGGTTCAGAGCTCTCTGACAGCTCCCAATCCTGACTAGTTTGTGTTTTTTTCCCATATGCAATACAAAACATGGCCAATTTGGCTGCCTGGGCTGAGTGAGGGCTTGTCTTTGTGACAAATCCCTTTCTGTCTCGGTTTCAGCTTCGTCTTGGCTATAGGAGCCCTTTAAGCTATTTTCCAGGGCATTGCTCTGCAACTCTAACTCTGTGAACGCACAGTTTTCCAGGTTGCCTGCAAACCACTCATCACTGAAGGCTATGACCTTCCCACGCAGCAGTTGCATTTCTGCCAGCCTGAACACAGTCCCTTCCACCAGTCAGGACTGAATGAGGGCTGAGAGGGTTGTTCTCCTTCCTTGGAGGCTGTGTCACTTGGAAGCAGAAGGGGTGACAGGTCTGAAGGAAAGTGCAGCACTTTTCTAGGAAAGTAAGTTTGGAGGAATACATCCTCTTTTTACTTCATACAGGCTAAAAAGCAGGTTTTCACATGCTCTGAAGGCAGCAGAAACTTGATGAGAGGTCAGAAATGCCGGTACGCAGCAAAATCTTGCTGATAAGGTATGCAGATGGACTCCATCAATAAACCCTGATGGAGACAGCTGATACCAGCAGACAACCGCTGCCCTGGAGCAGCGGGAGGCAGCCGGCACGGCCAGAACACACACAGCCTCAGAAATGAGAAACTTAATATGTACTCAGGAACCAGGACAATTCCCCAGCCCTTTCATCTGCAGCATTAACCAGGTAACTGTGACCTTCCTACCTGCCTAGATAATGGGCTGTGAGGTATCTCTATTGTAAAGGATTTATTAAAGACCACAGCAAGCACATTCCTCCCTGCAGGAAAAAATACCTTAATCTATTGCAAACCCTCCTGGCAAAGACTCCTATTTGAACAGATCAGAGATACAAGTTTGTTCTGGTCTGGACAGTGTTTGAAGTTTCTTTTCCAGCTAATGAACAGACTTGTTTATAATGAAAGGACACAGAGAATCCAGTTTTCTAAACAATTGACTTCATGGGCACTCTGTTTTCCCATATGCAGCTATGGCTAACTAGCTCTATGGTCTCTGCTCTCTCTTCTGCTTTAATCTGAAATAAAATCTTCTGCTAAATCAAAAATTTTATTTTTTCAACTACAGTCTCCCTACCAAAACAGAAATTGGGACAGCAGTCTTCTAGTAAGTAAAATCAAAAGGCAAATAAACTTATTTCCAGATCATTTCTGGAACCCAAATGACGGTTTTCTAACCACACTGGTCTACCTGCCAGCATTGCAAAGTAAAGGTTAAAGAATTAGCTTCTAAACAGAGAAGCTGGTCTCCAAGTAAGAGCCCAACAAGAAGTACAATAAACCACACGAGTGCCACACCAGGCCCCTGTCACGTCTCTGGAGTGACATGGGCAGGCGGCGGAGCGCTGAGATGGCCGCCACCACACCTGCCCTCCCGAAGCACAAGGCCACGCAGCACCTGCACTCACCTTGGCACTCCACGCCCGGGTCGCCCCAGAAGAGCTCCTGGCACTCCCGGCAGGTCCGGCCTCCGAAGCCCGGCATGCAATGGCACTGCCCCGTGAACTGCCAGAAACAGGGACACGGTCACCTCAGCAGTGCTGCTTCCCCCTCCCCACCCAGCACCTGTAACCCGCATGGACATCACTAATGGAGTGGGGCTTGCAGAATCACAGAACCATGGAGTTGGTTGGGTTGGAAGGGACCTTAAAGATACCTAATTCCAACCTCCCGCCATGGGTAGGGACACCTCCCACCAGACCAGGTTGCCCAAAGCCCCATCCAGCCTGGCCTTGGACACCTCCAGGGATGGGGCACCCACAGCTTCTCTGGGCAGTCTCTGGGTACCTCACCACCCTCAGAGTAAAGAATTTCCTCCTTTTATCCTATCTAAATCTACCCTCTCTTAGTTTAAAGCCATTACCCCTTGTCCTATCGCTACATGCCCCAATAGAGTCCCTCCTCAGCTTTCCTGTAGGCCCCCTTTAAGTACTGAAAGGCCACAAGTTAGTTCTCCCCAGAGCCTTCTCTTCAGGTTCTCTCAGCCTCTCTTCACAGGAGAGGTGCCCCAGCCCTCTGATCAAGCTGTTTTTGGACACCAAGCCGTGGTGGCAGCCAACGTGGCGCGACCACCTAACTTCATTCTCCACCTCGCTCAGCCCCCAACTGCCACACAAGCAGGGCGCTATGGGACAAGCAGGGCGACCCATGGCTCTGACACTTCTTGGTGGACCGCACCCAGCCCGTGCACGCATCCTACCCCAACCCAGCTGCAGAAAGGCTGCAGGTGGCTCCCAGCAGCCTTCTCCTCACCTCGTTGCAGGCCAGCCCGAGGGAGCGGGTGGTGTCACAGTCGCAGGGCTCGCAGCCGGTGCCGCTGGCCAGCCTCCAGGTGTGGGGCGCGCAGCGGTCGCAGGTCTGCCCCACCACGCCGGGCAGGCAGCGGCACTGCCCCGTGGCCGCCTCGCAGCGGCAGTTCTCCGCACTGTCGCAGTCCTCCCGCAGGGTGCCCAGGTAGTTGCAGACACACTCTGCAAGACGCGTCAGCTTGGGTGTGTGACACAGCACCCTGACACGCACCCCTTGGCTAACCTTGGGTCTCAAGCTGGCCATCTCTAGGGCTACTGCCCCAGCATGAGGTGGCAGTAGCCCACGGTGACCCCATGCAGGCCCTCCAGCCTTCCTCCTCTTCTTGTCTCCTCTACAAAGAAAACCCAAGCCTTCCCTTCCTGGCTCCTATCATCCTGGTCAGATTGGCTGGTGATGTGCAAAGCAGAGCAGGACTCGGCTTCCTTGCCCTGCAACCCTTTTGCTGCGCTAGATGCGGAGTCCCCACCCCAGTCCTCTGATGAAGAGGAGCAGGGGTGCCTGCATCAGGCCACCGAGGAAAATGAGTGCTTCTGGGGCAGGACTCCTGTTGCTCAGCCACATCTGCAGGAACCTTTGTGTCAACACAAGGCAAATCCTCACCCTGTCACGGGTGATCACCAGATAAGAGGGAAACAAAGACCACTAACAAGAGGGCAAGAAACCCTTCTCTAACCCGAAGCCTCATCCTTTCAGCACATGCAAATGCTGCCCCTTCTCTCCCTGCAGAAGGCAAAGGGCTCCCCTGCCTTCCAGCAGCCCCACTGAGAGGCAGGGCAGCCGCACACAAGCCCAGCTGGAGGTCATTCGAATTCCCCACTACCCCAAATGGTCCCAGATCAATTATAAAGAGCTGTGGTGGCCGCTGCCACCCTGCCACTTGGTGGGTGGCCGGGTGGGGGGACAGGGGCATATCTCCACTCACTTCTGCAGTCCTGCTGCAGGGCACTCCCATAGTAGCCCTCCTGGCAGAGCTGGCAGTTTTCACCCTCCGTGTGGTACAGGCACTTAACGCACGTCCCCGTCCTCTTGTCGCAGGCCTCTGGGTCAGTGGTGTCGATGTTGTTGTTGCACTGGCAGGGCTGGCAGGCGCCGCCGACCTCGTCGGGGCTGCCGAAGAAGCCAGACGCACATTCATCACATCGACTGCCTGTTTGAACAAGCAGGCACGGCAGGAATTACCAGCACGGCTCACAGCCCCGTAAATGGCAATACTAGACAATAAGGGCCGTTAACTGGGGGGGGATTAATCAGATCGCACTCAAAGCAGAGGCAGTACCTATGTATCCTGTGCTACAGACACATACGACTTGCAGAGTGACTGGATCCTGGTAACAGCCGCTGGCAAACTGGCGTCCGCTCTCAGGGCCATCGGGGCAAGGGCAGGGGCGGCAGTGGTCACCCGAGCCCAGGACGGGGTCTCCATAGTAGCCGGCCTGGCACCTGCACAGTGGAGTACAGCATGCAGGGGACCATACGCAGACACACAGGCTCATATTTTCAACCACTTCAGGAGGGTTAAAAACCCAAGAGCAGATAGACCCTCGCAGCTCTCCCATGCCACCCAAGCTCCAAGCAGCTGTGCCAGCAGAGAAAATTTGGCTCACTCCAGCCTAAGAGCTGGAGACCCAAGGCAGATGCTTCTCAGGAGGGTTTCAATGGGAAAAGCCTTGGGGTCCCACAACATGCTCTCTGGTGGGAGATGGGAAGCCAGGGGCAGCATGGTCCCCACTCCCCATCTGCGGGACCAGCAGTATTGCTCTGGCTCCCAGGGCACACGGACTTGCCTCCCTCCATACATCCTACATTTCACAGCAAAGGCCCTGCTGGCTGTGACTGCCACAACAGGCCATCCAAGGAGTGCTGTTACAAATACCTCTCGCAGTTGTGGCCTGCCGTGTGGTCCCGGCAGTGCAGGCACTCCCCGGTGTAGGGGCTGCAGTCGTCAGCGTGGCCATTGCAGTGGCAGGGCTGGCAGTTGGGGAAGCCCCAGAAGCCGGGCAGGCAGCGGTCGCACTGTCGCCCATACACGCCAGGGAAGCAGTGGCACTGGCCTGTCTCCGCGTCGCAGAAGGCGTTGTACGAACCTCGGATGTGGCACTCGCAAGCTGCAAGGAGAGGAGGAAAGGGGCTGCATTTAGGTGCTCAGTGCCCAGCCCCATTGGCAGCCCATCCCTGAGCACGGGGTCTCACGTACACCTGCATCCGCTCGGCCCAAACCCGAAGGTGCCCGGGGCACATCTGTCACACTGCCTCCCCACCACGTTGGGCCGACACTGGCACTGTCCTCCGCTGGGGTCACACACCGAGCTCAGCGAGCCCTGGGGGTCACACTGGCAGGCTAGGAAGAGAGAAGCATTAGGGAGCAGTGAGCATTGCTGTGTGGGACACTCACCTCATGGCTCATCCCATGCACATGCGCTCACCGTGCAAACCTGGAAGCACCATCGGGCTTCCAGGTATGGTTTCCTCTAAAAGCGGGTAGTTACGTACATAAGGCGGTCTCGTGTAATAGTGCAGAAATGCTGAATATGATGTTCTTGCAGACATCCGTCATCGGGGTTTTTACAACACTTCTGCTGTTTTCCAGGCACCGGTATCTTTGGAAAGTTTCCCAAGCGCTGTTTGTGACCACGTCTTCGCCTGAGCCTCCCACTGTGAATATGTCCAGTGATTTGCAGTATGGCATGAGAACGAGCTATAAAACAATTTTACAATGGCCAAGTGTCACTATTTATAAATAGCCTCCATTAAAACTGTGAAAATTCACTGTAATCTCAATTCTTATCATCCTTCTTAGGCCAAAAAGCAAAAAGCCAGACCAAATTTGGAAGGAAAGTGACAGAATTTTTGTACTTTTCTGTGACACAGTTCTGGTATCTACCAAATTCTTACCAAACCCTATCATTTCAAAAGAAACAGTTTGATATTTGCAACATGCATTGTACTGTAGAACTCCAACTCTGTGGAATTATCTACAGCTCTGCAAAAGACAGCAAAAGCCTCTTAGCAGAAAAAAACTTTGAGCCTGAAGAAATCTACCCTGCTTTAAATCATTCACTTAAAATCTGGATTGAGCCCTAAGCAACAACTTCATATGACAGTACTTTGGATTTACACAGACGCATCCCAGAAAAGATGCAGATTTTCAGGACTTTAAGAACACTTGTCCACCAAAGCACCCCTGAGGTAATTTGTGCTCACAGAGTCGATAAGCGTGTACGGGCTCTCCATCTCGGTGTCCACCGAGGAGTACTGGGACAGCTCCAGGCGGATGGTGTAATTCAGCCCCTTCTCAAAGCAGACTGGCCGTGGGAGAACAACGTATCTGGATTGGGAACAGGAAATATGCCTCACTTCAAATGCCCAGCACCGTCAAGCATTTCAGGTAGCCCTATAAAGCAATTGAGATAGCAGAGAGCAGCCCAGAATGGGCAGAACTAAAGCTACAATGCAAAGGAGGCGCTTCAGAGGCTTGCGTGAGTCAGAGCCGGAAAAGCTTATCGGCAAGGTAAAGAGTAACGGCGTTGTTCGCCCACAGGCTGTGCAAACACTAAGTCTTTCCCCCTGTACTCAGTGAACAAAAGTCAGACAACAGGGATAAACTTAAAAGCTTTGAGACTACAGACACGGTACTACATATATTTTTAATAACCTGTTGGAAATTAAACTTCATTAATTTTCATAGGGACCACAGCGAACTGAAGACATTACAATTCTCTTTCAGCTGGACTGTAACTGCTTTGGCAGATTCATCCAAAACTGCAGGGGGAGGTTTGGATGCTTCACAGATGCCTGCTTTTGGTAAATTCACCATTCTTTTTTTCTAAAAGGTTTTCTTTTTCTGTCCCTTCCCGTTATACACACCTGGAGCCAGGAGGCAGTGAGACGACCTGATTATCATCATCAGGAACCGTGTTGCCACATCGGCTGCCTGTGGGAATCTTGCCTGGGCGCGACACAGTGATCACTGCTTTTTCCCACTGATCCGGCAACTGGAGAGAAAAAGGCTGATCAGCATCGAGCAAGGGCTGTACGCTCAGGGAGAGCCAAGTGTTCCAGCCGTCCTCCAGCCCAAAAATAGATGACTAGGTACAGGCAGTTGGCACCTAGTCTGCATCGTGGCATCAACAGGGGTTTTGGCAAGCTTCTCTCCCACCATCTCTGCTTACCAGACCCAAGTCAGCATTTCATTGTTGTCAACTGCTGCCAAGCTCTAGGTAAGGAATGTCTTTTATGGTGGATATTTCTCTTGCCCTCCCCACTATGAATTACCCATGGCCAAAAATTACTGTTCACAAACTTTTGGCTGAAGACATTCAACATCCAAGATGGGCAATGTGTCTTCTAAAGTGTGTAACAGCATTTCTACCCATTACAAACCTGTCTGGCTGATGCCAATCTCACATAAACTGTCCTGAAGGGACTTGTCACTTTTTAATTTGCTTATTAAACAGGTGCTGCAGCACACTACAATGGTACTGAATAAAACTGTAAAACAAATAACATTGGGGATAATAAAAAAAAAAGTTCCTGTCCTTGTCCTTGAGTCCTCATTCCTCCAGCAAATCCTCGTCTCCCACCAGTCATGCACAGGGCAGTGACATGCACCCACAGACCTACCTGTGGCTCGTAGCGGACCACGATGTCGTACTCCATGGAGTAGGGGATATTGTCGATGTAGAACTCCAGGTACGCCCCCTCAGGGACCCTCACAAATCCTATGCCTGTCCATGATGGTGTACGGTCCTGCGTGTACTGGCGCTCTATTATGTTTACTCCCTGTGGAAACAGGGAACAGAGATTTTAATACCAATACAGAGAACATGTGAGCCCCATTGGAACATGTGAACTGATGAGCTCTGTTGATGGATCATTTCTGGATTACCACATCCATCATTTCCATCCCAGAAAATACAAGTCCTCTCTTTTAAACACACATGCACACTGTTGCCTTTCCACTTTGAACCACAGAACGGTTTGTGTTGGAAAGAACCCTAAAGGCCACGCAGTTCCAACCCCCTGCCATGGGCAGGGACACCTCCCACCAGACCAGGTTGCCCAAAACCCCATCCAGCCTGGCCTTGAACACCTCCAGGGATGGGGCAACCACAGCTTCTCTGGGCAGCCTGGGCCAGGGCCTCACCATGCTCTGAGGCCATGGCATGGACACCTTCCATGTTACAGTACACCAAGAGAAAGACATCCAACGATACTGCACAATTCTTCATCCACTTCTCTGTTGTGGTGGGCAATTATATTTAAAAACTTGCTGTGAGTTACTCATTGACCATCTAGTTCACCCTGGCATGATTTGTGCCAGGGCAGGATATAACTGCTCTGTCATAGTAACTCACACATCATGTTTGCAGCAGTAGGATTTACCGCAGTGGCACCGAACTGTTGCGCTAACTGCCCAAGCTGAGTGCTAACTGCTTCCTGATTACACTGGGCCAGGCCAAGCCAAACCACTGCTTGGAATAATATTTAAAGAGCAGAGTGCAACTATCATGGGGAGGGTGTCACTGAGTAACAGAGACCCTAATTATCACTAGCCATTAAACCCCAAACTCATACTGGCCATTCCTTTCAGTCTGAGACATCAGGTTTTTATCTGTTACTCTTTATATAAGGCAAAAAAAAGAGGAAAAAGGCAACAGAAAATGGCAATCTGTGATGCCCAAACTTCCCGTTTCAAATATATCTGCATCCATGAATAGTTCTCGCTATAAAATAACATCCTGTGCATTCCTACGGAAGCTGCTGCAGTAGAAAGGGATAAAATATAAGGAAATGTCAATACATCTATCACTCCAGGATGTCACTTCATGTATTCTCACACTCTTTGAAGAGAGACAGGCTATAAATGATTACCCTTTGGCTTTGGACAAAGGGTTGGAGCTCCCAGAAAGTATCGCAGGCAGGACATGAGTGAGAGCATGTGGAGATTGTGCACCGGGACTTGGCTCCGTATGAAAACCCCTGTAACTCTGTGCCATTTCATTTTGTCTCGTGTTGGGTCTCTGCCTGAAAATTCAGGTCTTTCTCTGCTACCTGATTAAGAAGAAAGTTGCTTTTTCCCCAATACTGGCACTGTTTAAAATGTTTTGTTCTGGTGGTTTCAAAAGGCAAACGGGCACACTTCCCCCTCTGCTTGGCAAGGCAGTTTTTCAGCTGAGCCCCTCATCCCTGAGCACCACAAGCCCCTGGCACTGCCCTTCCACTTGGGCAGACACAAATTCACCCAAAATAGCATGCCAGCTCAAGTGCCCTTGCTACTGTCCAAGCTGAGCTCTGCACTGACAGCCAAACTGCTCTGTCTTGGCTGAAATGGCAAAGTGACCGCACTCTGCCTGAAACAAATAAATTAGGAATTAGTGCCCCAATTACAGGCAGACTGCGATCTGCTGCTTCAGAGAAACCATTATCTCATCTCTCTGTCTCCTTGCTGGAGGCAAGAATAATTGATGTAATCACCAAGCTTCTTTTAATGAATTAAAAGCAAGGCTGTGTGCTTGCGGATAGGAAAAAGCCAGAGACCCCGATGTACCATGCCAGCGGGCAAAACAAACTAGAGGGAACCTCACTTACCAATCAGCTTTTTGCATGATTAACCACGTACTTGGTCATTAATAAAAGAAATGCCACTGATATAACAAAACCCTAAATCGCGCAGTGACGTATTTAGATGTGTGCTGCTCCCTCCCAGTCAGTGGCACCGAAGGGAAGAGGCAGCGTTGGTGTCCCACCACGCATGGGATAAGAGGGAGAAGAGAAGTGGGCGTATATGCAGTGGGTAAAGAAGGGATGAAGACATGAAACAAACTGTATAGTCATGATCAAAGAAACTTGACTCGATGATCCTTAAGGGCCCCTTCCAACTCGGGATATTCTGTGATTCTAAACTTATTCAAAAAGTAAAGTTTCTTCTGCTAAATTACTACATTATTTATTGATACTAAGACTGAACAGCTACAGATGGGCAGTGTTCTGATAGAATTCAGTCTGGCATTTTTCCACATTGCCTTTGCACAACACTCAAGTCATAAAACAGCCTCTTTCCAACACCCAAATGGCGCAACAGAGCTTTCCCACAGAGCGGCACGCTCAAACTGCTACTCACGGGACCCAAGTTGGCTTCCTCTGCCTCGTAGATGTAATGGTCGAGCGAGATGAAGTAATAGCCAGGCTCTACTTGATTGCACTGACGTCCAAACATGTGGGGCCGGCACTCACACTGGCCAGATTCACTCGAGCAGCTAAAATGGAAGAATGGTGAATGTACAGTGCATCTTGGCTCCGACGAGGCATTGCTAGAGCTACCTCCAGCTTTTACATTTTAAATGACACCAGAGGAGAAGTGCTCCTGGATGCAGAAGCATCTAGACAGGAGGTGGTACCAGGACCTGATCCCAAGCTGTACAGCTGGCTCATCGGTGCTGTCAAGATGTCAGGGCTCAGCCCAGCTGGTGCTCCCCCAGGCAGTGCCCAGGCACAGCCTTGGAGCGAGCACAGGCCAGGGCCCATTTCCAACAGACAGCCTGCATGGTTTCCCCTGTCTGGATGGCGAGAGGACTGAATGCTACAGATGCAAGAAATTCCTCGGGGCCACACAGCAGTCCTGGGAGAGCTTCACTTGCTTTTACAGTCATCCACAGCCAAGAGGCACGTCTGTCCTTTGGCTCCAGGCGTGCAGGCCATGCAGGCAGCTGATCTGCTCGTCTGGGCTTGTGCAGAGCAAAAACATGCACGACCCTGCAGGCCCCGGGATGTCAGGCTGCTCCGGTACGTGGCAAAGCACATCCCAGGAGGTTGTCCAAGGTAGCTTGGCACGGCACTATGAGCCCAGACCGTGCCCAGCTCCTTCAGGCTGGGATGGGCACAGCCGAAGACATGGGACAGAGCCACTGCTGGGGGACGGAGAAGGTCTGTCCACAGTGGCGTGGACAGATCCACTTCCTCCATAACAAGCCATTTTATTTTCTCAGTGTGGCTTTATCCCCAAACTGCCTTTTCACATTTTAATGATCCCCAAACAGTCCACCCTGCACTATGAAGAATGAGTGGATAGGTTTTATTTTTGAAGAGACCTGCTTACACTTTCTCATGGGAGGGTTTCTTAGTTTGCCGAAAGATGTCACTTTCCTTAAATTTTAAATTTAATGCAGAAATCTTTTCTAAAATCACAGCCCTCTGGGTTCCCTGGAATATCTCCAGACTTTTTAAGCCTCGTCTAAAAGTAATTTTTACCCAAAAAATTTTTGAAATTATGGAGATTCACTTCAGTGTTTGCTTTTAGGTGCTGAAGTGCCCCAGCTGCCCCAGGAGGGGAGCTGGGAAGTTTCCCCTCCGGGGACGCCAAGGCTGCAACCTCTGCGGTTTGCGTGGGGATGAATTTGGGGTGAGGTGTGGCTGCCCCAGGTGCTGCATCCCACGCCCTGGGCAGGAGCCAGGCGGTGGCAACAAGAAAAGGTAGAGAGCAAACCAGGGAACGTGGCACTAATCCATTCCCCCCAGAAACTGCTGTGGTTTCAGACAAAACTGAGATGTTTCAAAAGGTCTGTGGGGGGAAGGAAGAAGAAAAGAAAACAAAGGAATATGCTGCTGTTGAAAAGCCATGAACCTAATGCAGGGGAAACTGCTCTGATGGGAGGAGTGGTCTGGCTGCCCAAAATGCCTGACGCGACATCTAAGGCAGGACTTTCCATGCTTTTACCAACAGATGCATCTTCAAAACCCAGGTTTCTCTCTGAACAGCCTCCACTTCCCCAGCGAGCACTTGCAGACCCACATCCAACCCCCTTAGCACCGCAGGGGCAATGCAGCAGTACTGCACTGCTAACAAGTTTCCCTCCGGAAAGACAGACTGGCTAAAGGGCCAATGGGGGAGAAAATCAAGAGCAGGCTCAGCACGAAGAGATGCAGACGCCTCTATTGCCCCTTGCAGCAACCAAGCTCTGCGACTTCCTGCATGCCAGAGCAGAAAGACGATCCCAAATGCCGCCCTTCAGAAAACACTAAAGTGTTGTGATTGCAAACAAAGCGAAACTTGGTGGGGTGAATGATTACAGGAGAGGAACTGAGCTGGGACTCACTTGTTGTGTAGTGCTCCCCCCTGGTCACAGTCACAGGGCCGACATCCATCCATGTCATTGCTCAGGCCCCAGTGCTCCGGCTGCAGGAGGAGACATCACCGATTTAACCCCATCCAGCCCAAAAGCAGTGTCATTTTGCAAAACTCAAAATAATCCACCACAGGCTGTCATCCTTAAAAAGCCACAACCACCCTCACCTGCTCTCCTCCATTCTTCCGACTGGTTCAGGAGCTTGAGAAGTAAACCCCTTTTCCACCCAGCTTTAAAAGAAAGCTCCCAGAGGACTGCAGCTTTTTGGCTTCACCCCTATTACACCACTTACTTTGGATGTGGGCTCCTGACCCACAAAGGGCTGGGAAAACGACAGCCCAGCACACTGTGCCTGAGCAGAGAGCAGCATGTGGGCTGGTGGGGCTTTGCTCCGGGCTCTGCCCGTGCAGGGCTGTTGCTCTACAGCTGGCTCAGCAGACACACAGCCTTGTTTAGCTTTACCATATAGTTTACTGTCAGATAAGAGAGCCTGTCAATGTTTATACACACACATCCCTTTATTTGACAGGCTGTTTCTGTAACACTCCAGCACATGTAAACAATGTATGGAAATGTATGTGTAAGAATTAATCCCTGCCTGAAAAATGGCCAGCATAGAAAATCTTTTTTTTTTTTTTTTGTCTTTCGCACCGAAAGGGCTCTGGCAGAACTGCCCCAGATCTCTCATTTTCACAGAGAAACTGCAATAGGTGCCTAACGTCTTACTCCTTGCATGTACCGCAATTAACTTCCAGATGCTCTCACCTGCCTCGACTGTCCCCTAGCACACATCCCATCTCCCCACCCGTAACACAACGTGCTCCACGGCTCCTCACACCCCGAGGTGCCCGCTGCAGCCTGGACCTCAGGCGCCTGCCTGCAGGCGAGCACAGACTGAGGCCAGCACCTTGCTCCCTGCTTTCCGCATACCAACATCCCTTACACCAGTGTCTTCTAATTATTCTTACCGTAATCTACTTACCAGGCACTGACTGCACTGCTTTCCTGTCACCAGGCGCTTACAATAGCAGTTTCCTGTCTCTGAATCACAAGGATTCCCTCCGGGATGGGTACCCAGAGGATTACATGCACAAGCTAGATGGGGAAATACAAATAGGCAGGTCAAAACACAGGACTTTGGTTACCTTTTAGACAGCATCCCATTTAAATATTTATATTTAAGCTTCCTCTCATTTCCCAGGTCAGAGATTAATTGCACCGTTTGCCCACCACCCATCCCAGTAAAACTTCCCTGGCTAAGAGGCTTAAAAACAAACACAAAAGGTTCTGCTATTTCCACTGCGTGTATTCCCCAGGATCAGCTGGGGAGCTGAGCTTTAGTAGAGGGTAGACTCCAAGCTGCAGCAAATCTACAGGAATGTTTTTCTTTTACCAAAACATGAAAGCAAGCAAGAGAAAAACCACCCCAGAAACCAAGCTCTCCCAGCGCTAGCAGCTCCTCAAAGAGCTTTTGATCCCACAGAAAGGAACATATGTTTTTACTCACACTGACAGCCCGCTGGGTCATCGGCACTCAGACCATAGAAACCTTCTTTGCAGAGGTCACAACGCTCCCCTTCGACAAATAATTTACAACGGCACTGTCCAGCAATGAGGCCAGTAGAGAAATCTGTGTAGCGATCACATATGCCACCATTCTGGGAGCCAGCTGGGTCACAGTTACAGGCTAAGAAGGAAGCATTGGGCACATTTTAGTGACTGTTACAGCAGAAAAGGCCAAGTCTCACACTGAATTATTTAAACTCGCCTGCTGCGTAGAGAGCAGGCACCGTTACCACAAGGATTAGACATGACATGGGTTGGACATGTCATGGCCAAACACATTTCCAGATTTTTGAAGAGAAAACAAAACCCAGCCAGGCTCACTCAAGACCTCCAAGATAATCACTTCCCCTCCAGGATCTTCGGGACAAAAGAAGGGGTGAAGAAGAGAGCAGGTGCTACGGTAAACCCTCAATCCTCCAGAGCAAGCCCTAGGGATGACAGCCCAAGCACCACGACCACTCTACCCCCGGAGTGGGGCTGTGCTTACGCTCGCAGACGTCTGGGTCCCGCAGGTCCCTCTCTGGGTGCTGGAAGTAGAAGGGCTTGCACTGCTCACAGTTGCGTCCCACGGTGTTGTGCTGGCAGTCGTCACAAACCCCCCCGCTGGTGTTCCCCGTGGCCATGTACACAGCCATGTCGAAGTGGCATTGGGTGGAGTGGCCGTTGCAATTGCACTCTGTGACAATGACAAAAAGCATGGTTTAGCCTCAGGGGAGATGCAAGCCTGCAGAAAAGGCATGCCAAAATCTGCTGAAAAACACGCAGAACTTCATGGAGCGTCACAAATTCCAAAACCCACTCATACAGAAACACGTTAATGCTCTAAAAGCAAGAAATAGCAGACTTCAGATCTGCATTTTACCCAAACTCACTTTTGCATGCGTTAGTATTGCGGCCTTCAGCAGGTCGCCAGGGTAAGTCGTGGTAGAAATCCAAACACTGCTCACAGTTTAAGCCTTTGGTATTATGTCTGCACATGCAGTGCCCGTGGACCTGTCATTAAAAACATATATATATATATATATATATATGTATAAAAATGAGAGGAATATAGTTGGTTATTTAATAGGATGGGGAAAAAAACAAACAAACGTGCTGCTTCAGTTCATTCAAAATACAGCCAGTAAATAACAGATATACTTTTGGGGACTTCAATGCACATAAGAGGACAAAAGGGCCCCAGGAGCATCCTTTGTCTGCCTAGGTAAGAATGTCCTCATGCAAACTTGTCTTTCTTTCCTTACTGGAACAAATACATGAAAAAATGCTTTGACACTAACAAGGACAGCACAGTTCCACCTAAATAATTGTAAAAGTGTCTTCAAGATAAGAATTAGCTGTTCATTATCTGTTAATTAGACGTTAACATGCATCTAGTTAAATCAGCATGTCAATTCTAGCCCACCATTGTCCTGCCATCACTCTTGAAGCCAACAGCAGAGACCACCACAGTCTGGATGGGTTTTATCCATCAGCCTGACTTTGCCTTCAACACATGAGCACTGAACAGACAAACAGTGACTGTGTGACAGCCACTGCCCTTGATGATGGGGACTACCAGCACCTGACCCACAATTTCAGAGGCAAACCTGGTCTTGCTTCCAGTCAGGTGGAGACCTAGGAAGAAAGCTCAGAGCAATGGAGCGTACCTGCATCCTGCAGCCCCTGGGGCAACCCACACAACCTCCCCCTATGCCTCTGCACTTCCATGCAGTTAATAACTCACTCATTAACAGGACTGCTCTTACCACTCTCAGGCAAAAATCATGGGCAAACCCACAAACCAGAAGGGATGGTGCACTCACACAGCAGCATGCAAGGTAGGCAGCAGGATTTTCTTCCAGAGCCACCCGTTAACTAATTAGGGCTACAAATATACAAACTGATAGTCCCCACTTCTCGGCAGATAAGGATTGATACAAATACAGATCTTGTTTGATTCATCAATGTGCTTCATCCTTTGAAAACCCTACTTACCTCAATCTTAGGGCAACCAAGACAATACACACCTCTCCAGCCCCATACAAATATCCTCCCTTTCTGCCTTCCTGCCTTTTAATTTCATCAGCTCTTTAACATAATTAGAAAAGGAATGCTAGAACTATTTTCACTCTGAGCTCTCTGTGCTTGATTAATGCCACTAAAGACAGAAAGGCTCACTGTCAAAGAGTAGTTTTCAATGATTTTCTTGTTTGAAAGTTAAGGGTGGAGGAGGATTCACATTTCTCCTATCACATCTTCATTGTTTTTAAATCACTTAAAAAAAAAAAAAAAAGAATCAGGAACAGCTCTGGGGAGAAAAGTGAGAATATTCACCATTCCTTCCACCTCCTCGTCAAAGCCCTCCACCGGGGCACACTCGCTGGCGTGTCCGTAGCAGAAGCAGTTCCCACGCACCACCATGTCGTAAATGGCGTAGTAGTACTTCTCCCTGATCTCCATCCGTGAGTCCAGGAGGTTATCTCCCAGCGTGTGCAGCTTGACGAACTTGATTCTCAGATTTGTGATCTTCAAGAGGTCTGCAGGGGACACCAGAAAAAAAAAAACATGTTTTGGAGTTATTTACCAGATATTGTACTGAATGGGAGGAAGCCAGCAGTGACTTCCCAAACACACTTCCTATGGGCAGATTAGATCAGATTTAATTTCAGCACTTTACGTACTATACACATCGTATCACTTCACATTCTTAACATCCAAAAACTGCATTAATTTACTATATGTTGATCATGTAGTAAAATGTCAAATGTAAAATGGGGGTGATATTAAGGAACTGCTGGCAAATGGACCAGAAGCTTTTGGACCAAAATCTTAGTTGGCAACAAGACACAAATATATTCTTCTTTCTTATACACCCAACTTGCCCAGCAAATTTCATTAGTCATATTCTGCTGAAAGGGGCAACACTTCATCAGTGACCAAACACAAAGGAGTTCTCAAGGGATAATATGCGTAAAGGCAATATTGCTGTAATTAATTCAATCTACACGTCCACTTGGATATTACGTATAATTTCTTATGGGCTTGAGACAAGGCTTGAAAAAGCACTTCAAACCAATGAAAGCAGATCCTCTCTCCTTTAAAACTTTGAATAAAAAAGATTCAAGCAATATAGTAACTAGCAGACACTCTTTTTCTTCAGATATTTTTTTACTTCAGATTTACTTGCCCGCTACAGGCAATTTTGTTTTACTACCACATCTGCATGGACCAGCCATTCACTGCTACCAAGGCCAGTCATCCTGAAGCTGTGATTCAGATGTTCTGAACCCTAAAACATAAAACACAACCCTGCTGATTTTATCTCGAAATGCAAAATGACGTTAAGAATGTTTGTAGTTCTGATCCTTTGCTTTCTGAAAACCCTGCAATTACATGATCATGTCCAAGGTTTCTCTCAGCAACTGCATGTATTTTGGGGAGGGGGGTTCTTCAGCAAAAATATTTCCCTTAACGAATAAGAAAAGGACCAACTACAATGATGTGCTTAAGTATAATCATTTGAATTGACACCAGTGATTGTTATTTCCCAGTAGATCACTGTCTGAGTCAAGAAAGGAATACCAGAAATGTATTCATACAACTTCAAAATGTTTACCAAGGCAAATGCATGATTTTATTTGTAGCTTATTTTTTTAAATAGCAAATAAATAAGAACAGAAACCCTTTCAAATAAGCCTGGAAGATATCTGCATACATACTTTGAATCCTTGGACTGTATGGATCTTCAATTCTAAAAGCAGGATCTAAAACACGATATATTACCTGGAAGAAAAACAGTACAACGAAGATTCAGAGAATCTGGATTTGTATGGAAAAAGTCTATACAATCAACATATTGAAAAAAACTTCTGACCTCTCCCTCAGTTGAAGGTTCAATGTCGGAGTACCGGGAATCACAAATGATATCATCCACTTTCTTCATGGGTCCAGCTGAAATCCCAGGAAATGAGCTCTCACAGTCATATGCAAAATACCTATATACTTGCCATGTTTTTCCAAAATCAGATGATCTTTCTATCAACATTGCGGCAGGACGGAATGTCTAGTAATGGGAAAACCAAAGGAGATTGTACTTGGTTAATTGTTGTTTGCATTTACACCAAGCACTTTTAAGTACGAGCAATCCACACATCTGGATTTTAATCTCTCTTCTCTCTCTGCAGTGATTATTTACAATATTTACGCTTTCAACCTTTACTGCTGATATTCTACTTTCTGCTCAGAGGCAGACCTTCAAAATAACACACATCAAACCACAGACCAGACAGCATTCAGCAATCAAACACCCAAACTTACAAGTTTCTCAGATTCCAAATCCTTTCTCAAAACTGAAGATTAAAGCAGGGCTCTAGGGAGACAAAGGGATTTTTTCCACTGCTTGCGGAAAGCAGCACAGCCTTCTTCCTTGCCATACCTCCTCACCCCATCTTCCAGAGACATAATGGGTCTCACCTGCTGTCCCCTGAGCAGGAATCTCCTTAAGGAACTTGAGGTGTTGAGCTTCATTCACTCGTACTGCACACCCAGCTCCCCTAAGTCCCAAAACCCTACTCCCCTTCCTTCTTCCCTACATGTATTCCACTCCAGAACAACAAGCTAATGAGACTTTTTAAAAAGATTTTGAATCCTTTTGATCCCAAAATCTTGTGACAATATTAATGTTTCCATCAACTGCATTTCAAGACACAGACACTAATGTAGTACCTGGCTTACAGCAAGAAGTGCCAACAGTCCCTTCATCAAACAAATGGATTCAGACAAGGCGCTCAAGGAGCCAAGCACAAAAAACATTTCAGTCACAGCTGGAAATAAGTCTTTTTTTCCTGCTTCCTGGCTGAAAACATCACCTGCCTTACTGACTGGTATATCACACAACAGAAAACGCAGTGACACCGGGGTAAGGCAGCTTGAGCAGCTGTCCCTCAAAGCCAGCAAATCATCCCTACAACCATCTTTTTCCCCTGCAGCCTTCCTCCTGACGAAGATCCCGATGAGCCCAGAGGCACCAGTACCTAGCGAGGGTACCCACACCCCCTCACTGCTGGGGACCCACAGAGGGGACCACCTTCCACCTTGGCCACCACCTCAAGGCAAGGGGAGAAACACAAGCCGATGCCTCAAGGCAAAGAACTGGCTCTCCTGGAAAGCTGACGGGTATAAATTAAGAGATTAATTTGTTTACATACAAAGAGATTTAGCCCTGCAGGGACTGCAGGCCCTGAAACCTCATCTGAAGGCTGCCTGTGATTTAGGATGTACAGGACATAATCTGCCATTCCAAGACATCTGTTTGGAAAGAAACAAAGACACTTTGTGTACAGATGTTCCTTCTTCCTGAAGACCTTTACATTTGCCAAATGAAAACTGATAGCATGGCCAATTTTATTTTTCTAAAGAAAAATCCTTGCTACTACATGACTTAGGTAATGATCTTCTAGCAACGCAACTACTGCAGAGACACTAATGACCCAGATATCTTGTGTGACTCCTGTGGCCCCACACACTTAAAGACAACTCAAGTCACAGCTCACCCTTCCTGCATGACTTCAGGAGTTAATGGTTGGCACATCTAAAAATCAGGCTAAACAGCTCAAACAGAGCCCCCGTCCCAAACATCGACTGGATGTGAAGGACTCTTGCTTCCTTGTGTTTTAGGAGACTTGTGGGGTTCTGTGCAGGGCTCTTGCTGAGGGTATGGGTAAGGCCACAATGTCCTTACCTTGAAGGTCATGATGAGATGAGTGAAATGAAACTCGGCCTCCAGGTTCAGCTGGATAGTCACATTTTCCAGACCTGCAGGGGCAGAGCAAAGAAACTGTAACAAACAAGGACACCCGCCAGCCTCTGTAGGCTGGTGACATAGGGCCTTTTCTTCACTGCTTGGATCTGATGTCAGAAAGGAATTTAGTGCTTTAGTAAGTAAGGGAGACAGCAAGGAGCTGCTGAGGACTGTACCACACAGGGACTGCTGTGCATCACCTGCAGAGACACCCTGCAGCTACACCCAAAGCATGCGCCTGCACTGCTGTGATCTCAGTGTGTAACATGGCTAACGCCGATGGATGTGCGATGAGGACAAGGACTGCTACGGGCTAGATCCTGGCACCAAGGTGCTCGGTGGCTGCTAAGGGCGAGGATGCTGAGCCCAGCCCCACGCCTTCCTCATGCAACAGAGCCCACGGGGCAGCAACCCAGCCGTGATTTCCTGATCTCACCGTCTGCTGGTGGGGACTGTTCCCCAGCTTTTTTCACCCACTCTGGATCCTCCTGTCCATCCAGACGCGGGAACTGTTTCTTTATAACCTGTTTTTTTGGGTAGCCCTAAGCCAACTATCCCAGCCCTGCCTTGTCACTGCAGGAAACCATGACAAGCGAAAGGTTTTCCAAACTGTGCTGCACAACTACCTACGGCCAAAGACTCTGTGCAGAAAGGCAGCAAAACAGAAAAATTACTTTGCCATGTGAAAAGACCTCTCAAAACAGCTGGATACTAATTATGCTGAAGTTAGAAACAAAACAAAAATCAAGGGAGATTTACAGAGAGGAGGAAGGGTAAGAAATTAAATGCATAAATTGATAAAACACTTAAATTTTCAACTAGTTGTGACTTCATGTAGAGTGTGCAGCAACGGTCCCTTCTGCTGCATGCCTGAATGGAAGAAAACATGAATTGGACAGAAAGAATCATTTGTTTTTCACTCTTGAAGGACATTTTCATGACCTTATGAGCTAAGAACGTTTCTGTCTGAATGCTGCCAAGCTTGTTGCAAAAAACATGAATTATTTGGAACGCTACAAGAGAACCACTAGAGATGAGCAGCTTGCCAGTCTGATTTAAATTGTTAAAAAAAATTAGAATGGTTAAAAAGGATTTAGGGAAAATCTTTCCTTACTGGACAACAGAACTGCTACAAGCATTACCATGTTATTTTAACATAGTCGGATAGTTCCTGCCACTGCTGTTGCAGAAATCCCATCCTGTCCATCTGGCTTTAAGGCTTTAGGGCAGGATGAAAATCTAGATGCCTCGCTTTGTGTAGGGAAGCACGCCAAAAGCAAAACCATAAAAGAAAAAAGGGCAGAGGAAGGGTGAAAAATAAAATAAAAGGCCACCGAACTAACACACAATATATATTGAAAAAATAAATAAAAACTGCTGGCTCATTTCTGGTGTTCATTTTACCGTTCGGCACGCGAGTACAGGAATGTAGGGTGCCTGGGGCAGGGAAGGCAGGGAGGTGCAGCTCTGCGGGCAGGACCATGGCCCGGCAGCCCCCAGCCCACCTCCTTCTCCGGCTCCCCCAGCGGCAGCGGCGAAGCGGGGAAGCCCTGCGGCGCTTCCTGCCTTGGCAGCGCTGCCCCGGGATGCTCGCCGCTGGAAGGCGGCGCCGCTGCCTCTGCCCAAACATGAGGCAGATCTGGAGCCAGGGTGGGAAACTTCTCTTTTTAGGAAAGGATTCTCACAGAGCGGCGGGAGAGAGCTCTTTCCAGCACTCCTGGAGGGTTTGCGGGGCTTCGTTACGGACACACAAAAGCAGCCAGTTTTACTCAGCCCTCTGCTGCCAGCATGATCCTTTCCACAGCAGCAATTACCAGCCCTGAGCTAACAGCAAACACTAGGTACCCTCAGACAAAAGAAGGGAAAGCGACTCCCGGGCCGGGGAACGGTTCCCAGACAAGCTGCATACCGTTTTCTGACTGCCACCAGAGCTTCAGGCGATTCGGAGCAAACGTGGTGACCACATTTTCGATGCGATGGCTGTCGGGATTGAGGGTGTCATGGAAGGGTTCCTCGGAGTCACATATGAAGCATTTTTTGTCCTCCTGAAACAACAAGATAACTGGCATTACTGATTTTATCCACAGGGCAATAGTTGTTTCCTGCAGATAAGAGTATTTTCCATCCATATCACATTCCTCTGAATTTTGCCTGCAGGAGGCATCGAAGGTGTGGTGTTCGTTTTGTTTTTTTTTTAATTGATAAGTGTATTTACCTTTTTGAATTAATGCAAATTGCCCAATGGAAGATATGCCAGGAATTCCATACACTGTGTTTCTATGAGAGCACGCTTTCCATCTGAGTGGCGGGTTCAGGAAATCCCTGCCAGCACGCTGATTCCCCAGCAGAGCTCAGAACCAGCGGCAGCATCTCCAGAAAACCCCTGAACTGAAACGTACGCACGCAAAACTGCACCTTCAAAACCTCGAGTGATACAACTCTGCCTTTTGGAGCTAGCTTTGAGATGTAAGTTCTCTGTTAGAGACAACTCCAGAGAGGCTCGATGCACATGTAGTCCATCTGTGATTTAGTGACCGGGTCTTTTTCTGTGGGGTTAGCTCTATGCTGAATCCAGCTTCTCAGGCTCCTACCTACACCACATCCAGGCACCTTCACCTGTGACTGCAATCTCAAGCTAAGCACGCAAATCCAGCCTGCACACCCTAGAAGACAGATAGGTACAAGCCTGGCACGTGCTTTTTTGGGAAAATGGACAAGCGCTTCTTCATCAGAAGGACAAAAACACGCCGTGACTATTACTGTGAACATTATTGTTACACGTTGCTGCCTAAACCATGCAAAGCTTGCAAGGTAAGACTCGAGCTGAACTGAAAGGGAGGATTCCTGCCCCAGATAACCAACACGTGGCAGTGCAGGGGGGCAGAGGGGCTCCTAACGCTGCCAGAGCACCCAGCCCCGGCACGGCAGCAGCCGAGTGCTCGGGCTCCATCCCTGCAGCGTGGCTGGGGAGACAAGAGTGCACTGCTTTGCCAGCCAGGAACACGTGAGCTGGCAGGTCCGTGCCACGCTGACTTCCCATTTCGTTAAGTCCTGCGGGGCTGCTAAGGTGTCCATCCCCTCCCGTCCCCTCCTGTCCCGTCCCACAGCCTCAGCCCCCCGCAGCCACTCGTCCTCCTCCCACCAAAGTGCTCAGCCCCGTGTGATTACGGGGACGCTCGGCACCTTCCTGCACCCGCAGCCTGGCAGATTTCCCCAGCACCGCTTACGGTTCGGAACTGAGCAGGGACAGATCAGGCAAACACCGAAGCGAGGCTGCGAGATCGGGAAGCAGAGCACGCGGGGCAGTGCATTTAACATAAACCACCTGGGAACTCCAGCAGTTTCTGGGACAATAAAACTAACACGGTGCCTTTGTTACTTCGTTGTAGGAGAGATGCAAAGAAACCGACCCCAACATGTGCCGAAAACGTTGCAGCACGGCTACTCCCCGTGTTAAACCCACCGTTACCCCCGGCAGACAGAGCAGCACAGTAAAACCGTGTGGCGGGGAGATTTGTAACTTCAGGGCACAAACGGGAGGCGTTTTCCTTCCCGGTGTCAGGATCCGTCCCCATTGTCTCGGCAGCCGATTCAACCCGCGGTTATTCCCTTACTTTCCATCTAACCCAGCGGAGACCCTGCTCCTATCCGCCACCCCTTGTGTCTCGGGGACCTTAAATGCTCTCTTATAAACGTCTCTTAAAGGCTGTGCCTTCCGCCAGACGAGCCTATCTGCCTCCTTTTACTCGGAGACCATCCAGATGTAATTATATTGCGGGAACAGCGGCCGAGACATTAACCGGCTCCTACGGACCACTTCCAATCAGGAAGCTGTCTAGACGGCTCCGCGTTAAGGCTGAGAAAGACCCCGAGCGTTAATTGCACTTACCCCGAGCGTTAATTGCACTTACCCCGAGCATTAACAGGACTTACCCCGGGTTTTCTTTCCCGTTAAGCCCCGGGGGGGCTCCCCCCAAACGCGGCACCGGCCCCGCCGCGTCCCCCCCGTCGGGACTCGGCTGGCTGCGGGGGGGCGCTCGGTGCCAGCGGCCGCTCCCCGAGCACACCCCCGCCGTCGGGGTCTCACCTGGAGGTGGCTGACGATGCAGTAGGGCTCGGGCTGGCGGAGGCCACACGTGGAGGAGGCGGAGAGGCGGGCGGCGCGGCCGATGAGGAGGTCGCCGGTGGCTGGGTAGCAGCTGCCCTCGGCGCAGCCGGAGCTGTACTCGGGCTCCTGAGCCGCCGCGACCCACAGCGCTGCGGGGCCGGGGGGGGACATGGAGAGAGGGAAGAGAAGAAAGGGAGGGGAGAGACACGCGGTGAGGCCGGGCCCGCAGCCCCCTGCCCCGACGGCGGTGGGAGCGGGGCCGGGCGGCAGTTACCGAGGTAGAGCGGGAGGAGCCCCATGGCGGGCACCGACGGCACGGGACGGGACGGGACGGGACGGGACGGGACCCCCGCTCCGGAAGCTCCCCCGCCGCCGCTTGAGCTCCACGCAGGCGCCGCAGCTTCCCCGCGGCTCCCCGGGAGCGGCTCCGAGCCGCGGGGCGGCCCCCCCCCGGCCCTCCCCCTCGTCCCCTCCCCGCCGAGCTCCCGGCCCGACGGCGGGGCGGGCCCGGCCCGGCCCCTTCCCTTCCCCTCTTCCCGCTGCTGCCTGGGCTGTGGGGAAGGGGGGAGCCCGGGGGGAGGCTGGGGCGAGGGGGAGCGACCTGAGGGGGGAGAAGAAGCGACCCCCCCAGACCCCCCGGAGGAGCGGGCACCACGACAGGGCCACCAGAAAGTGCTCGCTGTGGGATTTGGGGTGCTTGTCCCCATTCTGTGTCCTGCCCGGGTCCCCAGCCCGTCAGGGGGTGCTGGGGGGAGGCTCAGCACCCCGCAGGGAGCCCCCATCGCTGCTGGGGGTGGATGGAGGGGGGCCACCCTGCGTGGCAAGGCCGGTGGCAAGGTGAAGGGCCACAGCCACCGCGTGCGACGCTTGATGGCCAGCGAGCAACCCGAGGGGCCCCCAGCCTGTTTGCTATTAGGTTGAGGCCATGGAGCAGCCCCAGAGGCCACCAGCCTGTTTGCCATTAGGTCGGGGCACGGCACCGCTGGGATGGAGATGGCAGGGCGAGCAGAGCATTTGTTGTTTCAGTGGGGTTTCGTCTGCCTGCCTGTCCATCTGCGTTTGCCCTCCTGCTGCTCTCAGAAAACGGTGAAGCCGGCGTGCAGGTTGGAAATGGAGGTCTCCAGAGCACAGCCCTGGCTTGGCACACACTGAAATGGGCGCCCGAGTTCAGGTGCGTAAGTTCTGCAGTGCACGCGTAGCGCGTGAGCCGGTGTGTAAACCTTCACCAGGTACCGGAGTGCCTCGGGAACACTTTGCCCTTGCTGTTTGCAGTCCCTGAATGGAAACACGCGGCGGGCTGTGTGTCCCACAAAACCCTGCCGGGTAGGTAAATATGCTCGCTCTCGTTTTACAGATGGATAAGCAGAGACAGAGAGATAGTGAGCAACTTGCCCTAAAGGTTAAACACCACGTCCTAAACATAACCCAGGGCCCTCAACTGAAGAAGCAGTGGCTGTGTTTCATTAAAGATACCCAGGAAATTAAACCATTCTAGCTGGCCGGGCAGGTATTGTTATTCTAAACTTCTTTTGCAATGTGGTCTTTTGAATTCACAAAACTCAGAATTTCACAATCCTGTCGTGTAAATCACAGCTTGGCTTTGCAGTTAAGTATCAATACAACAAATATGTTTGTCCTGCTCGGAAAAAATGTTTTACTCTGCCGTGGTTGGCGAGCTGTACCAGTAAGCAGCAGAAAGGCAGCGGTGCTCCTCAGCATCCTCCCTGTGCATGTGCAACAGCAGCATGTTTCACTTCCACTGGGTTCTTTTCTGTCCCATATTTTTTCATTTTTTTATAAATATTCTCCTTATTCTCTCCGTTTCTTAGTCTTGCAGAACTGCTGTCCTCCCCTGAATCTAAGTGGGCTAAGTTTGCTCTGTGGAGCACTTCATGCTGTGGTCGGGCTGCTGGCATTGCTGGTATTGTGTTTCTGTGTGGCTGGAAGCTTCCTCCAAGAACCAAAGTTTGGAGTTGTCTCTGACCTCAGTGGGACCCGATTTGTCGCCTGTTCTCTTGTACCACCGCAGCGGCTGAACGCCCAGCAAACAGAGCTGGTGAAACCATATTTGATTGAATGTCTCTGATTGTATCTGGCATTGGTTAAATGTTGTTTGTGTGGTGCTTAATATCACTGAAGTAAAAATGCTGTGTAAGATACCTATTTCATTATTGTTTTTTTCAATAAACATTTATCAGAAGCCACTTCTATCCACAAAAAAGAGAACTGTGAGGGAGAAATAAAAAGAGGTGGTTTTCATCCAAATCAAACAGTTTCACAGAGACTGATTTTTCAAAAACACTTTAAAAGGTTTTGTGCTGCTTCCAGTGGGGAATGCTACACCGTTTTAAACCTCAGAAGCTGCGACAAATGGACCTGGTGGCCTGTGGCCACCTGTCCCGCTTGGTTGGTGTGCTCTGAGCACACAACTGGGACTCCGTGCAACCTTTCTTCTTCCCATTCCTGCTTTTCTCCCAGCAATTTCTGTTCCTCCCATGGCTACATTTCCTCTCCAGGCCTGTTTTACTGCCTTGCGTTCAAGGACGTTTCATCCTGGCAGCCCTGTGGCAACTACCTCACTGAGCAGTCCTGCCAGCAGTGGCATTTTAGGAGGAAATTCGTCAGCTTTCTGCTTGTGAATTGAGATTTTTGAAGCTGTGAATGAAGCACTTTTGTTTTATACACAATTGGAATTTTGATGTAGGAGCTGTGGCTTGCCTTGCTCAGGTACAGTGTGGCTGGCAGCCACACTTGAACCTGCAGGAAATCCGAGCTCCTTCCCTGACACTACCTGGAGACCTTCACGTGAGCAGCTAGCTGAGCTGTGCCCTCTGGCTGTTAGAGGTGCTCACTTTAATTATGGCAAAGTCAATCTGTCATGCATTCGTCTGATTACAGCGTAGTGATTTGCAAAGAAACCTTGTACCTCACAGGTGATTTTTTTAAGTGCTAAAATTCAGAAAAAAAAAAAAGGTAAAGCACAAATTCTGCACACATCTGCATTCAGGTGCAGTTGCTAAATTATATCAAGGTTTTAATTTGGTCCCACCATTTTCAGAGCAGGCGCTGCTACACAGGTAGTGCATGAGGCAAGCATGCACCGCTTGGAGCTCCAGGAACATCCCTGAGATCTGCTCCATGCTTGCAGCTCCCACCCGAGCCCCCCACCAGGTGCAGGCACTGCTTTGGCTCTTCTAACTGCGGAGGTTTTATCTCCCATGGATTGACGCGAGGTTGCCCTCAGGTAAGGGTTGTTCTGAACGTGCTGCTGGCACAGGGCTGCCTTCAGGCTCTCTGGGGCCGGTGTCAGGCAGTCCAGACTGGGACAAGGTGACTCATTTTTACTGAGGAAAAGCCTGCATTACTCTGCTCAGCTTCCAGAATACCAAGGGAAAGATTTTGAAATGGAGGTTTTCCTCTGTGTGGTCTTTTTAAAACCCTAGCCCTCCTGTAGTGCTTACCTATCTCCAGTCTCCTCGTTATATTAAACACAGTTTCTAAACTAAAATTTAGGACAAATCCTGTGGTGTTGTGTATGGCGACGAGACACAGCTATGTGAACCCTGACTCCTGTGCAGCACCGTGTGCGGGCTGTGTTAATGAAAACCGTGGGCAACCCCTTGCTGAACGTAGAAAAAAGAGGTATTGCAGGAGGGGAAACTAGTTTGGAGCTGATTTCAGTATTGAATATCAGTGCACTGCCATCCAGTGGGCACTGGGGACTTTGCTCTCTGTCACCCACCTCTTCAGGTGCCCCAGCATCGCCGAGAGGTTTTGGTGAGCATATGGGGACCCCCTCATGGCCAGGAGTTGCTGGTGGTCCCTAATCTGCTTCAGCAAGGCGATGGGGATTGGGGAGAGGCAGGACTGTGGGGGTGATGCTGGCTGTCAACAGGGATGGCTGTAGAAGCCTGCCGTAAGTGGGACATGGTTTAGTGGGTGACATTGGTGGTAGGGGGATGGTTGAACCAGGTGATCTTGGAGGGCTTTTCCAACCTTAATGATTCTGTGATTCTATAATCCTATGATCTGTGTGGCACCATCCCCATCCCCATGCAGCCCCAGGCTGTTGAAGGGTTCAGCAGTAAGACTGAGGTGTTTGGGAGGCTGTCTTTGAGGCGCTTACCTGGAGGCCTTTAAAAAATCCCCCTTTTACATTCCCACCCCCTGCAGTGAGAAGCTCCAAGCTGTGGGCAGAAGTATGTTTTTGAGATCCCTCCAGGACAGCATCCTGATTACTTAATTGGGTGTTTTATTAAAAGCTATTTCCTCTTTCCATATATACCCAACCAGGTTAAAAACCAAGATAAAGTTACATTATTCCCTGTGCCAAAATACTGCATACACCTTCAGATTTATATACAGGGGACAGCCACCCCGTGCTGGGATGCTCAGGAGGTGGCCAGCACTTTACCTCAAGGTCTGCTCAGCCCTTAGCTTTTGCACGTTGCATACTTGCTTTCCTGCTCTGTAATTTCATTTGTGATGGCTATCACTTGTTCCTCTAGTTGTCTGAGTTGCTCTGCCTTGTCTTGCTTGGTTTGATTCAGGTCCTGAAGCTTCTTCTCCAAATCTGTAAGAGCAAAGTGACATGCAGTGATACACATATTTATTGTGTAAGTAAAATCCAGGGATTAACTGTGCTCCTTTTCCCAGCAGTTTTGGAGGCAACAAGCCCGTTGCAAATGGGGAATGTTATATATGCAACTGGAGGGAAAAGCCTGGCTTCTGGACAGCAAGTGAAACATGACAGCATTAAAACAGCTTTTTTTTTTTTTTTTTTTTTTTTTTTTTTTTTTTTTTTTTTAAGCATGTGCTTTTGTCCATCAGCTAGGATGGAGCAGGACATGGAGCTCTTAAAGCAGTTGGTGTAAATGGAAACACTGAGAGGAACAGTGTGCCCATCGATGTGTGTAAAGCCTAGAAAAATTGGATTAATGGCCTTAGGTCGTCCTCCTTTACTGTTTTTTTGCTGGTCCCTGTGAAGCTACAGCAATGAGAACATACTGGTAATGAGTCAACAACACATTATTCACCACGTGTTTCCAACTCATCTATCACTTGGGTGTTTGGAGAGACTGGAGTGCTTTTAATGCTTCTTCTCAAGGTATCTGCTCAAAATATTTATTCAGCTCCTGCCCTGAAGGATTTGCTCCCAGAGTGCAATTTCTGCTTCAGTTCTGCTCATGTGACGTGGTAGTTTTGGATGTTGAGCAGCATCCAATGACCAAGGATTCCCAGTGGAGTTGCCCAGACCTTCACTACAAGCAGAATTAGCTCCCCCACTGTGCAATTACAGGATCCATACGGGAAATTTGCCCTGCAGCCTTCCTGCAGGTCCCAGGCCATCACCCACCAGAAGGGGCAGGGTGCCAGATCCTGAGACATGCTGGCCCCTCAGTGTTAGCCACAGTTGACACCCTAACCTAAAATCAAAACTTTTTCAATGTTTTCCTTCTCAGACAAACCTGGATGGACAAAGTTACTTATCTGCCCAGATGTTTTGTGATCAAATTAAGGAACTGAGGCCCTGGGGGTTTAACTGACACCCAAGATGCCATGATTTGGTCTGCACATGCATGTGTGCTTTCTCTTTTTTGATGAGAAAACAGCTCCATGCAGCTCTGTAACACAAGTCATCACTCTGGTAGTGTAATAAAAGGCAGAAAGCAGAGGAAGGATTGAAGGCCCAAACGCCCAAAGTAAGGACATACATTAAAGCTGCAGCTAAGTTTTTTGGAGCCCATCTCTGAGAGCCTGGGACAGGTTGCACAGATTTTGTGCTTGTCCTATTTTTATGCTGCCTGAATCAAATCACTGCAAGTCCCTCTGTGCACACCTCTTGACCTCTGCTTACAGCAACCGATGTATGTCAGAAAATGTGCATAAGCCAAACCAAATCAACTACTTGGAAACTGAGAAGGTTCAAGTAGGGATTTTCAGTAGTTAAATTGTTTTAAATACAATTTCAGGTGAATCTAGTCTGCTGGTATCTGTGAGAAAGGCTTTCAGTTTAAGTTCCACAATTTCTGCTGCTCACTATGAAAGGGAGAACACCACCTGTTACTCTCTTAATTTTTTTTTCTATCTCTTCAGCCAGTTTTTCTGCTTCTTCTTTCAGCTGCTTCACTTTCGCTAGAGTTGCTTTTGGAGGTCCTTTGGCTTTCAGCCTGTCTTGAAGAACGGTGTACTTCCTTTTAATGGCAGCAAATTCCTGCAACAAAAAGCCATTTCTTGGTTTAGAAGCACCTCATATTTAGTCTGGCATACCCAAGGTGATTTTTAGACAGTTTTTGAATATCCTGTTTGAACCAAACTTAAAATCTCACATTCTCTTAAATTAAATAAATAAAAAATAAATAAATCCATAGTAAGAATACATTGAACAGTGCTTTGCAAAACCAGGTATAATTTGATTAAACATGCTGCCAGTGGAGCAATCTAGAGTGTCAATGGAGGGTGAGGATGCAAAGAAAATACAATGTAAGATTTTTAAAACTAATGCTGTTACTATTCTTTTGATAGGCCTTTTCTATAGATTTCATTTTTTTCCATGAAGCTTGAATCAAATGTAATTAATTACCTGTAGCATCGATTTTTAAAACAATTTTGGGTGTAGGAATATTTACTGGCTACCTCCATTTCATGTTGATTTAGGGTGCTTTGGAGACTGCAGTTTAGATTTCTACTCTGTTTCTTATAACCTGGCCTTACCACTTAGCTATCCTCTGCCTTCAGAGCTGTGGGTACCTGGTTCTTGTCACACAGCATTTTAGCACATTTTCAGCTGCCACAGTGCATTCTCAAAAACTGGAGCTATCAAGGAGCAGCCAGCCACAACCTCCACATAGCTCCCACTGCGATTTTCCCTGAAGGAGAACAGCACAAGATGAATGGCCAGACTGCTCCCATTGCTCACATATTTTAATACTTGGTTTTGTGATTTGCGCTGTTGTGTTTACTGGTGCCCATGGTGACTACAAGTCTTATACACAGTGCGAGGAAGAATGTCACAGAGTAGCTAGAGAAATGTCCGTGTTTTCTTTCATTCAAGCAAACAGAAGTTTGGAGAACCTCTAGAAACCTTAAAGCAATAAGGAAATTAGACTTAACCTGGGGGATTGCACAATGGGTGGCATAAGGAAAGCCTAGACTTCTGAGGAGAGCAGGTAACACAATTATAAATCAAAAATACTATCAAACATGTACACAACCTTTTTTCCTTTAATCTTTGACAGAATGGCTTACATTGTCAATTTTCTGAGCTCGCTTGAATGCTGCTTCGGCCCCTGCTCTTGCACTCGTAGCTTGATTCCTGTTCATCAGCATTTTCATCCGCAACGTGGCAATTCCATCTTCCACCTCAGACTGTTTTGCTGAAAAGTCATTGAGTTCATCGCCTGTCTTGTTCAGGTGGTTCTCAGCCTAGAACAGAAGGAGGCTGTGATTTCTTACGCCATGTCCACCTAGCCTGCAGGGCTTGGTAGTGAAGGAGGTGAATGGCAACTGGTAGACAAGAGGAGACCCTTATACATTGTGGAATTGCTATTATATCTGAGACACATTCTGGTTTTATTTATTTTTACATTTACATTGAGGAAAATTTGAGATGAACTTTTTCTAAGATGTATGTTGCAAATAAAAGATTAACAGCAAGATACCTGTGAGATTTGTGTTCTGATTCCTTCCATTTCTTCATTCAACTTTACGAAGGTGTTTGTGGAACGTCCTTGGGAGTTCACAACATGTTTTAGTTTGTCATTAACTTCACGCACAGGTGGAAGAGCTTTAGCTGCTTTCCTAAAAAAGGAAAAATAAAAGTGTGTGTAGTATTGTGGTGTGGAGAGAAGGCAAAGCAAGAACATGTTGCAAACGCACCCGTGCTCACATGCAGAAATGTTCCCTTAAGTCCACCAACAGCTGTTAAAAGTGTGATTTGTTAGCTGGCAAGGCACAACACCCGCAAGGGGCCTTGTGTGGGAGTGCATTAACTGCTACGATGAAGCTGAGGATGGATGCTGCAAGCAGTGCTGGTAAGGACAGTTCAGTTATGAGGCAAACATATTCTCACCCTCCCCAGTTCTGTCTCTACTTTCTCACCCATATTTAAGCCTCCCAGTGAACCAGGTGTAATGACCCACATGGAACTATGTTGCTGCCTTGGTCCTTTGCGTTCAGCAGGCAGGACCAGGAGCCCTGGGGAGCTGCCACCTCTGCACCAGGCCAGATCCCACAGCCCAGGCCAACATGGCTATTTGCTGCTGTGAAATGGCAATCTGAAATCTGCTGAAATCTGGACTTTCCCTCCAGAGTTCCCAGGACACTCAGTGCCTGGGGTACAGAGCAGTCCTTCTGCACGCAGTCCCATCTCAGCTGGAGGCAGCATGTAAGAGAACATCCTACTCACTCAGCATCTTGTGCCTCCCCCAGCAGTGTCTGAGCTGCTTCCATCTTCCTGTTTCTCTTATTTGCATTCAGTTTGTGCTTCTGACAGTGGGCAATAATGCTTTGGATTTTGCCAAGCATGCTTGTTAGCTCTTGTGGAGTCAGGGGCAGGTTGATTTCCAGGACATAACTCGCCACCTTCTCAATGTCTTCCGGAGGCGCACTCTCATCTGCAACAGAAACGGAGCTTGGGATGTTCTGAAGTGGAGGCTTCCTCCCGGAGAAATGTAAAGGATCGTTAGGGTTGCCTAGATGTTGAGTTATGTGGCAGAATAAAGCTGACAGGCACAGCAAGGGGGTAAGAGAATTATCTCCAACATTTTGTGATTTAATATTTACGCTTCCAGGTACTGCTGTTGGTGTTGTCAGAGCTGACTGAGCTGAGGATTTGAACCCACTTTGAACTGGGTTATTAAAATTCTGATGCAGAACTGAACCCATGGAAGGTTTAAAGTCGGCATGAGGAACAGCCAGATGTGTCAGAGCCCATTTCTCCCTTGGTCCCCAGATCAAAGAGGCGCTGGGGAGACCGGGGCGTGAAGGAAGCTTGCCAAGCCAGCTGGTGGGAGTAATCCCTTCCCTGGAGTTGCCACAGCGCTCAGAAAATGGTTCCTCCGCTGCTTAATGAGGAAAGCTAAGCTGCAGAGGGGAATCTGGGACAGACTGAGATAGGATGGGAATTTTTCAGTAGGAAAAACATACTTTAACAACCCCTCTTCCAAATGCTCTCACCCCAGTACGAACTGTGCTAAGAGGTGCTGGTATCCAGGGTTTGAGTAGCTAACGCCTTGCAAAGTCCCATCATCACTTCTGCTTTCTGCTCACTTCCCCCTGTAGCCAAGACCTTAGGTGATAAGGCAGTCAGAACATACTACATTTGTGCTAACTCTCCAAAGTAACTTATCAAGAATTAAATAAAAGGCAGTTACTGTGCAACCAGGAGTGCATTTCTGAGAGCTATCTTCTGTCAGAGTACATTAATCTAAAACCACTATGCCAGCTGCTGTAGAGTACAGCAGATTTGATGTAATTGTATGCATTTAGGCTGCTACGGTGCAGAAACTTCAATTTACAAACCAAGAATTGATGAATAAATCCTTTACAGTTATTAGTAAATACCACATGTCTTCTAAGGAACATAAAAGAAGAGCCAAAGGTGAAATTCTCAGTTGCTACCAAATAAAAATATGAGACCAATAAGGACTTAAATTGAGTCTTCCCTTCAAATTCAGTAAAATAACTTAAATGTTCCTGAACAAAGGAAGTCCTCTGCCCTCACTCCCATGCTGCTGTTTGGATATGGAGGTATGAATGCCAAAGGACTGCCAACATGCAATCCTTAGAGAATTATGAGATCAGCTACATTCAGGAGATTATACTAACAGAGCTGAACTCCTTTTATGTGTGTCTGGTAAATGACATTTCTGCAATTGTGAGGGTGGAAAAAGTTTTTGGGCATTGTTGTTTTGTTACTTTTTTTTTGTGTGTGTGTGTGAGGGCTGAAGTCCTACCAGAACCCTTTGATTCCTCAAGTTACAGTTTTACGGAGAAGATGGAGCAGTTTGTCACTTTGTGTCCTAATTCCCACGCTCCCTACAGAGAGCCTCTATTTATGGGCCGGGAAGAAGAGGGTGGAATAACAATTTGAGGGTGTATTGAAGATGCCTGGATGTTATATATTGTACGAAATTATATTAGCGGACCTTTTCTCAGATGAACCAGGAACAGAGGGAATTACTTGCCTGCTTCAAATTAAGCAAATTAATAAAAGATGACAATCAGAACGTAGCAATCTATGGGAAAATTAATACAAAATACTGTCATCTGGGAAAAAAAAAATAATCAAAAAAAGATGCACAGATAGGAGGTAGACAAGAAATTTGATACTCATGCACTTTCTAGCCTAATATATATATAAAGCGTCAGAAAGAACTTCCCGTGCATATTTACCTAACAAGAAGTCTTTCACTTTTTTGATGAACTCCTTTGTGATTTCTTGGTCAACTTCAATCTGGTTCTTAGCTCTCTCCAGTTCCCCATTAAACAGCGAACCTTTCAGCTTGGTATCTTCTGCCATCTTTCTGATGTTTTCAACCTGGAAATACTATTAGGAATAGCAGTGCCATTTTCTGGAGGCTGTATATCATTGCTTGGCAAGTTGAGCTGTGACAGATACTTTTGATACAAGCCTCAGCTGGAGTCACTTGACGTGACACAACCACTTCTGTTCCTAAAAGAAGGTGCTGACTTATTTTTTGTTGCAGTATTGCGCTGTGTCATCAATCAGATTCAGTACAGAAAAAGCACATAATTTCATTTGCCTTTTCACGCTGGAATTGCTGTTAAAAATACACTTAAAATGACACAAATAAAACAGCTAGAAATAATGATTGCCTTTAAAATTAAATTTTGCCATTAAATTAGTATATTTGATTATTTTACTTATCTTTAGTTAGTAATTAGTTTAGTTACCAAACTCCAACAGTACTTTGCTTCGTTGGGGGGTGTGCTTTGTTCTTAAGGAAATGCACAGGGATGGAGGGAAGAGATTTCCTGTTACCCTAGGCAGCAAGAAAAACAAGGATGTTTTTTACTTCTGAAATGTCCATGGGATACCCATCACTGCTGTCCCTGCATGTTTTGGGGCCTCGGTGTGTGCCCTGACTGCTCATTTCTACACCTGATAGCTGCAGAGCAATGTTGTGTGGACTCTAGAAGGAGGAAATGGATGCCCAGACACCCTGCAGGAAGGGCACAAAGCCACAGCAGAATGATGTTTCTGTTGGAAAATAGGTTTTGCCTATCACTGTAACTAGCTTTCTCTCTGATTGTTAATGAGAGCAAACTGTCATCACTGTCATCTAGGGACTTGTCTGTTTTGCTTCCTTTGCACGTGTTGCATCGGTCACACTTTGAGTTATTTTCAGTGCTCCTCTGAAGTAAAGTGGAGCAGCCAAATACTCGATGCCCTTATAAACATTATGTGGGGCAGAAAAGCTTCAGCTTGAGTTTATCTTCAATTCCTTTATAGCAAACCTAAGAGTAATAAATTGTATAAATTGAGCTTAATGATATGCAGAGCAGTAATCTCAATGCAATAAACGTGGGCCATGCTCAGGCTACTGAAAAAGGGCTCCATTCAAATCTCTCCCTGTAAATGTATAGACAACACTAGCTTCATGCTACCAAATTCCACAGACACAAGACACCATGACCCATGAGACCTTGGAAGCTCTGATGAAGAGGAAGGCATTGATAGACGCAGTATATCCTGTATATCCTAATAGTCCTGGCACTGAAGCACAGTATGTCTGTTGTACTGGGATGGTGTCCATGTCTAGGTCACTGCTCTCTGCCCAAGGAGCAGCTGAGTTTTTGTAGATTTGGGGCTTACTACTACATCTTTGCTCAATTTAGCTATCCACAATTCACCCGTCCAAATCTAAGCCAGCCGTTCTTGTAAAGTGGAAAAAAAACAGTACCTTCAGGCAATGACAAACACATAGCTGGTATGGAGAAAATGAAACTGGAGTTGCCTGACTCTTTCCACTGATTATAAAAGGAGGGCGGGTGACTAGCTGTGATGTAGCCAACTACAACCCTGTGAAGGGGGGTGGCAGGACCCCCATCCTTAGCTCCCTCTCCAACTTTGGGCATAAGTTTGAGAAGCAAACTGGCCTTTTCTGATTCCCAGGAACAGCTTTTCCTCCATATTGTGAAAAAACATACAGGGAGAGCAGAGGAAAAACCTACTTTGCAAAGACTGTGCTGTGCTATGCAACACAAAAAGTGCTGTGGGACTCCCCAGATTCTGAGGGTTTTAGCATATCTGTGGACCTACGGACAGGACACTGCTCATGCACGGTGTTTCCCAGGAGGGGACTGCCCTGTTTCTCATCTTCATCCATTGCATTGAACAAATGTAAGTTTGATATGTATACCTGATTCTCAGGTTCCCGTAGCTGAGTAGTCAAGTTAGTTAACAGGACAGCAGTCTCCTCAGCCTTCCTGAATGCGTCGGAGGAGAGGGGAAGAGCTCCGCCGCAGTTTGGGCCACCACAGTGCCTGAGTCCGTGGCTGTCCCGGCACAACGCTCCACCACAGGCTGCTGCAGCACAGGAAAGGTTCCCTGGCACCCCGCAGATCTGAAATAAAGAAAATGTTCATGTCAGCACTCCTCTGGGCGTCTGAAATAACCTCCTTTGGAAAGGTCGTTGGGCATAATATGAACATTGAACATTGCATGGGATTTTCCCCAAAAGACACGGTTTAATATGTCCAAAGATAGGGTCACTGCCTGTAACAGGACCCCCTTCCCTGACCTGAAATGCAATGCAATGGCAGCCCCCAGCTCTAATCCTCTCCTTGCAGGAGCCTTGCAGGTCTACGTGTTACATGTAGACCTTTGCTTCACTCTGTGGCAAAAAGGTCGAAACCATCCCCTGGCCATATCCAGTCCGTGGGGCATCCAAGGCCATCCAGCTTGTTCCAAAGGATCCAGATCACATCTCACACAGCACAGTACCACGCCTAGGCCTCTATATATTTTGACACAGATGTCAAGGCTAAAGGCCAAGGTGGAAGTGCTCTGCCAGATGTCACTTGGCTAAGGATGCTGTCAGGTATTCATTGCTGCCCAGCAGAAGGTTCCTGGCTTTCCAATCCCACAGGTGATGCAAAGGACATGCGAACATTCCTCATCCACTCTAGGGCAAAGTTGCTCTGCTTAGGTTAAGCCACCGATGGAGGAGGTTGGTGTTATTATTTTTTTTTATTTCCATTGAAGTCTTCTTGAGACTAAAAAGTGTTTGAGATTAGAAACAGCAGTTCCTCATGGTGGGCCTGCCCTGGGAGCAATGGTTTGCAGAAGCATGGTAGCAACCACAGCTGAGAAGTACAGCTGTTTCTGACGTGATTGCATGGCTGTGCCAGGGAAGTGGCCTTTTCCAGATTTAAAATGCAGGTAACCACCCTTTTATCATAAAAACTAATAGCAGCATTTTTTTTTTTAATGTTTTATTTATCTCCTGTTAAAACCCCACAACACTTACCTTTTCATTTAAGTTTTGGGTGTCAGGGATCTTGATCATCTTGAGCTGCTCCAGCACATTGCTTTCTTTCAAGGCCTGCTGGCCCATCACAGCGAGCGTCATGTTCCTGGTGTACTCCGAGTATCTTATGACTGGGGTTGTCCCACTGCTTTTCTCTTCTGCCAGCAATGACATTTCAAAGTGCTTCCTAATGTTGCTGATGGCCTCTATAGCAATAGAGATAGCGGTTAGTACTAAATGTATTTTGGTGGCATTTAACTCATGTATTTACTTGAATTCTAGACAAATGGTGAATGTCGGGTAACTCAGTCCGTGTCACTGCTGGTTGGTGTGTGATGGCACTGATGACAGCAGGGAGGGAGAGGAACTGTGATGTCCCCAGTCCAATTTTACATCCTTTATTCAGCCAGCTACCTACCAAACAGGAATAATTATCGATACCCATAAAACCTGCTAAAACAGATGCAAATGCACTGGATCCTGTGTTATTCTTCACAACTGAAGTTTAGGAAGAAGAACTTTTCCTGCTAGTTGTGAAACCTACGAAATGACCAGGTCTGGGACTGTGACTCAGGAAAGCATTTGTCCTCTCCTTGTTCAGCATAGTACCCAAAAGTTAAACAGTCAGCTTAACTAAGCCCAAAACGTAGATTACAAATGGGAATTTATGAGTTTTCTTTGGTTCTGGAAAAATTCAGTTGCAGGGTTGATGTACTGAAAAAAAATGCATTTCCATGATAAGCCTGTAGGCCAAGCAACAAACATTTTCTTGTTTACTTAGTGTAAGCTTTTTCTCTAGTAAAGACTCAAAAGGCATGGAGAATATTCTTTTATATATATATATATATATATTATTTTTAAAATTGTTTAGCCTAAATAAAGGACTCAGGCCTTTTGCGAAACTCACAATTTAATGTTGCTGCTGTCAAGGCTTCCCAGATCTCCAGGGAACCCAAAGATTTCTGCACATCCCCAGGCAGAAGTATGTGCAATGAGCCAGAACTGATGTGTCAGCAGTGAAAAAGCATTAGAGGTCACTGACTAGCATCCCTCTGTGCTGATAATGGCTCAGTCACTGGTTGAAGTCAATAAGAAGACTCTCATCAAGTCCTGACTGCTTTCTACCAGGCACTAAAGCTCTTGGCCTTGCTTTGGCTGAAGCTGACCAATGTTTAATTACCAAGTAGAACCAGGGCTGTTTGTTTTATCTCGTAACTCTTGGAAACAACGTACAGTTTAAAGTCAGATATTAATATGAAATACCTGGCAAGCAGCTGCTGTGACTCCAGATCTAAGCACGCGGCTGTTTTCTATGCAACATTTCCATTGCAGGAATATTTTACAGTGATTCAGCTCTTCATTAAGTGCCCAAGTATATTCTTCACACTTGGTTTGTGATGGAGCTGTAGAGTTTCCAAGTTCCTTTATGTTAAACATAGCTTGATTTACAGCCTAAGAAGCCACATTCACCACACTACCACGCCACAGTGGCTGCAAAGCCAGGGGCCAAGGCTGGAGGAGGTAATTTAATGAGATTTCATAAGCTGCAAGCCCTCTTTTAAGGACGCATGTGTTTTGTTTTTTCCAGGGATTTTAATTCGTCATTAGATACTGATGTTTCCAGGTCAGGCAGCTAAGTATATGCCCATGAGGAGCTCAGGAAGAGTCCTGAACTCATTTCACTTGATCCTCTGCAAGGAGAGGTAGGTAGGAGGTAGGTAGGAGCCCATTCCCCATGTGTGTCTGGAGCACAGGTGTCAAATGTGCCCCAGATGGGGTACATGGCATATCCTCCATCCTGCTCTACCCCACTTGCTTTGACCAGGAAAAAGTAGGCAGAGCCATAGCTAGGATTTGCTGCTGGTCCCGGAATGAAGAAAGGAAGAGGCAACCAGGCTTTCTCCCAGACATCAGGGAAGATGGTTGTCTTGAGGGAAAAGTAACTTCTGTGCTGCTAGATGATTGGTAGCAGGACCAATGAATATTTGTGGTTCTGACCAGCAATTCAACTTAAATTCAAGGTCTTCCCCTCCCCACACCCCTGTGTGCTTTTTATAGGGCTGTTTATCTGCCTCTGGAGGCTGAAAGATGAAGCGGAACTGGAACATGACCAGAGAGCACCGCGGATGCTTCAGCTGCGCATCCACTGATCTCATTGGGATTTATTGTATCTTTGCCTTCCTGCCTTTCTCAGAGTCAGCACAAGACCCGATCAAACTGGGACTCAATGCATGGGAGAGCTGTGCTGACCTCTTGTGCAGGATCCGAGCGGAGGAGCCAGTCCTGGGGGCATTGCCAAGCATAACAGTGCAGGGAGCCCTAAATCTTAATTAATCCCTCTTTTTCCCTCTTCCTTTCCCTTGGCTTTAGATTTCATTGACCTTTCCTTCATTTTATTCGATCTTTTTTAGTCCAATCTTCTTCTTGCTTGAACAAAACACAGAGGAACTCAAAGTGGGGGTGCACTGCCTGTAACTGGTGTCTTCTGTGGTGCTTACCATGTCTTCTGGGGGTTCGTATCTTGGCAGCCATCTCTTTGGTCATTTGGTAGAGTGTAAACTGCTGAAAATCTGCTGTTGTGGATGATGTAGAATCTGTTCAAGATCTCTGACTGATACATTCCCATCTTTCTCCAGAATTCAGCCTGTGACACTGTTATTACTGCCATTAGCAGCTGATGGGACTATACTTAGCTCAAGCAGAGACAATGTAATTATTTAAAAAATGTCAAACAACTCAGTTCTGATTTCACTTTTTTGATGATGGAGAGCAAGTTCCTTACCACATAAAGTCATGCATTTTTCCCATGGGAACACTGAGAAGTTGCACTATGACTCTCTGCTTTAATTAAACAAACTATTGCCGTACATTTTTTAAGTATTGCTAAGAGCAATAGGAGTCAGAAGCAGGGAAAAAAAATCCTTTGCTCTTCTACTGTATGATTTGTAAGCCTATAATGTGAAACTGGGTGGCCTTTAAATCCTGATGTAAACATCAGGACTCATGGGATTTTTGATTGACGTGACCCTGGTGCATTGATTTTTAATTTATGATGCTAGAAATCATGGGATTTTAAGACAAAAGAGAGTTTGGAAATTAGTATAATGATGTTCTTAGTATTCACATTTTTCCTCTACCATATGGAACTAAAATCTAGGGATCTTTGAAATGTGTGATTCAATGGTTCAAAACATTGTGAAATTTCATGGAATATGTTTGCTTATTCCAGTTAATTACTGGCTGACTTACCTTTGAGGTTCAAGTAATGAAAACTGTGATGCAGATGTCTTTTCTGTTGTAGAAGTTTGTAGACAAGGTCAGCTTCTTCCCTAATATCTTCAATGTTCTCATTAAGGTCAGGAAATTCATACAGCATTCTAGGAAGGGGACCCATTTGTGCAACTTTTTCTCTACAAGGGAAATGACAGTTGTCAGTAATCAGACTTAATTGCTCTTAAACTGGAACTGAGATATGCAATATTTTAGATGACAAGAGATACATTTCTAAATAAGCAGAAATATTTACTTGCAATGGCTTATTTGGGAATCTCTTAGGAACTGGAAAATTCCTGCATTTAAATACATGCCTGTGAGGGGGAAAATACTATATATAAAGATTATTTTGTTCACAGATCTATTGGAAACAGAGAATTAGAACTCCAACATCTGTGTGCTGATCAGAAACAGGATTTGAAGGTAAGGGTAAGGAAGGGTAAGGCTGGTGAAGCCTGGAGGAAGATTGCTTTCTTAGCCAAGAGATTTTAATGGGGCAGCAACTCTTACTGTATGTAGCCATGAAAATCCTTGATGCTTGCGAGTGCCTCCAGTGAAAGAACACGATGCTTTAAAATTCTTTCAGTTTCAGAAATAGCATCTTCAAAGGTTTTGAAGCGTATACCACAGCTGGGCATTCGTCTTCCTTTATCCTCTAGACTTGCAGCAAACCTCATTAACCCTTGAACAGTCTGGGCGAGGGCAGTAATTTCAGTGTCCCACTGATCAAAACACAGGTGACACTGACGGCAAGAGGGAAAGTCTTTCTCGAAGCCACGGCCACACTGGTTGCAGAACCACCCCGTGACACCAGCACGGCAGTTACATGCACCAGTGGCTTTGTCACACTGGGGCTGGCTGGTTCCCTCCAGGTTACATGCACATGCTGCAAGAAAGGGACAGCAAGTCACACACAGTTGTCCCTTCTCTGCAGGAGTAACACATACAGAAGACACAATCATACACTTCAACACTGCAAACAGAAACTGGTTCTCTCTGCTGCTGTTTAAGCCTGCTAGGCTGGGTCTGCAGAGCAACAACATTACCCTGCTGGGCAGACCACTGATACGTGGGGTTTATTTTTCTTGATGTGATTCTACTGCTTTCTCCTTGGACCATGTTGGAGTTTTACGCCACTGTGTGCAGCTCTGGTCCTCTAGCACTGTGTCTCTGTGACACCTCTCAGTAAAGAACCTTTTCCTAACACCCAATCTGAACAACAAAAAATGGACATAAAATATTATTTGGAGACACTTACCAGCCTGAACAACCTGGAAATCAGCACCACTGATCAGAGGAGCTCAGACTAGGTCCCTGGCTTTGGGACAGCTAAAGTCAGGAGAGATAAATCTCTTCTGAAACTTCGCCCTAGTACTCCCTGGGGTGGGGGCTGTCTGTTGAGAGCTGCACTACTCTCCACTTCTGCAACCTTCAGCTAGTGTAGACCATTTCTAAATAGCAGAGGGTGAAACCAGTGTTCAAGTTAGAGCAAAGGGGACTACCTGTCTAAAATCTCTTCTTTAGCTCTTGCCTCCATATTCCCATCATAACTGCAGAGGTAAAAGCACTGATAAATAATATAAACAATTTTATCCATCTCGCACACTCAAATGTATTAAAGTCTATTTCTCTAGATAAGTCCTGTCTCCTCTACGAATGTAAGGGCCAAACATTTCTTTTGAAGCAGTTTCTAATCTGATTGTCCCCACTTAGTAATACTTACAAATGCAATGCACCTGGGGATTGCCAAAGTAATTTTCCTCACATTCATCACAACGTCTTCCACCATAGCCAAGCTTACATGGACACTGGCCTGTAAGCTGTAAAGACAGGTCAGGATTAAACAGCTGTCCACACAGAATGACTGGACATACATTATTTGCTGGGTTTCTTTCTTGCTCTGTCATACAGCTGCATGGGGACTGCAGCGACACAACTTCCACATGTTATTTGAACAACATGGTTTATACATGACAAACCACCTTTCCCATCTTCCTGAAGGCTGTGAAAACAAAGTGGGCATGGAGAGCTGGCTTTTCTTTACTGGTATGAAAGGTTTTGTATGGTGCATCCTAGAGATGATCTTTGAGAACTCATCCTCTGGCTATTATCTGAAAGAGGATTTTTTTTTCTTTTGCAAAACATATTAATGTCTTATTTTTGCTTGAATAAAGCTTAACATTTCAACTTTTAACTACATGATATATTAGCTGTAACAGAAAACCTCTGGGGTATACTATGCACATTGCCCTAGAAAATTTATTTTGGAATTCAGCAGCAAAATGAAACTGCAGGGAATTACAGCTCTGATAACCGGTATAACACTAAAAAGCAGTAGTAGCACAGTTCTTTCACGTTAAGAGCTACATTTCCAAGGAAAAATAATAAATCCGCTAAATAAACCAGAACAAACAGAAAGCATATTGAAAGGAAAATGTAAAACATATCAGAAAGAGCTTGGCATAAGGTCCTGGTGCTATGAAGTCAAGAGCAAAATTGCAGTTTTCTCCATGGGACCACAGTTTTAGCTCTCTATTCTGAAACATTGTTTTATTTTTTCTACATTCTTGCTCTAGAAAGTGCACAGGAATTAAAGGTGAGAAAAGATACTCTAGCAGTCTGATTGATGATGCATAATTAATGTAATGGCATCAGCTTCTACTTTATGAAAGGAAACACTTAAAAAAAGACATGCAAGTCTCTTGGGCCCAAGCCTGGATTTCCTCTTTCCCTGTACGTACGTGTATGAGACATTTTTTTCCTATATATCATTTTCTCTTCTATTTCCACAATCCACTTTGCAAAGAAACACATAAGCAAAGAGAAATTGCTTGCAAGCAAAACCACAGTATCAGAACAGCACATTTGATATAATGACTCCAAGCCTAGTTGCAACAACTGCAGATTTCCAGAGACTCATTGTTTTCAGGGTGCAAGACAGAAAAACATTCTTACAGGAGCAGGTCCCAGCCATGCCAGGCCAAAATGCCACGAGTTCCCAAAGAGCAGAGTAATTTCCTTGCCTGGTTGCACTGGTTGCTTTGGGTGTTTTTCGGCTCACAGTCGCAGAGCTGACATCCTTTTCCGCTGGCCAGGTCCCAGTAGCCTGGTGCACACTGGTTGCATGTGGCGCCGACCACGTTGGGCAGGCAGGGACAAGCACCAGTGGCCGGGTCACACAGGCAGGCTGCGTCCCTCCCTGGGCACATGGCAGGGAGAACACCTGTGAGGTTGCATGTGCAGACTGGAAAGACAAGGACAACTACTGCAGCAGGTGGTGATATAGCCAATGGGCAATCAGAATTGTACGTAAAGCACAGCTTGGGCTTGAAACATGGCTTTGAACAAACTTACTGAGAGCTTTTACTACTTTTAATGCAGGCACAAAAACGAAGGTGTAGTGAATTTTGAATCTTACTGATTTTTGAATCAGTAAGATTTTTGATTTTGATTTTTTTGAATCTTACTGATTTTGAATCTTAGACTGAAATGTTAAATATGTTGGATAAGGCAAAACTGATTTGCAGTAGGCACTGTACATTGTGGGAACCCCCAGTTAATAGCAAGCTGAGTAACATAAGAAACCTTCCTTTTGAGGAGCCAAAACTTCTTGCTAAACCATTTCTGGGTGACATCTTCCAAGAATGAATGAGGAATTGGCTTGTACTATATTTCAGAGAATCACAGAAAAAGAGATACTTGAAAATAGATATATTTTTCTGCCCTGTTGAAATTATACCTTCAATCAACCGCATTTGTGAAATGGTCTTTGAGAAACTTTGGGAAGAAACTTATGACCTGCATGTTCTTGCACTCCTTCCTTTCCTCTCAAAATGCTGAGTTATTGACAGTGTCCTCATGTGGTCTATTAAATTGCCTGAACAGTCTCTATTTCTAGCCATATCATCAAAACAACTGGGAAGGCAGGGAGCTCAGCAAGAGGTCATCTGGCTAACTCAGCATTGCTTCTGATTATCTTTGATTCCTTTAATTTTGATTCCTTCTTCAATGGCAAAAATGCACATTTATTTTTCTGACAGCTAATACTGATTTCAGTTCACAAACAGTCACTTCTTTGGAGTGATATTCAGTATAAGATTTAGGGAGATTTGGATGTCAAACACAGAATTTAATAGATGCCAAATTAGCAGTTATACATATCACTGGGTAGAAATTTATTCAGGACTCTCATATACTGCTCCATTTGCCTGCTTTAGTTTTATCATCCCCCTAGGGGCTAACTTCTCCCTATAGCCTAATTTGTTTCAAACTTTTCTCACTGATGATATGCAATTGCAGTGCTGTTGTTCACTTACTTTGGCAGTCCTGAGCAAGGGCTGAGCCAAAATACCCGGGTTTGCAGAACTGGCAGTGTGCTCCGTGGGTGTTGTGCAAACACCTGATGCATTCCCCGGTGACTCTGTTACAGGCCTCCGGGTCGGTCAGGTCAATGTTGTTGTTGCAGGGGCATGGTGCACAGTCCTCCATGGGGCTTCCTGGGTTTTTGTAGAACCCGCTAGGACACTCAGCACACTGCCGGCCTGTCAGACAGAAAGGTACAAACGTGCTGGCTGATGAGAATTCAATTGAGTCATGTAATTACTAACAATAAAAAGCTGCCTGTTAGAATTCAGATTTCAAATGGAAGTTACCTATCTGTTTGAGACTGGTGCCTTTTAATCCTGTGATCCATTAAAATTATATCTCCCATACGGCAATCTGTTGGAAACACACCCCTCTCACCCCGAGAAGAGAAAAGTTTCAGTTGGAAGGCACTTACAAAGACAATCAAGTCCAACTGTCAGACTACTTTGTAGCTGACCCGAACTAAAACCTATCATTAAGAGTGTTATCCAAGTGACTGTTAAACATGGACAGGCATGGGGCATCAACCACCCCTCCAGGAAGCCCGTTCCAGTGTCTAATCACCCTCTCAGTAAAGAAGGATTTCCTATTGTCTAGTCTGAACCTCCCCTGATGCTGCTCTACAGCAGGGAAAAAAAGATGAGCACCTCCCTTTCCACTTCTCCTCCTTGGAAAGTCATAAAGAACAAAGCTGTAGTTGGAGTTAGGCCATTTTGCAGGATTTCCCCTGGTGCCTCCACCTCAATGTAACGGGAAAGTGGGATGTGCCCTGTTCTGGAGTGATGCAGAGCCCACCAGACCTGCCTTCCTTTCTCTAACAGAGGATCTCCAGGAGGTCAGAGGAGCTCTGGGACATTCTGTCCTTGTTTTCTGGCATTGCAGTTATGTCTGCATCCATCCCAAAATTTCCTTCCCACCTCCCCAACCTCCTGGTGCTACCACTCTGCATCTCATAAACCTTTCTGGGCAGGCTGGTGTCACTAGGACCTTGTCCACCAATTCAGCCTTGCTCCTTCACCACTGTCCCCAGGACCAGAGCCTTTCCCAGTCTCCAGGAGAGTGAGCCTGGTGCCCCAGAGGTGACCAAGAACCTTGCCAGGAAGGAGCAAGAGGAAGAAAGTCCTGAACTGAGGATCTCAGTTGTTTCTGAGGACAGCAATCCCCTGGGTAAGTACCAACAGGGATCATTTTGGCCCTACAGTGATTCCTTGGACAAAACTGCTCTTCACTTACAAAGGAACATGGCTAAAATAAATATGACGGCATTGGTTTAGTTTTGGCTCCTTTGCTGGAAATCTTCGTAATGCCCAGGGGAAGGGAAATAACTTCAGTTTTTCCCTGCAGAAATTCCAGCTAAGTCAATGGGACCTCTGGAAGCGAGACAGTTTGCTGCAAAAATACTCACATCTGAGATAGCTGAGAATGGCCCTTTCTGCAGTGCAGTGGCCATTCAAACAGTGAAACACTTCCTTTTTGGTGCCCTGATCTTTCTGATTTGGACTTCCAATGCTTGTTTCTCAGAGGTGATGAACAACTGGAGTTCCCTCCACTAGGTACCCCCAGAAAGGGGGAGGTTTCCAGAGAGTGACATTACATTAATTAATGACTTTGTTGAATACAAATAGATGAATGCCTTTTTGAATGCTAACTGCACAATTCCCACTTTTATCAGGTGGGATTTCCCCACTCATGTTCAGTAAATTTGGGCATTAACTTTTCTTATCTATTTTACCATTTTTTCACTTGTCATTTCTGAACAGAGGAGGGCCAGAGGATCATAATTTTTGTTTTACATCAGTTTTAATATGAAACCAGTCTTTATTTTGCTTGTTACCTGAATATCCCTCGAGACAGTTGCAGACTAATTGTGCAGTCTGGGAGTCCTGGTAACAGGAATGTGCGAAAAACCTCTTGCTTGTAGGTGCCCCTGGGCACATGCACGGGCGGCAGGGTTCTCTCTTCAGGGGGTTTCCGTAGTAGCCATCCATGCACCTGTCAAAAGAGTCAACACAAAGCAGCAGGATTTGTCAAATGCTCCTTTCAGTCCTGGCAGGTGAATCAATTTATATATATCTATAATTAATTTAGGATTCCAGGCCACTGTAATGCTATCCTATTAGTTGATGCAGATGTATGCAGCTTCAAACATATTCTGAAATGTAAAATCAGAGCTGCATTCCCAAGATCTGGAGAAAACCAAAACAAAAATATGTTTTCTTTTCAAGGAATATTCCTGAAAACTTTCACCTACTCTGAAATAATTTTAACTCTCTGTGTGTATATATGGCGAAATACACGTGAGAGAGGAATACACATAGTAAGAGCTGGATATGCAGAATTTTTCTGAGATTTTACAAAATCACAGAATGATCGATTCTATAACCTAAATGACAGTATGTATATGACATATCACATATGCTCTGCACATACAGCTAAAAGCTACCGTGCAAAAATGCAGAGAGTGATTGACATGATATTAGAAAGTCCCAGCATGGGTGAAAGAGCAAATATTCATTCAGAGCACTCAGGGAATATTGCATATTTCAGGCGTGACGTATATATAGAAATGCTCTGTCTGAAACATTCTGCAAACCTGGGGTGATGGCTGCTTCAAGGTGGTGGCAGCTGTGGCATTACCCGGACAGGCAGGCAATGGAGCAGCTTCTGAAGCATCCTCAGTCTTTAATCTGCTTTACTATGGCAAATGAGGACATAATTCTGTATATTTATACAAGCCAGTTTAAAAGTCTTGGCTTTCCAATTATCCTCACCCTGGGTAATGGAGGTCCTGTGGAGGCACAGGGCAACAAGTGTTTCAGTCTCCCGTTTTTAATCTATCTGACATCTACAACCACAATAGTGAAAGGTCGCATTGTCCAAACGCATTGCAAGAGAAGCTCAACAGGCTCCAGGGGGAAATCCTCTTAAAAGGGAATGATGAGGCACAATCCAGCCAAACCAAACTAGCCAGCCAATAAATTTAATTCTGATGCCCATACTGAATCTGCTGATAATTCTGCAAGGATATAAATGAAAAAAAAGGAGCACTGTTTTGAACAGAGATGGAAATGTGTGGGTAAAGTCATTTGCTGGTCGTAGGAAATGATATGAGCCAGCCAAGAGGGCATGTTTATTTAAGCTCCTCAGAGATAACTGCAGGTATTAAAATGAGTATTCAGCTCTAGTTTAGCCTCTTGGCAATTTAGAAGCTGGCAGGAAATCTTGTATCACAGGTGCAGCACTTTGCACAGGTCTCCGAGCACATATCACCTGGGCACCCATGTCTCAAATGTCACTTGCGGGTGGCTGTGCCCCCATCCATCCCAGAGGATGCACCTTCCTGCTCGCATTTACCCAACAAACGGGCACCTGTCATTCAGCTTTGAGGTCCAGTTCAATCCTGTTTTTAGCTATGTTTCCAGTTAAAGTCTCTGATGCATTGACGCGATGGTAGGTGGGTCCCCAGCAAAGCACATATTTCAGAGAGCTGTTCTGGGGGTGAGCGGTGCAGTGCTGCCCATCACCTTACCTTTCACAGCGGCTTCCAGCCGTAAACCTGCTGCAGTTCAGGCACTCGCCAGTCACCGCGTCGCAAAGCTCCGCGTAGCCATTACACGGGCATGGGCGGCAGAGGGGAAACCCAAAATATCCAGGTAGGCACCGGCTGCAGCGCTGCCCATCGACATCCTGGCGGCAGGCGCACTGCCCCGTCACCTGGTCGCACAGCGAGCTCACCGAGCCTTGCGGGTGGCACTCGCATGCTGGAAAACACCAAAGAGAAGGTGTGTTGTCAGCACGTCCCCACCAACCCACCCATCACTGACACTGCTCAGAGACAGGACAAGCAACGGGGATGGCAAATTTGTTGTATGTGGAAATATTTTTTTATCGCATCACGCACAGTTGTGGCTTCAAAGTCCTACAAGGATGTGATGTCCGTGAAGAGCACAATACTGTTACTGGTGCCGGTACTGGTGCTGGACTGGCTGTTAAGTACTCACGGTAGCAGCCGTGGAAGCCAAAGCCGTAGCTGCCCGCAGCACAGGTGTCACAGCAGCGTCCCACGACGTTGGCTTTGCAGTGACACTGCCCCCCCAGTCTGCTGCAGCTGGCGTTCAGCGAGCCTTGGGGATTGCACTTGCATGCTGCCAGTGGGAAAGAAAATCAAACCAGGCCTGGTTAAAAAAACAAAGGGCTGTGACCGTTCTCATAAACTTGCAGCTTTTGCACTTAGGAAGGGAAGAGCTTGATGACCTCTCATCAGGGATTCACTAACCACCTACAGCCATGGCTTGGATTATTCGATGCTGCAGCATTAATGGTGGTGGTGCATCAGGCACCAGCACAGGTCTTGTGGTGGAACTCCCATCTTCAAGGTGCTGCCTCAGCCTATCTTTGGGATAGGACAGATGGGGGTACAGCGAAATGTAGATCTAAATAGAGATATCCTGACTCTAGAAGTGTTTGACATAAATCTGCACCTAGCTGCAGCACCAGACATGGTCTGCAAGCAGTGCTTAGCCTGTACCTGTGCATTGTCTGCTACTTTGTGGATAACTAAGACTGTCCTACTGAATGACGCTGGTCTTCTAACTCACAGAGGATGTTTTTCCAGGATGCTCAGATGCCAGTGCTAGAAAGCCAAAGTGAGAATTCCATCAGTACAGGGAGCCATACTGGAAGGTTAACACAGAATCAGTGCAGCCCAAATTTAATTGAGGGGAAGACTGCAGCTGTGTGGCCATGGCCACATGGCATGATGTGTGTGTGAGGCATCTATTCTTCTAAACACAGCACAAACTAAGGAGATGCTGTTAGGCCTTGGCAAGGATCAAAGCTATCTCCACAGGGGATGTGAACACCAAAGGTGTCCAGAAAGACAACTCCGGTCAATGGAAGTCCAGAGAAGCTCCATCACTCTGGGCCCAACATCAAAGAAGTTCCCTGAGCCATAGAGCCCAGCAGCTGTTCCTGCAATGGGGCCAGGATACTGCCAGGGGTTTCAAACCCCACCTGCCACTGTGCTCTCAATGGAACACCACTGAGGTTTTCTTGGAGAACTTGTTTCAGCACATCAGCTTGTGTGCCATCTGGCCTGGAGCTCTACCAGGGCACCCAACTGTCATGCAGGATCTGTAGAGAGGGCTTAAATACTTCCCTGTCATTTTCTGGTAGACAAAAATTAGCCAAGTTGCTGCTTTGGGCAGCTGGTGAAGCTGCTTCTGGTTGCAGTGCTCTCAGAAAACACACAAGCATTGCTCCATCTTGCTGCTCTACCAAACTCATCATGTGATGGGCTTCAAGACCCATGGCTATTCAAGAGCCACGCCACCCACAGATGTTTGCAGCACGCTCAGGTTCGATGGGATATATCCAGCATGCCCATACCGATCAGCTTCACTGACCACACCACCATGGACTGAAAGCTCTCCAGTCAACATGCCCAACAAACGCAACAAAAAACCAGCAACTGACCAAACCAGGTGTCTGTGTGGCTTGCCCCTTACCGACGGCGCCGTGGTGAATGCGGGCGGACATGCTCGCTATCAGCCGTGAGCACGCCTCGGGCAGGATGTGAGGTCCAACTTCTGATGCAATTTCAATGCAGCGATACTTTTGGTAGTCATCTAAATCCTTTTTACTACATAAGTTTTCCACAGAGCTGATTCTGGGAATAAGTCCAAGCTGTGGCGTTAAGAGGAAAAGAAAATATTTTTGCTTAGATATAGTGAAAAACAGAATTTCCCACATTCCCTGACTGTGGTGCGCATGGTAAGGACAGAGGCCTGGAGCACCGGATTTCTAAATCTAAATTCACATTTATTCTGAAGGTCTAGACATTCCCCGCGTTCCTCAAATAAAAGAGACTGTGTACAAAAAAGTCGAATTATAATAAGACCTCAGATATACGCTCAGAACTGTTTCTGCTGCTAAGAGGTACCATGTTTACGACTCCAAAAGCAGGCCAAAATTTTTACATGTGTTTCTGAGATAGGGAAAAAAAAAAACCTGGAGGCTCTATGTCCAAGTATGGCCACCCTTTGTCAGCTTTGGTTCTACAGAAGTAATTAGAGGAATGAATTTTTAAATATTTTTCTCAAGAGAAGGACCCAAAACTAACACCCAGTTTCTGCCTTGGTGGAAGCATGGGAAACGTCTGGACATAATTCCCAGGAAAACACAGAACTAATTTTACTTCTCCAGTGACAGGACCCATCTCGAAATCCCCGTGATTTTTTAATTAGGTTCAGTTATATAGATTTTCAAAAAAATAGGTGAATGAAGAATTGAAAAATGTGTGTCCCTAACCACACCATTTAGTCAGCATATACGGAATATGTTCCCCATAAATGAGCAAACTCTAGAGGTACATACTCTAGCTATTAACATGCACAACACACATGATTTGATGAGCTATTATGGTATTGCTCCATAAAAATTGTAAATGTTGCAATCCTGTCTTTCCATATATAAGCATGGAAAGAGAGTACCAACGGATACAAGTTGAAGCAAACTTCCCTGGATTTCTGATTAAAAAAATATATAAATTTAAAAATATTTGGATGAGTCTATGCTAAAAACAAACTAACAAACAAACTTCAAAGTGGTATAAACCCAGTCTAGAGGGAATTGTGACAGCATTACTTACAGAGTCAATCAAGATGAATGATTTAGCCTCTGGGCCAGAGGCAGAGGGCCGAGAGAAATACACATCCACAGAATACTGTGTTCCTGGCTCCAGGCAGACTGGAGTTTGCAGAAGAGCGATCCTGTTTAGCAGAAACAAAGCACAGTTATGGACAGAGCATAGTTACATGCTCAGTCCCTCACCAGAGCAGGAGAGGGCAAGTTGCTGGGATGCTGTGAGCTCTCCCTGCCCTCCCGGGCTCCACTCTGTTCTTTACATAGGTGCAAACTGAAAACCTGGTTTTGAGAATAAGCTACGACAGTGTCTTTAGGTCAGTATTTCCTTCCTGTATGAAAATAGCTTCAGCTGGATCTCTGCCAAAGCAATTAGCCCCAGCAGGACCTAAGGCTGGTCTGGCGAGCCACTGCCAGGCTGAGCGCTGGAGCATCTGTTTCTTCCTGCCCTCCTTTGGTCTGCCTGGTGCTGTGGTACGGCAGCAACAGGAAAGGCCACACATGTGTTTCCAATATCCCCACTTTCCCACAGATTTAACGTGCTGCAGTGGTTCAGCGAGGGATTTGTACACAGGAAATCTACAGCGAAAGGACAGGAATAGCTGGACCTCTTCGCAGCTGGGAGAGCCAACACATGTGGCTGCTGTGAAAAGCCTTGGGTTCTGCAGCGTTGACTTGACAAAGCACCAGCGGGCTGAACGGAGACGCTTGCTAGCCAGTCTTCTAAGGTCTATAAACAAAAGACAAGAATTACGATTGTTTTTCATACCTGAAAAAACACTTTCTCCTTGCCATGGTTTGTGAAAGCCAAATGGGTGGTTGCAAATAGCAGTGACAAAGCAGGTTTTCTCTTTGTTCTTTATAGGATTAAAAATAAGGTTATTGGTGAAAAATGCATTATATTTGCAATGGCTAATTGAATAGCAGTAGTGGAAATGGCACCTCAGCTGGTGCAAATGGAAACAGCTCTGTTAAAGCCATTGGAGTTGTTTCCTTTCTCAGCACCGCGTCGTCCCACAGATATCCTTCACTGTGTGCCTCCCCTCACATCTAATAAGGAATAACAAACATAAATGACTTTGTTACACAACTCTTTCAAATTCAACTGTTCCATCCAGTCCTTAGAAGGAAAAAGCAACGTCAAAGCAGCCCACTGTGAAATTATTCTCATGTTTTAAGTCCATGGGGGTTTTGTTTGCCTCAGAACGACAGGAAAAGAGCAAAATACAATAGACAGAAGGAGTATCGTGAGTGGTGGGACAGTCCCAGGGAGCTGGGAAGGGGAGGAACAAAGCATGTATGAATAACTGGTATGGATAAAACACTTGCATATGTCTTTGAATACATGGCTACGGACTTGGATTTAAGCAGATTTGGGTTAATGGATTTCCCTAGACATATCTTCATCACTGAGAAATTTCGTCCAGACATAAAATAAGAACAGATGATCTTGAAGGTCTTTTCCAATCTTAATGATTCTATGATTTTACAATTTTGGTTAATATCCAACAGTTTTCACACATCTCAGAGCCCAGCTGGAGCAACTGGGAAGATTGAGGCCTACCAAGGTCCTGGATAAATACCTTCTGTGTATGCACAGATCAGCTCACTCCTGCCTGTGCACATTGTCCTGCCCAGAAAATCTCAGATAGAAATATGAGATGCCCATCCAGAAGGAGCTGGCATTTTGCAGGTGTCTGAACCATGAACAAAAGTGCAGTACAAGCAAGGGTAGCAAATGAGGAGCTCCAGAAGATGAAAATTTGTCTGATACTTAGAAAACACTTTTTTTTTTTTTTAATATGAGTGCTAGGAGTTAAGGGAATCAGCAGAGTGCATGTTTCTCTGTTGTTAAGGATGAACAGGCAAACAATTTTCAATTTAAAAATAAAGAGCAGGAGGAGTTGACTATTATTGGCAAAACAGACCCTGCATCTATCACATCACAAGACACACAAGTAATCACAAATACCTCAGGCTCATAACGGATCGAGATATCAAAGTCCATAGCGAAGGGAATATTGTTGATGGCAAATCTCAGCCCAGCTCCACTGAGGACACGGGCAAAGCCAGCTCCTGTCCACGTGACAGACCGGCCAGCGCTGGGCTGCCTGAAAACCACCGCCACAGCTGAGCCCTGTCCTAGCTGAATGGCATCCTGCAAAGACACATTGATATTTACAACATCACAAATTACAAACAGGCAAACTTAGAAAAAAAAAGGAAATGAAATGTTTTTTGCCATATTATTTACTTATTTCAGCCACTGGTCAGCCTCATTTTCTGAACACACTCTTTAACTAGCGACAGGACAAGAGGGAATGGCCTCAAGTTGTGCCAGGGGAGGTTCAGGTTGGAAATGAGGAGACATTTCTTCTCAGAAGGAGCAGTCAGGCACTGGGACGGGTTGCCCGGGGAGGTGGTGGAGTCACTGTCCCTGGGGGTGTTCAAGGAGAAGTTGGACGTGGTGCTAAGGGACATGGGTTAGTGGGTGACATTGGTGGTAGAGGGGTGGTTGAACCAGGTGATCTTGGAGGGCTTTTCCAACCTCAATGATTCTATGAATCTATGATCTGCATGCTAAGAACTCTCCTACATGTAGGATGTTTAGGGTCACAGATAAGAGAAAAGCTTCCTATAGGAAGCTTCCTATAGGAAGCTCATTCCATAGGAATGAGAAGGACTAGATTAATCCATCCATTTCTGTATATTTGGCAGCTCCAGACATTCACACTGCAAACCTTAAGCAGATTAAACTTGATTTTGTACATGACTGGACTTTTCATTATAAGCTGAATGAATAAATATCAAGACTTAAAATGACTAAGCTGACTTGCAGTGATGGAGCATTTAAATACAGAAGGTACCATGTTAACATCTAGGTACACTTAAATGTTGTAGGTGTCTTGCAAACAAAACAAAATAAAAAGATGGTGGTGGTGGTGCGGATTTTACCTTTCTTGAGGCTCTTCCCTTCTAAACAATTCATTGAACCTGAGCCTACAGTGGCACTGAACATAGCAAAACAAGCCTGTCCATAGGAATTATAAAAAAAAATACAGCTAGACTTTATCAAAAAAACTGATTTCACTTGTGTCAGGATTCTAATGTTTAGGACTGTGAATTCCACATGCTCAGACATTTTCTCTCCCTGTTGCAAGATTAAATTTAGTATTTGTTGTAATCTTTCCTTAAATAACAAAGCACCTATTTACCTGCCCAAGTCCAGCTTTTCTTACACTTCGTTTTTTGCTCCTGTTTAACAGAATCTTTCCATTTTCAATCATGAACTCATATCCTTGCTTCTGGAAGTAGATGTCACACCTTGGAAGAGCGGTTGGTTTAACCTATGAGGTAGAAGTAAAGAGAGAGGAGGTATCAGTGCCTCAACAGTTGTGAAGGGTTGGTAAGCAACTAAATGGAAAACCCAGTTTTAAAATAAGCTCTGTTCTCTGCTGGGTGAAACCCTGAAACACAGCCCAGCAACTGCTGGAAACCTTTTTCCCTCACTCTTAAAATTAGCTTTGTCCCAGACATCTGTTTTCCATTTAATTATTGGACTGTAGGATGATTACTGGCTGTGATTATAGCTAAATATTTGTGGATGTGACCTGAAAATAAACATTTTTATTATTATTCCTTCTCCATAGCTTCTGGACAACACATCAGATTAAAAAACATTATTAAAAATGTAAGCAGCGGAAGGGACACATTCCAGCAAGGCGAGACTTGTAGTTTGCATGGGGAACAGCTACCCCAGTTTTGCGTAGAAAAAAACAATTCTAAAAATGTTGTGGAATTAATGCCAAATTCTTTAGGGCTACCATCAGCACCTTTATACAGGGCAGCAGCAATGAGTCCAATGACGCAGAGAGGGATTTGCTTCTTCCCCTGTTAGAGCTCCCCGTTAGAGCTTTCTTCTGCAAGGGACTTGCTTAGTATCAACCATCATATGGATGCATTCTCCATATGACACCCAAAAATCCAGGTACATACCAAGGGTGCAGAGCCAGAAAGGGCCGTTGCATGCTCAGCTTCATAAATGTAATAATCCAGGGGTAAAAAGAAGTAGCCTGGGGCTGGCTCGTTACACTGGCGGCTCACGATGTTGGGAAGGCACTGGCACTGACCATCCTCTGGTGAGCACCTGGGGCGAGAGTTGGTAAAGAGCGCTGCTCAGCTCCACCCTTGCTTTAGCTCTGTTTCATTTCTTCCATTGTGAATTATTTAATCTCCTTCCATTGTGGAAGAGGATTTTCACCAACAACCCTCATTGTTTCCTCTTTCCAATGCCGTATTTATTTAGTGTTTCTTTTTCCTCACTTAGGAGACATGACATGCCTTGTCTTTCTCCATCTAGCCTAAAACCAGGAGCACAGATCCTTTTTTTTCCTAAGCATCTGTTACCATCTATTCCTATATCCATTTCTCATATCTGTTTCTGTATCTGTTACAGTATCCTTTTGTAAGCACCTCTCACACAGTTCTAGAAACACGACATGAGGTCGGAAGGACCTTTGGTTTGAGTGATATGGTAGTTTTCATATACTTGCACTCTTACTTAACAAGTTAAATGATTACTAGCTTTGATTAACTTACTGACAAGTACATGCCAAACATGCTGAGGAGCTGCTGACTATGCATGATATCAGACTATGGGATTCTGTGTCTGAAGTCTGAGAAGGATGTCTGCAGGATGTCTGAGAAGGATGTGTCTGAAGTCTAACAGTTAAGACCCCCTGCCTGACAGACTGGAGCAGCCCAAATGAAACAAAACTGGCCTCTAAACTGATATGTTTTAAATATGAGTCAATGCTTTAGGAAAATATATATATCTATTTCTAACTTTTGAAGCTTTGAAGAATGCATTGGAAGTTAAGTTAAAAATGTCACCCACAACTACTAATTTCTACTGAAATCAGGGCCTCTGTTTCTCTCAAACTATACAGTTTGTATTTTATGTTAAACTGGTCTTTATTCTTTTATTCTAGCTAATCCAAAGCTGGCTTTGAAGGAAAAAGGTAAATCGCGCTTAAAATCACAGCCAAATCTCCACGATCTCACCATGACTTTATACTGTTCATATGTGATTAAATTATGTCAGCAGTCTGTTTTCCCACTTGCACTGAGACTCTATTCACCTAATGAAAAAATCTAGCCCAACGTTCTGTAAAAATTAAAAATAGGACAAATCTTGATGAAGAACATTAACTCACAAGTTATTCTGGGATCCGCCGATGTCACAGTCACATGGAGAACAGCCATACAAGCTCTTGCCGAGACCCCAGTATCCCACCTGAGATAAAAAGAAAGTGATACATATATTATATATATATATATATATGTAAATGGTAATTTTTTACAGCAACATAATTTATTTGTTTGGATGATTGATGCTCTGGACCATTCCTGAGATGTCTGCCTGTGCTTGGCCATGTGAGATTGCTTCTTCTACCAGATTGCGTGGGTGCTCAGACACTGCAAGATGGGCCAGATATTCATGCATTTGTGCAAGCAAGTTGTTCTGGAAACAACAAAGATGGTCTGAGGACTTGGTGTTGCATTTCCTTTCCTTTCTGAGTGTTACTCCTTATCCAGTTTGATTGCACACGTTTGCACGAGGTAAAAGAGAAGAACCAAATGTGTCCATGCAGAATGGAACCGTATCGCTGTAAAGTTAATTCCAAGTAAATCTGTTTACTTTTTTTTGGCAATGACTGTTTCCTTATAAAGGAAAAAAGACTATGAGACCCTGTTTTTTTTTTTTTTTTGTGAGGATACTGACTACAAATATTTTGAGCGCAGCTAAATCCACAGCTTCCCCATCCTCCCCTGCAGGTCAGGGTAGCAGCAGTTCACAGCCTACTGCACAGAGGACACTTTTTCCCATCCAGAGTCTGTTAAGGAAAGGCTTTGAATGAATCTCAGGACAGTTTCAGGCTTTGAATGAAGGACACTTTGAGGGACTCAGCGCCTGCTGCTTTCCTAATCTGTGGGCACGATCCCAGTCCATGAACACGGAGTGAAAACAATGGACAAATCACCAAGGGCAACCTCCAAGCTGTCCCACGCCAAGGAGGAGGCACTCCCTTGGTAAAACCAGATGGATTTCATATTCCCCAGATAGTGTCACCGCACAAGAAATGACGTCTCATGCACAGAACAGATACCATTTTCTCCTTTGATGAAATGCCACCCCAGAGCCCACAGGAAGGCAGGGGATGGGAGAGGAGACTTCTACAGCCACATGCAAGGAGAGCCAGCATGAAGCATTAACAACAACTCTTTGGGTACATACAACACATTTCTCACAGCGTCGGCCTGTGGCGAACTGCTGGCAGAGGCACTCGCCGGTGGCAGGGTCGCAGATGGAAAGAGGCAAAGTGCCAAAGGCATCACAGTTGCAGGCTGCAGGGAGAGAAGTGTGTGGTTAGCTCTGCTGGCTCTGGTGACCGCAGCAGGACTGGCATCGACTTTAGATGTGGCAGCAGCACGGCAGGCAGTCTCCATCCTCTGGGTGGACATGTCCTGACACCCTACAGCTCCCTCGGTGGGGACCCTTGAGGGGAACAGGGAGTGCCAGCAGCAGCTTGATGTGGTGTTTTGCCATGTGTTCCTGCATGCTGATCTGCACTGCACAGTCCTTCCATGTGGCTGGGGACCATGTGCTGGGCATAATGAGCTTGCAAACCCACAGCATGCCTGAGTAGGGGTGGGATGTGTTTGCCAGCAACCCTTGCTCAGAGGAATGACTCTTGTGCTGATTTTTGTACAAAAATAGTTTTCATGTGTTTTAACATCCCTTCCCAATTAAAATGAACATTTAATGATCTTTCTATTAACAACAGCCTGGTCTATTATAAAATACTATGTATTCTGCAAGTGATTTCATGTATTTTCTGTCCTGACAACCTTTACTTTTCTCAGGTGCTGTCCCAGGGACAACACATCCTTGACATAAAATTATAGCAGGCAACTGAGTATTTTGTAATGAGGACAGTATCTGTGTGTTAGCATGTGTACCTGTACATTCAATTACCTTCATCTCTTTAAAATGCTTTGGGAAGAAGAACAAAAGCAGTGCTTTACATACTCTGGCAGCCCAGAGGGTCGCTGCCGCTCAGCCC
>CM021731.1:15162396-15396894 GCA_011075105.1 Heteronetta atricapilla
GTGCTTTACATACTCTGGCAGCCCAGAGGGTCGCTGCCGCTCAGCCCGTAGTGGTTCGCCCTGCACCGGTCACAGCGGACGCCCTCCACGTTCTCCTTGCACGGGCACCGACCCGCCACCGTCCCCAGAGCAGGATCCGTGTGGCTTTCGCACATGCCGTTGTGCAGCGTGCCTTCTGGGTCACAGCTGCAGGCTGCAGGCAGGGGCAAGGAGACATAAAAAGGCATATTTAGATATAGGCATGAAAATGTAATTATAGAACTTCAGGTTGTCAAAAATTCAGTGTTCTTCTAAAGATTAGAGACGTTCATCCTTGTCTGCTGTGTTGGATGCTTCACAGTTAATGCACAGCCACAACTAGGAAGTATTTCAAGAGGGTTTCAAAGATCTGCTTTTTCTCTGGAGGAACGTTACAGTCTTCACTTTGGTAGAAATTTACCCTTTGCTTTAGGCAGAAATAGGTGTCACTCACCCACTCCATACCCTGTCCAGAGCACCTGGGGAGGAGCAGGCCCTGTACTTTCAAGGATGTTTTTGTGAAAGCTGTAAGGTTACAGGGGTACCACACAGGAGCCACCTTCACAGAGCTTCTCAGAGCTGGCCATGGCTGAACGATTTGCTAGAAAGGATGGGATCAGCAGGGGACGCTGCCTTCATGATGCGTTCCATTTTCTGCTTCGGCACTGGCTGTTTTCACAGCAGAGTTAAAATCTACCACAGCACTTCCCTTTGTAACCTCCCCTTAGCTCCTTAAGGATTTTCCACACCAATCAATTACTAAAATTAAATTAATTTATATTCAAAGAATCTTTCCCATCCTGTGCTAATACTAAATTCAGCTCATCTTTCAAAAGAAGGGTTTGCATGCCTGAAAGCTTGTTTTTTCTATACATGACCTAGTAAAATACGCTCCTCTTTCCACCATTACACACCTCTTCTGTAATCCCTTACTACCACAGAAGCAACAGCACTATTGCCAGTGGTATTTATACTGATGTTGTTCAGGAAAGATGATGCCCCTGCTGGATTTCAAACCCCAGTTTGGCAACGATAGAATATGCAGCTGCTGGTATAATGCTCTTTCAAGAACGGAGTCATGCAGCTATTTTGTAAGGTAGTGTGGATGTTATAGGCTTGGTGACATTTTTACAACCACATTAGCATTCAACTATGGGGATGCAACAGAAGCAAATAGAAGCCAAAAAAGGGAAACTTACGGAGGCACACGTGAGGGTCTGAGATGACTTTGCGTGGGTCCCGGTAAAAGAAAAGCTTGCACTGGTCGCAGTGTTGCCCCGTGGTGTTGTCCTGGCAGTCCTCGCAGACCCCGCCGCTGACCCCACCGCTGGCCTGGTACACGTCCATGTCAAAGTGGCATCTGCCAGAATGGCCATTGCAGTTACAGCCTGCAACCAAAAACAGACAGGAGACATTTAGCACCACGGTTCCTGCTGCGCCCTTGCCAGCATTGCTGTCTACCTTTAACACAGGGTTACTTGTCATTCACATCATTTCACTGTCCCAGACAGACTGCAGCATCCCAGGCCTCGTGCTTTACAGTGGGGTCAAGCCAAGATTTTCCAGAAACCAGAGTCCAGGTTCTGTAAAAAATGATGCTTCTATTGCAAATTTGTTTTGCTGCCATCAACAAGGTTTATAGGATTTACACCTATTAGGTAGGAATAATGCTAAGACTGGGGACTAATTGAAAAAAAACTGAAACACAAGACTGTGGAAAAAAGTTGGAGAGAATGGGGAGCAAGACCAAAGGTTAAGAAAGCGAAATGTCTTGGCTACAGAAGTTAGCAGTCTGCACAGGAGGTAGCTCTGAGTCATTTCAAAGTCTTGTCTTGGGCATATATTCATGTCTTAAAGCATAAACCAAGTCAAACAAGCTGCCAGGAGGAACATGACAGCAGGCTCCAGCACCTCATTACATGAATGACACCATTTCAGGCTGACATACCAGCTGCCAAACGCTGTGAGAAACTCTGGGTGCTTCCGATCCTGCCTCAGGAAGATGAGCCCTCCTCCAGGGAGCAGCAGCTGCCCCGAGGAGGAGGCAGCATCCTCCCATAAAACACCCCACAGGCACCCTGGGGAGGGTAAGGTAGGAGAGACAGTGAGGTAAGGTGACCTCCTCCATCACATCCTTCTCCATGGGGTAGCTGGAGCCTTACACAAGTCAGAACTGGGCCCTATCCTTTGACAAGTACCCATGCAGGGCTCTGTGCCTGAGTGGGGAACACCGTTCTGCCGAAGAAAGACCTAGCTGAATTTTGCTACAGATCCTCAAGTATTATTCTTGCATTATTCGCCAGTGTGGAAATAAATAATTCAGTCTTGTCTAAATACTTCTTTCATTTGCAAGAAAGACCTTATGCTAAGCAATGAATGTTTTTTTTTTCATTATTGTCTTTTTTTTTTCTTTTTTTTTTCTTTTTATGAAAAATAAGAATGTAAAACAGTTCTCCTTCCCGTAGGGCTACACAACACTGATGGATGCACAAATCCATCGGTTTTGTTTGGTGACGCATGGAAAAGATTCCATTCCAGAAACCATTACATAATGCATTGTGCTGGGACTGTGCTGCATGCCCCCCCCCCCCCAGTAATTAAAAAGGAAAATGATATGTGATATTTTTGAGTTACGTTTGCAAGCGTTATCTTGTGCCCCTTCAGCTGGCCTCCAGGGAGCATCATTGTAGAAGTCTTTACATCTTTCACAGGACAAGCCCTCAGTGTTATGGTGGCAGATACATCTCCCATGGACCTGCAATATGGTGAGAACAGGTGAGATAAGGTGACAAGAGGGGAGGGGAGAGAGGAGAGAATGACTCCATTCAGATTTGTGGAATTTGAAGTGAAATATAAAAGTATCTTTTCCTCTCCCAAGTGAAACAGATGTGGACCAAAATGATGTTTTCTCTATGTCTGCTGGAGTAATCTGTTCCTAATGGCTCTGTTGCCTACCCTAAGTAATAGATTCAAAGTGATCTTTTCTTTCTCTACTACTGCAAGTCTTATGGCTACAAAATGACCACTAATCTCCAGCAGGAACTCCTAAATCAAGTGTTATCATTCCAGAAATTATATCTGTATTCATAAGAAGGAATACAGCCCCTCCTGAGCTGCTTATGCTATGTTAAAAGGTTTATCTGCAAATCCAGTCAGTAATAATCTGCTTGAGGTACACCAGCAAGATCAGGGAAATTCAAAGCTCTTTGGCTCCCTCAGCTGACAAAATGCTCATTTATTTGAGTGAGAGGTCTGGAGAATACCTGTAAACTTTAACCAGTTTTAAAGCTGCTGAGCAACACTGAGGAAAGCAAAAATACTTCTAGTGATACCAGTGGAGACTTCTGTATCTCTCTCCCTACATGTTTCTATACTGAAATACATATTTTCCAGGGAAAAAAAAAGAAAGAAAGAAACAAAACACTCTTGTTCCCAGAAAGAATTTGCAGTATGTTCCTAAATTTTTTAATAATCCATTTTTCATGGGTTAGCTTTGCACTATCAGCCATTCTTTGTGCCAGCATCTCCTTCCCTGCCGCAGAGCCCCTGAGCTCAGCTGGAACGTGCGTGGAATGCACCCAGCGAACGGCCAGTCAAGTCCACACACAGCACGGGCTACTTACCGCGTTCTATTTGCACCATTACAGCTCTGGTATTTTGCTGCTTTTCTCAACATGTCATGACCTGGTTGCTTTTGAAACACCATACCGGTGCCAACAAAGACACGGCTTCCGAGCTATCTGGCCCCGAGCTCTAAAGGATGAAGGTGTGCATTGGAGCTGCAAATGGTCAATCCAAAGGCCATCAGGGACCTTCCTTCCTCTCCCTCCCTCCTTTCAACCCTTCCTTCCCCCAGAATACCAGGTAGGGACTGCCCTTGTAGGAGATAGTGTTAATGACATACCATCCCGGGCTGATGGAAGGCATCGCCCCGCAGATTCTGCACGGGCTCACAGTGGCTGGCGTGCCCATTGCAAAAGCAGCTGCCCCGCACAACCACCTCATAGACAGCGTAGTAGTACTTCTCGAGGGGGTCACTGTGCCTTCTTCCAAGCAGAGCATCCCCAAGGGTATGGAGTTTAGTGAAATTGATCCTTAGGTTTGTCATCGTAATGAGCTCTGGAGAGAAAGAAAAGAAATCAACAGCCCAAGTTCACTTGAAAATGAAGAGGGTCAAATCTTCAGCTTGCATTGAACATCCAGTAATTCCCCCATATTGAAGAAATAGTTAAAATTATATTGGTCATTACCAGTAACCCACACAGTGTTGGGGCACGGACACACTCCTGGCACACAGCTGCCTAAGTGTTATGGACCTTTCCTGGCACAGCCCTGGCCTGGCCAAGCTGTGTCTCCCAATTCAGTGCCTCCTGGGCCCATGCGGAGCTCCGGGGCTGCTCCCAAAAGGCAGTGAGGACTAGGCCACCTGGTCCCTGAGGGAAACATAGTGCAGCTGCATGGATCTGTGCAGAGCTGGGCTCTTTGCCTACTGGGCTGGGGGACAAGACCAGCTCATTTTATTTTTTAATACAGATGTCTCCCTATGATCTTTAGGGATTAATTTTCAATAACCCTGATTTACACCAGCTGAGCTTTTGACCTTCTCAGTGTACAAAACAAGCAACGCCAGCCAAGTATCTTCAGAGGAAACCTGCACTGTTCTTACCTTGGATATATGGCACATATGGGTTTTCTATTTCAAAGCTGGGATCCAAAGCTTTCAAGACAACCTGCAAAACAAATTAAAAACAGATCTATAAGTCATGGAAGCAATTCTTTTTGGACTTAAAGTCTTTTACCTGAGACCCATTAGATACTGATTGCACTTTACAGACACCATAGAACTTAAAACCAGGCGGTGGCCCTGGTGCAGCATGTACTCTCACTCTTTCAGCCTGGTTTTGCGAGGCAAAAAGCCTTTTTGGCAGATTGATGCATCAGGATTAGGTGTGTGCCCTTCAGCCACAGAGGCTGAGGAACTCTGATGAGGGGGGACTTTCCCATTAATTTGGAAATCAGAAAAAAGCACTAGAAGGCTTTGCACAAGTTGTTTTATGAGTTCATTTGGATGTGAAAATTAGAGTAAAACACTGTGGTTTTATTTCCCTCCTACTTCAGTAAAGCCAATAGCACTTCACGTCTCAGGGCTTGTATAAGTGGATCTGATGGGTACAAAAGTGAGTCCCTCAGCTCCAGAAAATTAGCCACATATGATCTCAGACACAGATTCTTAGCAATACCTCGCCTTCAGTGGAGGGCTCGATGTCTGAATATCTCGAATCACAGATGACGTCCCCCACACCCTTTGCTGGACCAGAAGAGATGTTGGGAAAAGAAGCTGCACAGTCTTGTGCAAAATATCTAAATGCTTTCCAGGTCTGTCCAAAGTCAGTGGAGCGTTCAACCAGCATTGCTGCAGGCCGAAATGTCTGAAAAAAAAACCCACATTATTTCAAGAATTCCTTAACCAGGCATTCATAAGACACTCAGGAGTTATTGTACCGACATTTCTGCTTGGGGGATGCCAACAGCTGCAGCTAAAATTCTGTTCTTGGGAGCTTGCAGGTACGCTACAGGGATACTGTGCTGCTTACAGGAGTCTCTAAAGAAGCTAGATTCCTCATACAAACCTCATAAGCAAAAGGGCAGGGCAGCCTTCCATAGAGGTAGAAGATTGCTTTCTAAATAAGGAAATCTACATTAACAATGTAGGAATTCTGTAGAAAAAAAGTGTGTAACCATCTGGATGGATCATAATGGGTATGCATAAGAAGACTTAGTTAAACTTGAAAGAGCAGCCTCAGTCCAGAAATGCCCTAAAATGTTTTGGCTTAATGTTGCATTTCTTTTTTAGCTGTAATTCTTGGATTTATATAAATTTATATTTAATTTAAAGTCACATGAATGGGAAGCTATTCAGTCTATCCACCTCCCCTAAGGCAGGATCAACTATAACCATACTTGACAGGTGTTTATCTAACCTGCTCTTACAAACCTCTAAAGATGATGCTTTCACTGCTTCTCTAAGCAATTATTCCTGTGGTTAAATAATTAGTGTATAAAATTACATGAAAGCTCTGGTAAAAGATGTGCATGTAGTACCTACCTTAAAGGTCAGGATAAGGTGGCTGAACTGGAATAAAGTTTCCAGGTCCAGTCTAATGCTGACATGGTCAATACCTGAAAAGAGAATGAAAATGAAGAGCACAACACACACGTTGGAGAGGCTGCTAAGGCAGCTTGTCTTGGGGGATTTAAAGATGCCTTTTCCAACACAACAGCCATGCTCTTTGGGGCATCCTGTGAGCAGAAACCCAGAGTGGGACCCACGATGCTGTGAGTCAGAGGCTGCATGAAATGGTTGAAGGTCCTGCTCAGACCATTCAGACTGTAGATGACGGTGATGATAAGGTTCTGGGTTCATGTCTTTCGGTAACCACTTAGATTTTTCTTAATTCCACTCAAATGATTTGCTTATTTCTGACAGAAATGCAAAACAATACAAATTATGGGGGTTCCTTCATGCTAAATTCATCTGTTAAACCCTTCTATACTGACAGACCTGAAAGTGTCATGAGCAAAGCTACCACACCAGACATTTTCCAAAAGTGCGACAGATTTGGATTAAACAAACAAACAAATAAATAAATAAAAACAATTCACACATTCTTTGTAGAGAGTTGCAGGAGCTCAGCTGACATGACTGTTCACATCTGCATGCACCGTCCCTGGGCTCCTGCTGATCAGGCTATGCACGAGACCCAGAGGAAAGATGAGGAGAGCAAGGGAGAATCCCTTCACAGCTGGCCCACAGCTCTATTAAGTGTGGTGCCACAGACTGGTGACAGTTCCTTGGTTAACATCATGAAAAAAGAAGGCTTAGGAGTTTTTAGTTGGATATGCGAAGTAGTAGTAACATATAATTTTAATTTTTCTATGCCTTAATTTCCAAATAGTCAAACATCTTTATACATTCACCGTATGCCAAATAAGATAGAGTAAATGAAATTCTTCCTATTATGTCTTCACAGAGAAGATGCAAGAATATATAAATTGATGTCAGTGAAGAACTACTATGGAGAAGCTTGTAACTAAATTAACACGGGCAGTGTAAGGGTGCAGGTAGCCAGGCTTTATTTAATTATTCACTAAAATACGAGTACTTGTTACTGCAAGCACTACTTGTGTTAAATGGGTCTCTGTGCTTTGCCTACTCTGTCACTATGCATCTGTAGGCAAATGCACCTTGTACTGCTGAGTCAAAGAGTACATGTGGTCTTCATGAAGGCCAAGTGGTGGATAACAATTACAGAAGTGAATCTAACTGTGTGTTTTGTCAAAGAAACTTACCGTTTTCTGACTGCCACCACTTTTTTTTCCTATCAGGCTCAAAGGTTGTGATAACGTTTTCAATCATGTGACTGTTGTGCTGCGTGTAGGGATTGTATGGGTATCTGGAATCACAGAGAAAGCACTTCTGTTCAGCCTAGAAAACAAAACAAGCAGGATAAAGGATGAGTTTCGTCTCTTCTCTAAAGATCAGGTGGATGTACACGTATTTATGTGATTGCAGGTTCTGGCCTGGAGTGAGACTGCAGAGGGGATGCAAGGGAGGACTGGATCCTTCAGGGACTGAGGAAGCCTTGAAGAGGAACATTCACTACATCATTCATATGCTTTTGGTTTTTATTTTTTCCTCTCTTTTTTGCACATTTCCTCACACCTTGGAGGTGCTGCTAGGTGCAGCAGCCAGGTACAATTGTGCAAGTGGAAAGCAAGTCTGGATCCAGGTAAAATATAAGTGGTTTGGGCTGACACCACCACCCAAACCACTGCCAGTGCCTTCTGTAGGCAGTGTGGAATGGGAAAAGCTTAAAAATAATGCAAAGGAGAAAAAGTGGGATGTCAGTAGGATGACAGGGAAGACGCAAGGAGAGGTGACAAGGTGAACATGCCAGGTGGGCAGATGAACCGTGCAGAGCTGCGTGGACCAGCACAAGCTGAGTGTGACGGCAGGCAGGCAGCAGGGAGCTGGGCATAGCCCAGCACCCTGCAGGGAAGGAAGTAAGAGGCACAGATTCAGCGCCTTGGCTGAGGCTGCCAGGGATTCGGATGAAAGCACAAAGTCAAGGTCAGTGGCTGGAAATGGTCAGAGGCCAGGCTGGAAATGACTGGAAAGGGACTGGGGCAGAAGTGCCCACCCAGCACGCTCAGGATGTGCAGGGAAATGCTAGGAACAGTTTGCTCATGTATCATAGAATGGCTTGGGTTGGAAGGGACTTTAAAGATCATCTAACTCCAGCCCCCCTGCCATAGGCAGGGGTGCTACCCACTAGATCAGGTTGGCCAAGTGGCAGCTTTCATGTATTATGAAATCACCTAAGAATTATTCACATTTAAATGAATAAACAGATACAGGTTCACAGGTTTGCTATGATCCATGTGTTTTAAATACTACAATAAATATATACTTAAATATTATGATAAATGTATGTCATATTTAGCTGTTCTACATTGCAATTTGCAGTCTATGATGAAAATACAATTTATAAGACAAGACAGAAGCACAAAAAACACTCAGTCATCTCATTTCACAAAGCCTTGGTAAGGAGAGCTCCGGTTATCTCAGCATTTGGCAGGATGGTGCACACCCACGCTCTGGCTTATATAGACACACTCAGTATGACACTCATTCAACTTATGTTTAAGGTTGCACCGTAACAACCTTTCTGTGCCCCAAATGACAAGCATGTGCATGTCCCCGTAGGCAGGTCTGCCAGATCCCATCTGCCCCTGAAGCACGCAGCTTTACACTCTCCTCAGCACTGAGTTCTCTTTCTTTTCCTTTCTAAACATAAAGTGCAATCATAGGGCCAAAACCCACTTAACCTACATTTAGAAACAAATTGAGACGTTATTCTAAGACTGACAATTATTTAAAGTGCTGCTTTTCAAACACAAAGAAATCAAACTCTACTTTTTTTTTTTCAATCTGAATTTTCATTAAACATCCTAACCAAGCCTGGGCTTTCGGCAGCTTGCCAAGCTGACTGACAAACTTCCACACGCCGGGACTGCTCTCGTCACGGTGCTCTTGTTGTGGCACAGGTCATCGGGAAGGGAATCTGGGGAGGAAGAACTCGACTTTGCAAGGCGTGAAGCTTCCTGGCTTGCCTCCAGCAAAGTGTTCAAGGGTGTGCTGGTGGGAAAGAGAACTGATTTCAGCAGGACTCTCTATATTCTTTAGGTGGCACGCGTGTTTAAGGGGAGCTGGTACAGCAGATTGCATTGCTAGAACATAAAAACATCTCTGGGAAGCAGCAGGACTTGTAACTCGCATTGTCTTCAGGAGACAGTCACCAAGGGTCAAGATACATCAAGGCAGCATTAAATCACAGGGATTATTGCAGGAACAGCTGTTCCTTTTCGAGTCTGTATTTACATAATACAAAGGATAAGTACAGGCACGTGAAAATATTAATTTTTTACCACTCTTTGATCTCCTTTTAAAAAGACAAAAAAGGCAGCCGTACAGCCAAGGGCCAGAAATGCAACGTCTCAGATATGACTCTGTGCCTCACTACCAAGCTGCACCAGGGCTCAGGGCACAGCCAGCAACTCAGTGCCCAAGAGCCATTTGTTCAAACAACCTGGGGAAAAACTGCAAAGAGTGAAGAGCAACTCAAATGACCTTTCAGAAGGGGAGAAAGATATTTACATTTTGCAGAAAAATGAAGTTGCCATGAGTAACTTGGAGCGGTGCTTGGTGTCATCTCAGTATGGCAGAGCTTTACACTGTAAATGTGTCACAGCATTTTGCCAAAAGGTCATAAACTAAATATTTTCAATTGCTTATAAATGAAGTGGCATTTTATTAACTTCCTCTTTAGCCTACAAATGGTATTTAGTGAAAATACTTCTGCTTGCAAGAATTTCTTAGCTCAGTGGGGCCAAGTCCTCCAGGATGTGCTGCAAGGGAGTCTGTTTCTGCTGGACAGTGTTTCCACAAGTCCAGTGGACCCACAGGGTCTCCACAGCTGCTTCCCCAAGAGGGATCCATTTAATGGCCCACATTTTGTGTTTGCCTACCTACCCACAAGGCCAAAGACTGCAGCTTTTCCTCTGCCAGCGAGGGCTTTTTAGCTTCCATCACCGTTGGTCTTCCTTCAGATCAAACAACATGAGAGCATGCAGTATGAATCTCTTAACAGGCTGCCTCAGGTCTCAGCACTGTATGGGATGTGTCCCTAAATAAAGAGATGTCAAGGACCACGTTCATGCTGCTAATCACTCACACACACACAAACTGTGGTCTTCATCTCCGAGTGGGGAAAGACTGGCAGACCAAAGCTTGCTCAGAAATCCCCGTGCTCATTTGCACCTCATGGATATTTCTCCCTCTGGAGAAACTGTGCATCACTGGGAAGGCTGTGTGCTGCTTTTGCCAAACCCTCCATATGTGCTGCAATAAGGCACAGCCTTACACCAGGCATATTTCATGCTGTCTGATGATTATTCAAACAACTCAAATAGAAGCTTCACAGTCTGGTTAACTTCTTTTACAGACAAGAACATCATTAGTAAGCAGAGATCGGTTTACTGAAAAAGAAGAGCAAACCAACCTCAAGGTAGCCTATAATGCAGTACTTCTGAGGGCTCTTCATCCCACAGGTCGACGAGGCTGTTAATTGCTTGCTGCGACCCAGGAGGAGGTCCCCAGTGGCTGGGTGGCAGGACCCAGCACCACAATCATCCTGCGCCTGCTGGGGTCTTATCAGCACTGAGTGTAGAAGAAAATCAGAGACAGTTGAAATTAGTTCATGTACTCAGCAATACTCTCCACAGAAAAAGTTATGTTCTGACATCAGCAGCAAAGTAAATTCTTTGCCTATTTTCTTTTTGTACTTAATCATATCCTCTCTGAATCTGGAAGAGCTTTGCTCATGAACACACCTGCTGCAAAATCATGAAAAAAATACACCTAGCATATTGCAAATTTACGCTAAAACTTAAATAATCTGCACTTTATTGCTCATCAAACATGCCGATCTGCTAGGAGTAATTAATAACATATGATGTGTCCGATCCTGGTATACTCAGAGACAGCACTACTGCAGCAGAATCACAGGCATTACAATCGACTTAAGATAGGAAGAAAAGAAGAAATTCCATATTACAAGTATGGTGAGGCCCTGGCACAGGCTGCCCAGAGAAGCACATCCTGATCCAGTCCCAGTGCCCTCTGTTCAGAACCCATGGAATGGTCATTAATAATTAATCAGAATAATTCAGGGTTCTGTTAATAACTGTGATTATTTTTGGTTTATTTTGTCTGGCAAGAATTTAAATATTTTTTTTTCCATTATGTCAAGACTTCCCTTACAGGGCTTGTCCTTTTAAACAAGTTCTGTCCTGAAACCCTGAAAAGGAATGGGTACCTTGGAGGCTTTATCTGCTCAGCTTTACTTGGCTCAACTTGTTATAAAAAGAGCAGTTAAAAAAAAAGAATCAATACACGAAGATCCCACAGGGACATGAGGAGCAGTAATGCAATTGCAGCAGTAAATATGCATTATTTACTAGGAATGGTTGTAGAAACTGCTGCAACATCCAGATTTCAGTTTGTGGCTCAGGCTATACTTCAGGCAATCAATGAAGCTTGACTCATTAAGTATAAAACAATGCATATGTTCGGCTGGCTTGCCTTTCTTTATTTATCCATTTATCCATATTTATTTATTTATTTATTTTAATAATTGATTTATCTTTATTTATTATTCTTTATTTACGTATTAGCTGCTAGCAGGCATTGATTGCCCACTTCAGGACCTGTTTCAGATTCAATCACAATGTGTATTGTTTCTTTGTATTTAAAGCTTTCACACCACTCATAGCTCCTAGGCAGCAGAGTGGGGAATAAGGGCTCACTATCACATGCATTTTAATAGTGTATATAAAAGAAGTACTCTAGCAAAATCTTGGAGAGACACATAAACGATGTGTTAGTATTTCAAAATTGGCTAGAATGACTGTAACACGCGTACTTACTGAGAAGCGACAGAAGGTCCAGCCCAAGCCTCATGCCTCTGTGTGGAGCTCAGGGTGGTCTGATGAAGAGAAGTCCTGGCGGGTCACACCGTGCTCTGCTGCACAAGGACACGCCTTGTGAATGGGCTTCTGCAGGGCTATCCTTCAGCAAAATGAAGGAACAAAATAAAAACATCACGACTGAAAGGAAACCCTGGTTATGATTTTGTTCTAGCAGAAATTTCTCATGACAGAGTTTTCAGTGCTCAGAATGGGATCAGAGGGACACCTCACATGTGCTTTCGCAGAAGATCATAGAAACATATTCAGATAGTTTGAAATAATAAAAAAATATGCTATCAGCAAAAATATTGTAGTATTTGAATATCACCTATTTAATCCTAACTAGATTCAACAGGGCTGTTTGAGAACATCTATCTCCTTCTCTGGACGTTCTTCTTTCTTTGCACTGACTTCAAACAAAGCCAGAGGTCCTAATGTAGATGCTACCAAGAAATGCTTGAAGTCAGGTGCTACAAATTTTGGCAGCATCAGAGACAAAATTGTAACTGGATATTTAAGTACAGTGAGGAAAAATGGGTAATGTCAGTATCAGTGCAAAATACTTATATAGTGGAGTCCTCAGCTAGAACCCAAGGCAGGTTTATTATGGTATTTACTTCACATCCTTCCTCCTACCACTCACATGGAAGAAGATATGACTTGCCAACACAATATCTCTATTAGAAAAACAGACGGCAGCCATGGGTGGAAAAGATGACCCAGCATCCAGCCACCAAGTAGAGCTCCCAAACCTGACTGCAAATCTGTGCCTTCCATTTCGTTCTTCACCTGTAGGCATCAGTGGGACCAGCGTGTCCTGGTGCAGCTGTTTCCTAAGGTGTCCCCATGCTAGCACACACAATGTGCTGCTTCTTGGCTTTATTCCTGTTCCTCACCTTCACACAGCTGTCACTACCCTCCCTGCATGAGCTAAGATGAAATACCACAGCGTCAGAGTAGAGGAACTTGTCACTTAAGAAACAAAGGCATTTAAAGTATTTCAAATTTTACGGGCTCCAAATAGGCTTGTTTCACACAGCCCCATCCAGTACACGGGAGAATAGCCATACCTGCATGGCTGTTTCAGCAACCATAGGTAGAGAAAGCTGTAAGGGGCCACCAGAATTTCATCCTCCTTTGGTTTCCGTCATTTGCCACAACCACGGAGAGCCTGGTGTGCTACAGTGAGATGATGCTGGCTAGCATCATGCAGCTGCACCTTTTCCCCTGTCTACAGAGAGAACTGGCAGCCAAGACAGTATCAGGCAGAACAAAGAAAATGTCCTGCCAAGGTGGACTTCAAATTTCATAGTCTGTGAGAATAATGAACAAACTCAGAGATGACCTTAAACGCAACCATTGTGACAGCACTGCAGTAAAACATGGGTATCCACAGCAGGAGCAATCTACCCATCTTGGTGGCTACATGTCCCAGTCACACTCCACACCAATGATGTTCTTTATACATAGCTCACTTTAACAGATAAACAAGGACCAGCAAAACCCCAACAATACTTCAGTTCCACGCTTAGCAGGAAAATGAAATAGTGGAGATGTCTTACCTGTATTTCAGACAGCCAAGTGTTTCAGCTCAAAGTGAACAGCACAGAATGAGGGAAGCAAGTAAAGGCATACCTGAGCACTTCAGCCGAACAAGATCACACGTCCCCCGAGGCATCAAGGTGTAGGTGCGAATGAGACCTGGCCTGCAACCTGCCAAGGGGGTGATTTGTGAAGTCATTCTGCCGGGGCTTCTGGCATTAGCAAGTACAAGCAGTGAATGAACACAGTGACAGGCAGAAAAAGTTCACACAACTCAGAAGAGTGGGATTCTTAAAAAACAACCCTTTAATTGTTGTATGACTGAACAACTGTTGAACTGTTCTGTTTTGCACCCCTACCTTGAAGTCTTCACCTTTGCGTTGCATCAGAAGTCCAGTGGCAGTGGTTTAACTGAACGCAGTCTAAAGGACTCCTCCTCACGGCAGGGGCGCAAAGTGTCTGACAGGACCAGGTTTTGGTTTTGAGGTGACTGTAAATGTCCCAACCTAAAAGCCGTGATCAAAGCCCACGTGGACATATCAAGCCAGCTGCAAATCAGCTCAAGCTCTGGATCAATGGCATGAACTCTATTTTTATTTATTTATTTTTACCTATTTATATTTATTTTTCAATTTAAAGCTAAAGACACCCTGGCAGCTTGAGACACAGTCACAGCATTGAATTTCAGCATGTTTTGCCTGTGACTACCCTCACTGGCAAGCATAGGCAGAGTGGTGAGGCCTATCCCACCAGCATGAGAAGCACTGTGATGAAACAGCTCCAGGATGGCACTCACCTGCCTGTGCTTAAAACCATTTTTTGATGTCTTTGCCAAAATCTGTGTCACTTTAATTTCAATTTCAGAACAGCAGACCTTCCTGGATACATATATTTGGTTTTGATATATTTGTTATCAGTTTTCTTTTGACTGCAAGTAAGGCCTAATTCACAGTTGTCTGTAAAGAATTACATCTTCAAATAAAAGGTTTTCTAAATGTGCAAAATACATGTTTTATATAATAATCACTTCTTTTCTTTTGGTAGTTCCTATTCTTTCAAAAAACAAACAAACAAACAAACAAACAAAAAACAGGTAGTTGCTCTTTAATCATATTGTACTGTTCAGCGCTATCTATCTTCTACCTTTACTTTGAGACTTTGATTGTTCACTCTAGCAGAAATAGCGCATATACCTACATTTTTGGAAATTATCTTCCATCAGTTCATGCGGAAATTACCTATGAGACCCTTTTCAGGCTAATTTAATCTGCATTTTTTTAGTATTCAAAAAACGATCAATTATTTATTTATATTTATATTATTATTTTTATTTAGTGAGTTCCAATGTTAAGAAATAATCAACTAAGTGATAAATTAAGATATTAATTCTACTTTTTATGTGTAAGCAGGATGTCAAGTGCACTCTGAAAGAATGACATTTAACTGAAGAAAGTATTGTTATCGTAATGCTACTAAATCATAGAACAGTTGATGTTTTATTAGCATATTTGGTAGGGAATTCAGATTTAGTTACAGACAAGTTATGTGAGGAGTGAATATGAAGGAAGATTTATTTCCAGAATATAGCTGATTCTGTGTTTTGATTTATGTAGGATCCCATACAAAAAGGAGGTTTTAAACTGCTTGAGGCAGGGATTAAGAAACTTTTTTCTTGCTTCTTTAATCTCTCCCCGGGTAAAGGATCTGGATTTATAATGCATCACTCGTCCCATGCTGGCTGGAGGGTAGATAGCACTGGTGCATGATTTTTCAAGTCATCACAGATCCTATGGGCGTCATTTCTTAGGCCCAAGGCATATCCTTAACACATACGAAGGACAGGAATTACTAGCACTTCGGCATATTTTCCCTTCATAGGCACCAACCAGCAGTGAGGAAAGGGGGATGAGCAGAGGCACCAGCCCTGACAGCCTCTGTGCACCAGCCACACTTCAGAGTGTGGCACCAGCCCCTGCAGGTGCATGCTTTCCTCTGATGAACATGTGGAATAAATGTATCTCTATGGGTATATGGATTTTTTCCCTTTAATGAAAATTTCAAAAACATCAGAGAAAGAATACAAATAATTTATCTTAAAAAAAATAAAAAAAATGATGAGAAATAAAATAATTTGAGCCTGGGATTATTCCTGCCATGTGAAAAATAAGTACTTAATCTAAACCAATTAACTGGGCTTCATGAAGTCCATGGAGAAAGACAAGGACCCCTGCAGGTCCATCCTACCATATTTTTTAGATGCTTACCTAAAGGGATAAATCACCTGGAGTATCCACTGCTTTCCTTTGGGTATGGCAGCCCCATTCCCTAGCTTAGACCTGATGCCTACATCTTAAGCACCTAAAGTGCACTTAGATGAATCCCATCCATAAAGAACTAGCCAAAATTGTAAATGAAATCTAATGGTCTGAAAGGCAAAAACATCTTGCTGCATTTCTATCTTTCCCTTTTAGTTTCTGCTCTCATTTCTTCCAGCCTACCTTTTGTTTCAAGTGTTATTTCCCAAAGGTAAGAGCATGTGTTTTTGATTTTCCACATGTTGACAGAATTAAATAATAAAAACAGAACAAAGCATAAGCTCACAATAAAATAAGAGAAATATTGTATTTGAAAGATTTGATCAGTAGAGCACTGGGGACAGCAGGACAACACACTTTTCATTTCCTCTGAAAAACAGAAATGATCTTTGTGAAAGAGTCCGGGGCACAGGCAGAAATAACTTTGCTATGACCAAGAGTATGGCACAGCAAAAATCAAACAACTGACCAAGAGGCTAAACTCAGCAATTTGTGCTCTGCTCCTCTGAGAGGCAAATTCTGCATCCTGGAGCAAATAACTACTGTTAGAGTTTTATTTAATTGTTACTTGGATAAACTTTCCACATTTCAAAAGGATGTAAAGCATACTTACACTTTTTGAGACGCTTCTTCATTTTTTAACAGTCACAGCACCTGCAGTGCCCTGCATCTTTTGTGTGCAAGTCTGGTATTTGAAGCCTTTGGTTTCTTCACCACAAGCAAGAAATCCAGTTTCAACTTGAATGTTATCTCCCTGACAGGCACAGCATTGCTGATGGTTGTAATCAACACTAAGGAGAAAAAAAGACAGAGTGATGAACTATATTGTTTTAAATTATCAGTGTAATTTTCAAAGTGCTATTCAAGATATATATGTATTCGAGATTTAATGTTTCATGAGGTCCTGACACTTCTAAGCTGACAGTTCAACTGGCAGGATGAAAAGTCTGGCACCTAGCCTGATTGCATGTTAGTTTATGTGGAATCCGTGGGTTCATACAGCACAACTGAATAACGCTATTTCTAGGAGCCTTTGACCATTGATGAGCCAGAGTACTTGACATTTTTCACTTTTCTTTTCACTGCTTATTGGCCTGTTAACCAGAAACAATTACTCCTCCTAAATCCAAGAGGAGTGTTGTGCATGAAAACACAATAGAAATGACAAATATACAGGAAGAAAGGTAATATGCTCAGGAATATGCAACTTAAGAAACGCATAAGGAAGAGGAAGCAAAAGAGCTTTTTTGGCCTCCACATGCTTAACACAAGGAGAAGCTGACTGAATTGAAGTCTAAAAATTAATTTTGAGTTGCAAGTAATGCAAAGATAGAGGCATCTGGAAGTTAATCTATGTATCCTCCCTCCACAGCCAAGAGGAAGATATGTGTTCCAGGTATCTATTTTTCCCACCTGTGTTTTGTTGTTTTCTTTTGTTATTTTTGGCAGTTTAACTCCCTGAACTACCACTGTGTCTGGGTCCTGAATGCCCCACACCAGCACTACCTGGGATCCCCCACCCTTGCCCACAGCTCAGACTGGGGCCATCAGACTCTATCCCAGAGATGCCACAGGTGTACTTGGCTCTGACTGTCTCCTGGAAGGACCTTGGAAGATGGACCTTGGACCCATGTTGCACCTTGGTATTCAGTTCTGCCTCTGGCACCAATCTTTGCTCTCAACTGGACCTCCCAGATGAACCCCAAGGCTGCTTCAGCCCTTAACATGTTTGAGGGTTTTGAGAACCCCATTACCAGTACCCAGCTCTGGCCACCACGTCCAGATCCTGTGGGACTGTGCCCACTGGTGACATACCCCTACGTGGGATCAGACACACTAGTGTTAATGCCAGAGGTGTGGAAAAAGGCTGGAGAGAACAGTTCTCCGGCAGAGAACTAGAAGATCAGCATAGCCACGTGGTGAGCCAAACCCCAAGGTACTCTGAATATCCTCAATACAAAGAAAGCAGATTTACCCTCTCAAGCACACTCGGCTTTATTCAGCCCCTGCATACAAGTTTATTGAATTAGACTTACCTATATGCTCTTAAAACATACAGTTAATCATAACCTGTCTCAAAACATCAAGCCATATTTTGACAAATAAAAGATGAAATACATTCCACGGTAAACCACTGATTCCAACAGCTACATATACCTACATATACCTTCTGTTGCCTAACTTGGCAGCATACGCAGCTAAACTGACATCTGGGAGATTTTCCACTTCTCAGCTCCAAGTGAAATTTAATACAAAGGCTTCTGGGGAGTATTTAAATCTCTCAACATATACATGCTTATTACCTAAAAGCATGACAGAATGATGGCTGGCTGACTGTCAGCTGTTCGGTTGTACCTGTGTCTGTCCTGTAACATCTGGAATCTGTACAAACAAAGAAGCATCACAGATAAGTCATGCACAAAGTAAGTGAGGAGAAGGATTAGATTTTGTCATGGACTCCAGCGATGTAACTGATGTAACAGCAGCACAGCAGTAACACAGCTTGCTAGCAAGCTGCAAACTGGTGCACATAATCATACAATTTGCCCAGGAACTAGAATACATAACCTCTACTTTATGTTTCTTGCGAGTACTTAGTAATTCCAGATGGAGACAATAGGAAAATCAATGTCTCCCTTCACTTTCCTGCTCTCCCTTTGTCACATGGAGGGGAAGCGTTGTCACTGCCAGGCAGTTGGAAACCCAGCCAAGCTCAGCAAATGCCAGCAGCAAACCTGGAGAGAAGGAAAGCCCCCTCGCTTTCAAATGCTATCGAGGCAGCTCTTTTTTGGCAAAAGAAGGTAGGAAGCAATTCTCCCTTGCTGACCATCTGTAAGAACATTTCAACAGTTGGTTTGTTTGCACTTTGACCATCCCTTCCCACCAGACAGTCTGTGAATGGTGTTATCCTGTGCTCCCTGCATGGAGTCAAGGGGTGGGAGCCTGTGAACACCGGGCAGATGGCACTTCAGAGCCTGCTATATCTTGAGGCGTAGGCAGCCTGCAACAGAAAACAGGGTAGAAAAGGACCAGAGCTGTGAGGAAGCCAAGGTCAGTTTGAAGCTGAGAGGGTGGGAAAGAAAACAGACTGATCCAGTAATCCCAGCAGGGAAAAGATTTGATGTTTTAAGAAGGACCACGGGTACTGACAGGGACATAAACTGGTCACAGTAAGATCTGGGCATGGAATTACCAAGGTGTTGGAAGTTGTGGTGTAGTCAGATGGATATGTAAGAAGTGCTGCATGTTAGGAGTCAAGAAGAAAAGCAGTCATCCAGGAATGGGGGCAGAAAAAAACAAAAAACAAAAACAGGGCTATCCACAAGCATGGCCACAGGACCTCTATTCACTGCCTGGACAGATCTGTGCAGAAATACAACGATTGTTAAGAGAGCCGGGTGCGTTAGACCTACCGGGCATGTTATGGTGTTCCCGTAAGAGTATCCTGACCCCTTCAGACTGCCTTGCAGAAGTGCTCTGGAAATTAACTAAAACCCTGGTCCTTGCTGATTGCCAGATGACACTGAGGCTAGAGAAAGCTTAATTATAGCTGTTATTTTTGCTAGGTTCAGCTGTCACCAATCATTTAAATTGATAGAGAAAATAACAGGCACAGTAAAACAAAGCAAAACAAAACAACAGAGATGGAGTTAACGTTCTTCATTGTTAAAACTAAATGAAATTTTGCTTCTTATAAAGCAAAACCTTTCTAGTGATTTGTTGAGATTTTCTTACAACCTGTTTGGCTTGGCAGAACATCAAAGGAATAAATTTCAAGGAATCTCTACAGATATATTGCTTATAGAACACAAACAATCAAATGTGCATACTTAACTAAACAGGTTTCCTAAGAAATTTGGGGAACCTCATTCTACTGATTGAGCATCAATTTATGTACATTTATGTTACTTGTATATTTGTAACGCCACACGGATCACAAAAATCTGAAATGTTTTGATAAAATACTGGTAAGATTATAGCAAAATTATTAATATTTTTGAATATTCACTATCAACATCAACTCACATATGCTTACCCAAACCTCCCCTTGATCCCTGAAATAGATTTTAGTGTCTGTTATGCAATTAACAAACAGAAATTTCTTTTCCCCTATTAAAGGGGAATCATTCCTATCCTTCCATCATGCCAGCTGACACAGTTCTCAGCCAGGTAGCCCTGCAGAAACCCAGATCCTTTCTACCACCCAGAGCACTGCTTTTAAGACCAGAGATGCTTTTTAAGACTACAGCTTTCTGCTGGGAAGCAACAAAGAAGAAAAATAAAAACGGTTTATGATGATTTGTGAGTAAAACTTCAAAGAAACTTTGAAACTTTGAGAAACCTATTTATTAATGGCTATGGGGTTTGTTTGTGTGGCTCTCCAGTAAAACTGTTCCACAGAATGGAAAACAAAACATTAAAATCTATGAAATATGGAAGGTCTCACAATTTGAACGAGTGGAAGTATCTCTGTCTCCTGATAGCTGCTGGCCTTGTGCTGAGTGTTTAGCCAATTCAAGAAGCCTTTATGCCAAAGGATTAGTGTTTTTATGTAACTTTATCAATAATCAAAATATTACTGTTTTGTAATCACAATCTAATTACTAAAAATAGCCAAGTGGTGATGGATCAGGATTTATTACTAACCAGATGATCATCATCTCGCAAACTGACATTTGTAATCCGGACAGGAATTCAGCTCAGTGACTTCAGTTACCTTCCTCCCTGCCACATGCCACACCATCTATCAACAACGTATAGCAAATCCCTGCTGGATGAAAGACACAACTCCAAATTAGTTATCTGTCTACACCAAACAATTTAAATTCTTGGGGAAAGGAAAAAAAAAAACAAGACCACACTATAACATCTTTAACTGCAGCTTTCATAGTGCTTCACTCAAGGGCAATACTTATCCCAGCTTCCATGTGAGTGAAGTACAAGCCTCAGTAGCATTAAATTGCATTTAAAATGCTAGCCAAGTCACAGAAATATTGAAAATAATTAGTATTAATGTTCCTTGAAAAGATTCATAGTGGTTAATGATTTCAGATTTTTCCTTTTGGTTAATTGGGCTCTTGTGCATTGTGCGACCCTGTGGAAATAAATGCTCATACCGATAATTTTAAAAACGATCTCTCAAAAAAAAAACCAGAAGTGGCACTGAACTGGAAAAATGTTGTAAAAAACAGAGATAAAGGTCTCCTTTAATTGCCACTTGTTTTTATTTAAACTAGCTACAGATGCACCAAGAATATGGAATACTTAGAAGACTCTAAAGAATTAAGACTAAAATTATGACTGCTATTTGTATCGCAGCATTTGCGATTCCTGCTTATGGAGGAACAGGGATTTCCATCCAGGTTTTAGGCAATGAAACAGTGCTTTTGGTCACGCAGTGCCAGAATACACATGCTATGTACTTGCTGCAGTAATTTAAATAAAATGTCAGGATTACAGAATTGTAGATTTCTGCACCCAAAGGGAAGAAGAGCATCCAGAAACATTTCCTAACCATACTGTTTGTAAGAGAAGGCTTCCATAAGAGTCAGTACTGGGCCAACAGTCAGAAGCCCAGAGGAAATACAGGCTGAGGTCTTTGACACATGCTAAAATACCTCATTCTGAGATGCCCCATCAACTCTTCCTTTTCAGAGGGTGGTTTCAGATATTTGGTGGTCTACCAAGCATACTGGGAGACTGATTTTGCAAGCTGTGAGCCTGCAAGGGCTTCCCAATAAAAATTTATTCTGATAAATATAGGAAGCAAAGTTAACAGGGAAAGAGAAGCAATTCCACACCTCATGCAGTCTCTGCGGCTCTCCTTGCATCGATTCCCTGGTGCCTGCCAGCAAAGCCAGGTTCACTGCTTTGCTCCCAAGGAAAGCAGGACGCGTTCCTCTGCTCCTCAGCCTCGCACAGCTCTCCCCTCCATCCAACTGAGTCCCTTAACAAAGATGAATTTCAAGACAGAGGGACAGACAAACAGCAAAAGACCAGTGAAATTACAGTATCTTTGGCAATTTATATTATTAATAAAGACTCCTGAGCTCCAGGCTATCAAAAATACCACAATTTGAAATTGCTGGCTCATTAATACGGGCCGATGGGGATCTTAGGTTGGAAACCACTTAAACCCATATTTTATTGCATGGCAATCGTGCTTGGGTGGGATTGTAATGAAAGGTGGATTGTAATGAAAGGTGGGATTGTAATGAAAGGAATTTCAACTGCTTATTTTCCCAACCAAGTTGAATTTATGCTGTGGGCCACATGAATGTGCTTTGAAAGGCTGTTGTTGATAATTTGGGGTGTGTATACCAACTTGATACCAATACGCCCTCAGAAGAGGCTCTGCCCACCACCCAAATTCAGCAGCTAATGATTGGGGTGGTGTACATAGTACTGATAGTCTGATTTATTACCCACTTGAGAAATTGTTCCTTGTAACTGGATTGTTGTACCACCACAGGGTAAGGGAACAAGTGTTACTGGAATTACTGGGTATGACCCAACCACTAAGTACATGTATTTAAAAAAAGAAAAAGGAACAAAACACTGCTGAAGACGTTGTTTCACATCAGACTGTCAATAAAAGAAATCATCATGAAGAATAAGACCCAGGGAACACTTGATACCGTAGAGATTTGAAGGAAGACCCCCAAACCCCCCTCAACCCTCCTGAAGGAACCACTGAGCCCGCCTCCGGGCGGGGCAGACAAGCCCAGCAGCAGCCCCTCCTAGCCGCCTCCTCTCTCTGGTTAATGTCTCCTTGGCTCCTTCTGATTGGCTGCGCTGAGCTCCCCGCTCACCCCCGTGCCGCTGCCGCTCTATGCCGCCGGGCGGCCGCCACTCGCTGCCCCCGGGTCCTCCAGGCCCGCCATTTCCCCGCCCCCGAGGCGCGGCGCCGCGCTGCCATTTTCCTCCCCGCCCTCCCCGGCCACTCCCAGCCCTTATCGCCACGCTCGCCCTCCTGCACCTGCGCTTCCTTCTCCTCAAATGCCACCTCGGTGCTTCCACGTTGCGGTAAAGCGGCCCTTTTCTCCTTTCGTACTCGCGGTCTCCCCTCAGCCCCGCTGCTCTCCCCGGCCTCAGGCGTGCTCCGCAACCTGCAGCTGTTGCTTTTTGTCTTTATCCTCCTCTATTTTGCTAAACTGTACGGGCGTGAGGGGTTTTGTGGAGTTTTTCACTCCTTGTAAGCACCAAGGTACTTAAAAAATCGCTGGGGCTAACAAGTGCTTTTTTCCCCCCCTTTAAATCAAGCATATTTCTACATATATGTTAGCACTCGCGACTCAGGGGGCTTTGGGAGGTTGTTAAACGCTGCACTGAAATAAGTGTGCCTAACTGTAGCTGTGGGGCAGCCCAGTTGCCCACCTGCAAGGCCTGTGGTCGATAATTGGGTTTCTTCCTCCTTCCCTCAGGCTCCCACAGGTAACTGGTAGGTGCTGGTGGGCTGCCGGCACTGACAGGATCAGGAGAGCAGAAAACAGCACGCAGGTGCTCCAGGAAAGGAGCTCGGTGTGAGTCAGAGCAGGCTGGTATCACAGGAGTAGTACTCAGATAACATTGGTATAACGCTCATTTTCTCTATTTTTCTTACATTCTGAAAAACATTTTTCTTTTCCCCTGGTAAAATCCTACAGACAGCTGTAGATCTAAATATGAATATAATGGTGCAAAGCTGTATTTTTTTTTTTTTTTTTTTCCTGAGCTACTTTATTCCTTTCAAAAGCATCTCAGTGTGGCATTGAGCAGTACTGCCAAAGCCTGTGAGCAGATTGGGTTGCTGTAGTTCATAGCCTCTGAGAACATCTGTTGAGCATCTCTGATGCACAGCTAGCTAATAACCAGATCTCTCCGTTGCTCTTTCCAGTCCTTAGTGTTGAGAGCATTTCAAGGGAAAGCAGGGCTTAGCCAGTGAAATCCCTGGCTGCTGAATAATACTCATGAACACTGGCACCGCGGTACAAGAGCTTAAAGTCCTGTGGCTAAAGCTGCCTGCTGTTGTGCCTGAGATGAGGGAACAAATGTAGATAAAGTTGGTTTTGGCCCAGTTGTTTGCCTCTTGTAGTGTCATTCTCCTAGCCACATTCTCTTTTTGACTCTGATACAGTTGTTCAGTTATTATAGTTGCCAAAACTATTATAACGGGTTAGAATTCAGTGAGAACATAAGTGTGTTGCTGTATCATCTTTCCTTCTTCAAAGTCTAGTGTCTACTTGTCCCTAAAGAGCAAAAAGTATTCTTTAGATCTTCTCGTAGTCCTTTCTCCTTTCCAGGTTCCTTTCCTCATATGCTGTTAATGCCAAGACAAACCTGGTTGTCTTAACAGGCTAGCTGAAACAATTTTGTTGTGAATCTGCTTTTTTCTCTATGTTATTAAAAAAGGGCAAATCTGTACTCATGCTGTAAAGCTATCACTTTCTCTGTGTTTCTGGGGTTATGCATGGATTTTTATTTGCTTGTGTCATCAAAAACCAGTAGTCTTCAGTCTCATTTCTGATCTATCAATATAAATTTTTGGTGTTAGGATTTAATACTTGGTAAAATGGTTTTTCATTTGTTAAAAATCTTAAAAACTGCACTTCTCCTTTATGTAACATTGATCTTGAGTAAGGTGTTAGTAATTCCCAAGCGATATCCAGGATCTCCCCTTCTGGCTCTAGGAAGATGTCTGTATCTCCAGCTACTTGTGACCAGTGGCACTGTGGCAGTAGCATTAAGTAACAACGTTCGGTTTGGCTTTGTGAGTCTGTTCTGGTAGCAGCACCGTTGGAAAGGCTCTAGGGGACATCAGGGTTAAGGAGAAGGAAGTGCTGTGATTTTAGGGGAATTCTGGAGTTAAATAAACACTGCTGTTACTAAGGGCATAAGGTTTGTGGTGGAAGGTAGGACCCTTTTATTAGCTCAGCCTTAATCCCAGTCAGAAGATGTGCTTGTGAGCTTAAAATCTGTTTTTCCCCACTACTTGTCTTGTTGTGTCCCCCTCTCCCTCCCCCTAGCGAATGCAGATAGAAGATCCGATAGATGTTGCCTCGTTTTATATCCATAAGCCTCTAGTGTCTAAAATAGCATAGCTACCACAGACCAGGTCACTAGTGCTTTCTCTGGTTTGCTTTTAAAAACACTTGGTGTAACAGCTTTTCTCAAACTGATCACTTTAATTCTAAACTTTACAAATTTGTGGCATCTGTTCCTCCCTCTTTGGAGCACGCTATGCCTCCAGTTGGGGTGTTGCTGGCTATGGATCCTGATACAGCAGTGAGTTATGATCCTCAAGAGCCTCAGAAACTCAAAGGATTTATGGAGGGGAAGCCTTTCCACACTGGCAGCCTCTAATTGACCCTGACTACACGTAATTTACACCAGCTCAGTGGGGCTCAGCCCCTTGGGCTGATTGGGGAGAACTTTTTGCTCTCTACAGCTGCCTGAAAGGAAGCTGTGGGGAGCTGGGGGTCGGCCTCTTCTCACAGGTAACTAGTGACAGGACTAGAGGGAATGGCCTCAAGTTGTGCCGGGGAGGTTCAGGCGGGAAATGAGGAGACATTTCTTCTCAGAAAGAGCAGTCAGGCACTGGGACAGGTTTCCCAGGGAGGTGGTGGATTCAGGGTCCCTGGGGTGTTCAAGGAGAGTGAACATGGTGCTTAGGGACATGGGTTAGTGGGTGACGGTGGTGGTAGGGGGTGTTTGGACCAGGTGATCTTGGAGGGCTTTTCCAACCTTAATGATTCTGTGACAGCTTTTCCCTAACTGATCACTTTAATTCTGAACTTAACAAATTAGTGGTATCTGTTCTTCCCTCTTTGGAGCACGATCTTCCTCCAGCTAGAGTGTCACTGGCTTTGTGGATCCTGATGCAGCAGGGAATTAACAGTCCTCAATAGCCTCAGAAACCCAAAGGATTTACAAGGGGGAACCTTTCCACACTGGCAACCCCTAATTCACCCTGGCTACATGCAATTTACCTCAGCTCAGCAGGGCTCAAGCCCGTTTGGCTGATCCTTGACTGAGCACGGGGAGCCCCGGCACAGCTCTGCACTCGGGGCAGTTCCTCACGATAAGGGGAGTTTCTGAGCCCCTTGTAACCTCTGTAACGTATATGTGGGATTTTTCTTCCTACCAATATATATATATATATAAGAAAACTTTATATATACATTGTATATATTTCTCTTTTCCTTCGCTCGCTCGCCAGGCGGCCGCCCCCCCCCAGCCCCGTCAGCGTGTCCCCGCGCCGGGCGGCGCATGCCCGCGTGAGGGGCGAGCATGCGCGCGGCGGGCGGGGAGCGGGGCCGCGCCGAGCCGAGCCGTGCTGCCATGGTGAGCGGGGCGGCTCCCCGCCTGCCCCCGGCCTCGCCCGCCGCACGGAGCCGCCACAGGTACGGGGGAGGCGGGGAGGGGACACGACACGGCACGGCTCGGCTCGGCTCCAAGCGGGAGAACGGCGGGGCTGAGCCGCTCCTTGGGTGTGTGGGGTGTTTGTGCCGGGGGGCTGGATGGGGGTCTGCCTGTTGAGCCCCATGGGGTGCAGGTGGCTCTGGGGTTGTGGTGTTGTGGAGGGGCGTAGTGTGCGTGGTTACTGGGGGCTGAGGTGGGCCTGGAGGAAGGTAACGACCCTCAGGGCCCTCTAAATGGGATGTGTATGGGATTAAAGACGCGTCAACAAACACGGTGCTTTCAGATTAAAGAAATGCCCATATCCACCCGCACAAGGTGGTTTAGAAAGTTTCTTATTAAAGCGCTTTCAAATTCTCCGAGTTTGTTGTGTTTCCACACACGATACAGAAGGTGTGGAGAATGTGCAGTGGGGCTGAACCAGTGCCAGGGCTGTCAGTAAGACAGCAGGCGACCCTGTCCAGTGTTTCCTCTGTGCTAACAAATACTATGGCTCCAGTCACTACAGCAGAGCAGCAGCTTCACTCTATCGTTGTGCCTAAGTTTTCCAGCTTTTCCCTAAATTGCTTTAAGTGCAGTTGAGATGATCCCATAAACCACAGCTATGTACTGTAGTAAGGACAGGACCTTCCAAACCTCCCTTCCCGGATTGTTTTTTTGTTTGATGCTGCATAACCAAACTTCTTTTCCAGCATCCATCTTTTCTCCCTGCTTTAACTGCATTTTCCTTGCATCCTCTGCAGCGCCCAGTATTACTTTGTTGGTCACTGGCTGATTTGGCTGCTGCTCCCAAGTGCACGGCCTGTACGTTCTCATTACAATCTGAAGCAAACTTCTGTAGTGAGGAAATGGCAGATGTAGATCGTGATTCTTGGTCTGTTACTTTCCATTTCCAGTAAAGCCTACTTACTATTTCACAGTAGCAAAGTCTGCGTAACACTGGGGAGGGGCAGAACAGGGAATAATTCTTAAGTAATTTCACAAAGCCACATTGGAGGCACAATGTGTTCTTGGAATGGGGGAGAGAAATTAGCAGATTTTTCTACGAGATGATGAGTGTCTCACGTGTTAACTTGGTAGCTTAGCTTGCCTGCCTTAGTGTCGTTAGACAAGGTATGATAATATGACAAATTTTCCAAGTCTAGTAGATGCACGGTGCTTTTCTCAGCTTCAGATTCTGGGCAAAGTGCAGCACTTCCTCAGGAGGAAGGCAGCAGTGCCAGCTTGTGAAAACATGCACTGTGTTGGCAGGACAGCATTTTGAGTGCATCTGCAGAGTTTGGAAACAGTTTAAAATTGCTTCTTGGGCAGGCTGCTTCTCTCAGCATCGTGCTGCTTAATGTATCAATGACTCCAAGTGGAAATGAGTTTGTGTCACAGACACAAATGATTCTGAGGGACGGAGCTAGGATTTGATACTTAATTTGCTTTGGGGGTGTTTTTATAGGAAAAAAAATCCTGTTACGATCATAAAATTCTAAAGCTGTGAAAGTAAAAATGCAAAATTCCTTTTTTTTTTTTTTTTTTCCACTTCAGTATATAACCTGTCCACATGGGCTGGATACAGGAGCCTAGAGGAGTTTGAAATCCTCCTGAGTTTATGCAGCCAATTCTATTTTTTTTTGCTAAGTGGATGACTTCCATGCATTGTCAGGTCTGTTTAGCAAGCTTACTTCAGAATCAAGTTTGTTTTTTAAATTAAAATTCCATATATCCAATGTGAGTAGGAATTTCAATGAGAAGTAAGTGATTCATAGTAATTAAATGCTGAGCGTACTGGTTGTGGCTGGAATGTGTGTAGCGGTGTACATGCCAATTTCAGTCGTTCTCTTGAAGCTAAAATGACCATCCTGTTGTCTGGTGTGTTTCTGGAAAGCACATTTCTTAGGTTTTAATTGTCACGCTACTGTTAGTTGCTTTTGAGATGGAGCGAAATTGTTTGCATCTTTTAATCACAACAATTTACTATCAATTCAGAGGGAATATATGAAGGAGGAGGTGGAGGAGTGTGCTGAAGATGAGGCGACTGAATCGGAAGAAGACGTTGAATTTGATGAAAGAACTGGATGCCTTCCCAAAGGTTCCTGAAAGCTATGTGGAGACTTCAGCAAGTGGAGGTACAGGTAGGCCTTCCGAAGATGCTGAGATGGTGCTCTGACGGTAGAACCTGTAGTCGGATGAAGGCAGGCATCTGTGTTTGTTTGAAACATGCCAAAATTGGTATCTTGATTTCTTTTGTGGACTGACAGAGCTGATCTCCTTCACGTAAAGACGTAGTATCGTAGGTAGTGCTCATCTCGAGGGAGATTTTTGTGCAAAACTGATGAACGACTCAAACAAATGTAAATGCTCCCTATAAACACTTTGAAATCATTATGACTGGAAGTGCAGTGTGCCAAGGCAATAAAACTTTGTAAGCTATGGAGTCCCACTAAGCCCTTCCCTGTTCTCTGCATAAAGTTTCTGGCTAAGACTGTGTCAGCACGGAGTGAAACGCAGATTGGGTTTAGTGCTTATGCTTTTTATAGGAAAAGAAGAAAAAAAATCCAGCTCTTATAATTCTCCATTCTCAGAGCTGTCAGAATTGAGCATGGGGGTGAAGAGCAGCTCTCTAATGCTTCTTGTCTTGAAGATGCATTTATTTTAAGAGTAAAGAAAGCCCTTTGAAGAACTAACCACTTTACTCCAGGGCATGTGCTTTTACTGTCACTTGAGCTTCTCTCAGAATACCGTAGCTATAAGAAGTACCTTTTCTATTTGTATCTCACCAGAAATTTTTGCCTGTAGTTGGGTTGGGTTAGAGGCAGCCTGATACAGAAACAGTGACTTCATCTGTTGAACTATTGGAATAGTTTGCAGTTAGATAGGAAAGTGCTAGCGGTTTGAAATAGAGGAAAAAACATTGTTTCGTGTAATTATTTTGGAAGCGCAGTTGAATAAAAAGTACAAGAAGCAATTGCAATCTGCAGATAAGCCTTTGAAGTCATTACACGATTTATAGTGTAGAAGTAAATATCACAAGGATCTGTATTTGCTGTTTCCTGAATTGCACAGTTAATAATTAAAGGGTTCCTGAATGTAAAACAAACTCTTAAGAAGTAATGAAATAACTGTTCATTCATTTTAAAAAGCCTAGTTCCAGGTGAAGCAAGTGAGGTGCTTCCCCCCCCCCAAATTACAACATAAAATTAATGGCTAAAGTCCTCTTTTCTGGTGTAGCATCATACTTCATGAGAACTTCCCTTTGTTGAAGGGTGCCTTAAGGATTTCTCAGCACCAACAGTTACAGTTACAGGCATTTATATATGGTTTATACCAATAGCCTTATGAGACTGTATGATTGTCTTGCTCAGTATTTATAATGGCATAGAATATAGTGTTTCCACTTCATTCAGAATTCAAGTACCAGGCTCGTTTTCTGGTGTGACAAGGATGCATAACATTTCAGGACTCTATTCACAGCTTTTCAGTGTCTTAAAACCTGTTGTAAAAGGCCTAGTTGCTCTGGCTGAAGTTTGACTCTGGCTCTAGGCTAAGAGAGCCTTCAGAAAAGAGAGTCTAGTCTAAAGACTCATTTCACCTACTCAATTCCACAAATTCCTTTGCTCAGAATTGCCCAGAAAGCTGCTGCTGCTGTGATTGTTTCCTGGTGGGTTTGGGTGGGCAGTAAGGCTCCAGCTTTCACGGTGCGTGGCTGGGCTACTGGCCTCCAAGTGGAAACATGGCCAGAAGAATTAACTGATGAGTGCATCTGCTTTCATGGTCTGCCTTGACGTGAAGGTGTTTATATGTATGATTGTTGCATCAAATTAAAGCTTCAACTTGAAATGTTACTGAAAACAATCGGTGGTTTCTTTTCCAGTCCTATAGCACAGTGGCTTTACTCCCCTGCTGCCAGCCTTGGACTCTAGACCACAGTATGGTGAATCGAAGCCTATGAACAGCAGGCTTGTTTTTCTCAGGCTGCCATTCACACACTCCACAGAAATACTCTACCCAACACAGAAAACACACTAAATAAGCTGTATAGATCACTACCGTGCTGAGTAACTGAAGGTTTTCCAACTTAACAAAAGGGAACACATCTGTGCGTTTGCCATGTTTCTGACTGTGTGTGGTCGGGTGATCTTCCTTTGCATTGCACGACTTTGCAGGTGTGATTTGTGGAGATAAGTGAGGCACTTACGGTATTAAATTTTACTGTTTAGTTTTCTTCCCTAAAAATAACTTCCAAGGAGTTCTGCACTTATGTAGCTGTTGGTAGAAGGGACAGCTACATGCTGCTTATCCCCAGAGATGAGCTTGGTCAAAGTAATGGGGCTGGCAGTCCTGACTGTTCCCATCCACACATAATCTAAGGGCACCTTCTGCTTACTGGACGGTGTACGCAATGTGTATTATTTCTGTTATCTTCCAGCTTCTTGGCTCTAAAACTAGATTAAAAAATATATAAAAACATACGTTGTAGAGAAATGGAGGATTGAAGGGACTTCAAGTTCACCTCTCCCTTCTTTCATACTTGAAATTAGGATTATCTTTGCATAGCCCAACTCTGATGGTGATTTGTCTGTGTTTTATGCTCAGGAGTATCTAACCTGTTGCTAAATCCCGTGGGGATTTTATAACCTCCCCATTATTCTAAGTATTGGACTGTACTTACTAGGAAAAGTCCTTTCTTGATGCAAAGGTATGCCTTTTCCTTTCCTGTGCTAAAGAAAATATTGTAGGTACTTTTCTAAAAGCAACTCATGGATTTATAAACCAATCAAAGATATCAGTATTGTAGAAGTAATACTCAGATTGTGGAGTGTTAGAATTTTGGCCTGCTTTTGTTCCTGAATGTTGGTCAAAATCTAATTTTCTTTTAATTGCTTAGTTTCCCTGATAGCATTTACAACGATAGCTTTCCTGACTGTAATGGAATTTATGGTGTATCGGGACACGTGGATGAAGTACGAATATGAAGTAGACAAGGATTTTACTAGGTAATTTTTATTCATTATAATTTTTTAAATTGAAGTTGTCTGCCTTTCAGGACAGAACAGATGTGACATTCTTGTGACTTGCAAGCAATTTATGGTTGAAATAGAAGTGAAATACTAAGGGGGGGTAATTTATCTTACATTGATCAACTTGTAGCTTTTCTCCTGGAATCTGCGGAGAAACTGATATTACTGCAGCGAAGAAGTCAAAATAGTGTAGGTGTGTTGGTGAAGGAGACCTGTGAGGATCTATTTGCTAATGATTCAGAGGACATTGTAATCTGTAGTTCCCTATCAGCTATATAAGCCCACCGAGGCTGCATGATGCTAGTTTTTACAGTTGGTATATTGCTGTTATACTTCATGCTGCTGGAGATGGAACTTGGAGCGCTCAGAACTGGGTTACCTAGAGGTTGCTTCTGATCTTGTCTGTTGTCGTGGTCCCCGAGATCACTGAGGAGACATTTGCTGTTGATTTCATGTGCTCGTCTGGATTGTGTTTGCCTTTCTTCCCAAGGTGATGCTAGGCACCCTTGATTCTCTGTGAAGTTAGAGATTTCATATACTGAGCACCTCTAAATGGCACACATCTGGAATTGAAAGAACTTTAAAAGCTGTTTGACTTGACTTGGTTGCTGTGGTAACAAGCTAAATATACATGTATTAATTGGATGTCTCGTATGTCAGAAATACCAGAGGGTGCTGTAATAAAGAGAATAAAGAATGGGAGAAATGTAAGGGAGAAGCATCAAAATCAAGTTTTTTCTCCTTAGAGAAAATCCATTCAGATAGACAGGAGTTTCACACTTAGGTCTTTCTTAAATAGGTTCCTTCCGTAGTGAAGTTATCACAGCAGGGAAGGAAAGTCCAATGCTAAAGAAAGAGTTATGGGACTTGGGAGGCTTCCTGCTGCAGACTTGGCAGTTAGATCGTGCAGGCTTATCACTCAGTCTGTGGTTCTCTGACAACTTAAACCACTGTAAATTGGTATCACTGTAATTGCTCAGCTTCCGACTGTGCCTGATCCTGAGCTGAGACAATATTGAATCACTTGTGTATGTGATATACCTGTGGTCAGCTGAGTTCCCACAAGTAGATCTCCAGAGATGATAGAACCCTATGACTATAGGGAGAGTTTTTCTCTTAAATTATGAACAGTCCTCAGTGCTTTAATAATTGAAACTGTATTGGTTCATCCAAATTTCAAGTGGTTTATATTTGTCGGTGTGAATTTTGTCATTTGACTCTATTTCTGCAAGTAGTCTACGAAGTTTAGTGATGTTTCTCTTGATACTTGTACTTGCTCTTAATTATTACTTTTTTGCCTTTTTTTTTTTCCAGTAAGCTAAGAATCAATATTGATATTACAGTTGCCATGAGGTGTCAATGTAAGTATCCATCGGTGAAAGGTTAAAAGCATTGTAAGGACTCTTTAGTGTATGCTTTGGCTTGCCATATGGCTGGATATTGTTCAAAGTACTTATTTTAATACTGGGATTTATTCTCTTCTTGGTGGCATGTAGTATACTGATATGACTCATTGAAAGAATTGGTATGAGATAAGAAACATTCACATCTGTGTCACATCTCATTCACATCTGGCAGAACTTTGGTTTGTCTTTCAGAAAGAAAATGATTTGTTGTTCCAGTCTGTCTCTAATTGAAGTATTGTAAAAGTTCATTGTGAGGCACAGTTTAGCAGCAGGAATTTATCACAGTCATGAACTTTGCAAATATTAACCTGGTTTGCTGTTGAACAATACTGGAACCACTAGGTTATAACACATGAATGTCTTCCTATTTAGAGGCAGTGCTTGCAATTCTTTTAAGAACAGTTAGGTAACGAACCATTAGCTGGATGCAGCGATCTTAATTGTCCTGGACTCAGAGAGTACTGCTTCTACCAGCAATACAAGCAAATCTTTTTTTGACTAGTGTAATTATATGGTACTTATGTTTGTCTGACAAATATTAATTCACAAGTCATACCACCTCTGGAAACTTATTTGGAAAACTATTTTCTAGATAGCATCAAAAGTTTGAAAATTCTGAAATTACAAGGTTTTTTGTTTTGTTCAAGTTTGAGAAGTAAAACTATCTCATGTTTTGGCTAATCTTGGTTTGGATTCTGTGCTTGTGAAACAAAGAAAAACAGTCACTAGCACATAACAGATCCTAGAAAGCTGGTTTGGTGCATACATCTCCGAAGGTGTTACATCAGGGAGGATATATCACAAGTGTGAAGAGTTTCTTTCTGGTCACAGCGCATCAGTTCATGATACTTGGAGGTTTAATAGGTTGAACACAAACACACACCGCACCCCGCAGTAATCTACTTCTTGACAGCTTTGCTTCTCTTTTGGTTTGGCTTCAACAAGAAATGCAGAGTTAGGTTGCCCTTCCACTCTCCCATTCTTCTCCACAGTAACTTACACTGAAGGTTTATCACTGTACCGTGAAACTTCATCTTGAACGCTTCTTTTGTTCATGATCATCTATATGCCTCAATGTTTTTCTCCCTTTTTAAAACAGATGTGGGGGCTGATGTTCTGGACTTAGCAGAAACAATGGTCGCCTCTGCAGATGGCCTAATCTATGAACCAGTAAGTTCATTCTGTGATGCTGGGTTGGCTTGCTGTCTTGTATCTTTTTTTTTTTTTTTTTTGCCACAGTTGGGCTGCGTAGAGCCTCCCCGAGTGTTGGCTGGTCTTGGAGTGAGGTCTGCAGTGCTCACTGCAGGAATCTGTAGGGAAGTAGGCTAATACTGCGATTTCTGTTAGTTCACTCTGCAAATAGCAGCAGATTCAAACACAGCAGACACCCCAGTTCAGTTCAGTGCTTCGTGAGCTACTGATTTCTACAGCTAGTTATTTTTACATTTTTAAATTCTTGGGATAAATGCCAGTAATATTTAATGTGGAAGGAAAACTGTCAGAGCTCTAAAAATAATTGATCTGACTGCTTTTTAACTAGAAGAATATTGTGATTCTAAGAAAGTGAAAAGTCACCTTGATATCTTTATAATATGGAATGGCAAGATTAATTTAAAAGCATCCTTTTAATTTCTATATTGCAAACCAGAAGTGCTGGGAATGTGTAAGCCTACACTCCTGAAGTGGTCTTGCATAATACCTTTGAAGTAATTATACTGTATACAAGTAATTTATCATTTATAGAAAACTGGCATATTGAAGTAGGGGAAGTCTGGTGCTTTGACTTCCAGACATCCTCAGTGAGGAGTGACCCTAGAAATAAGCTGCACCTGAACCCTTGTCTTCAGTGATTGCTTCTCTGCTCATTTCATTGCTTTTTTCATCAGAATTGTGCATGTCAATTGTATCACTTAGAATTAAATTGCTGCTTATTGCTTCTTCTAGCTGCTTATTGCTTCTTCTAGTCAAAGACTAGAACGGCAGGGACTGCTAACCCAAGTTAGTAGAGGTTTAGGAAAAGATCTGAAGTTACAAATGAAAGCAAGTGAATATATTTTTTTTTTTTTGGAGGGGGAGGATTTAAAGCACAAAATCTTTTCATAAACTCCAGTATGTGGTACTTAGTGGGGGCATGTTTCTAGCCTCCCACAGCTTCCTACCCCGCCAGGTCTGTCCTAGGTTTTGGGGATGGGACCAGCACTTTCTGTGTGTTTCATTAAGTGTGTTATTTTTGTTTCAGGTAGTATTTGAACTCAGCCCACAACAAAAAGAATGGCAAAGGTAACTCTAAAGTACTGAGATGCATGCTTGTGTTATTTGTAGTGGAAGCGACCTTGAGGTATACCTGAGTCACATAACAGAGCCATGTCTTGGGTCTGACAGCTCCTGCTTGTAATTTGAGTGCAAACCTGTGAGAAAAAAATTACTTTGCTGTTCTCATCATTTGAGATCTCCGCTATGACAAAAATTTCCCTATTTTCACTGACATGCTGTCGTTTCAGGCACTTGTCATGAATTTACTATAAGTATACATAGAGTTTCGTTTAATTTTGTAGAATAATGTATGTAAGATTATAGTTCTTTATAGAACTGTTCATTTGCTGTCAAGAGAAGAAACATGAATTGTTTGCCAGAATAGCTCATCTTCTATTGACAGATGTGTTACTAATTTAGCTACGTTATTCCAAAAGATAACTGAAAGAAAGGGTGGGGGAAACGTTTATTTTTACTGTTTTACACAAGGCTGTGCATACAATGCACAACCTGCTTTTATGTGAGGCCTGCAGACTGCTTTAATAGTTTACTTGGATAAGAATTCCTCCATTGGGTTTGGACTGATTTGTGGAACTGGGTCTCTCTGTTGCAAGACAAGTACACAGCCTCACTCAGCTTACATTACCAAGCAAACACTTGGTAGCACAGGTTCTAATTGGGGCTTCAGATATGTGACGCAGACAGCTTGACATCTGAATGTCAAAGCTGAGCCATAATAACAGATTGCACGTTCAGGCAAGCAAATGAGTTTGAATCTTTTGTGTATGTTAGTTGACACACTGTTTATCTCTGAAATTGGAATAGCTTGGTGATGTGTGATCATTGTGCTCATAACTGTGTGTGGGGAAAAAAGCAGCTTATTTGGGAGTCTGTCTAGCTTTGGTATTTTCATAATGCACTGCTATTAACAGCAAAACCATAAGCTATATTTACCTTTAGTTTTTGATTGTATAAAATCTGATTGTCAATTTACTGACATGAAGTCTTGATAACTTTCCTATTAATAACCTGCAATTGAAGCTGATAATTGTGAATTTATTTTCTATTTCTATATTGCATGATTTCTCACTTGTCTATATAACCTTTAGGATGCTGCAGCTAATTCAGAGTAGGCTGCAGGAAGAACACTCTCTTCAAGATGTGATATTCAAAAGTGCTTTTAAAAGTGCTTCTACAGCATTGCCTCCACGGTAAGAAAAAGTTGGGGTGTTTCTCCCCCAGAACCCTTTAATTAGCCTTCATTTTTATGTGGGCTTATTATTTTTTCTTGAAGATAAGTTTGGAAGAAAAGAAGGCGTTAGTGCTTTTAATTGCATTTTAAAATAGTGTATTTGCTTGTTTCCGAGGGCTGTAGTTTTATGAAAATCTCTGGGTTTTCCAACAAGGAGAAGGCTTACAGTTTTTTTTGTGTGTGTATACATGTAAAAATATGTATGTACATATACATGTGTATGTACACACACATAATACAGACAGTATTGTACAGTATAGTACAGAGTGGGAAGGGGAATATTATATAGTACAGTGTGGGAAGGGAAGGCTTTGTTTAAAAAAAAGTTGAAAGCTCTTGTTGCTACAGTGTTGTGAAGCACATTTTGCTCTATTCATTGTAGGAAGAAAACTTTCAGAATAATCTATACTGGTAGAAATAATAGGAAAAAAAATCTCACAGAGCAGCAAGATATATGTAAGGTCTTGTGTCATGTAGTGTTCAGTTGTTCAAGAGTTATGTTAGCTTTGTAGGCCAGATCTCTGAATACAAATATGAACAGAAGCTTATTTTTTCCTCTGGCTGAGCTTTATTCATTTCTCTCCCTTCTACGATCCCTAGTATAGCTCCAGGAGGATATGATAAGGAGAGGTAGATGACAATGCTTTATCTTTGTGCCAGGAAAGTCTAACCATACTACTGTTATTTCTGTTAACAAATATTCTCAAGTACTCTTTATGTTGGTTTTGTTTAAACAGGGAAGATAATTCATTACAGTCTCCAGATGCATGCAGAATTCATGGCCATCTGTATGTCAATAAAGTGGCAGGGAATTTTCACATAACTGTGGGCAAGTATGTTCTGTTCAGTCTCTGAAAATAAAAAAGACTTCTACGTTGTGTGTAGTACGAGCATGTGTATGTGTGTGTATGCTTTTAAGGTTTTAAATAGTTACTTTTTTCATTAACTGTGACAAACACGTGCATTTTCCATGTAGTGTATTTCCTGGAGCAGTTAAAACAAATTTCTTACAAGCTATTAAAATAAGTTTGCTGTTTCTTTCTTGCATTCAGTGTAGTGGTTATGAATTCCATTGACTTCTAGAATGAAATCTCTTGAAAATAGGCCCTCTGTAAATATATGACATGGACTGGATTGCTTGTACTGGCTTTCCATCTCTGGGCCTGTCCAGACTTTTCAAAGCTGACATAATGTAGTAACAGAACCGTAGTGAGGGAGCTGAATTCCCATTCATCTTGATTTGAAGATACTTTTTATATGCTTCTGTAATGGTATTAGCTTAAGTACATCTCATACAAATTTGTGTTTAATTTTTTTTGTGCTCTCCAGCTTTGCTGTGCTCACTTACCTCCCTGCCATCTTTCAGCAGAGACCTTAACACACAGTCTGTACTCTGTAATTTATCCACATGTAATTCCAGCTGCTGTCTTTGTGTGGATGTTTCTCCAAGTGTGTCTTCCATCTGGTTGTGAACCACCTCTCTGATTTGTACCTAGATGTCCAGCTTCTTAAGCCCATCTCAAAGCCAGTTGTTTGGCCTTTCATATGGACTATCCAAACTTCTCTCTTCCTGTCTCCAGTTTTTAAACCCAGAATAATCTTTTGCTTTCCCTTGCTTCCTTTTGCTCATCGTTATATTCTATTGCTGTTAAGTCTGTTCCTCTTCTGCTACTTTTTTTTGGATTGCTTTCTTCACTGGCCTGCTTCATACCTCATTGTTAGTCATTACCTGGTTAGCTGGTGTAGTCCTCATATATAAATAAATGAAAAGACATTCTTGCCCTATGTAGTATTGAAATGGAGAGGGAGAGGTAATTTTTCTACACAATCCTGTTTAGGAGAACTGTGTGTGCGTGGCTTAATTGAATGAGTTTTCCATAAGACATATTTTACTTTCTTTAGGGCAATACCACACCCTCGAGGCCATGCACACTTGGCAGCCCTTGTAAGCCATGAGTGTAAGTTCTTTGTTATCTCCTTATGAACGCGTATTGCTTCTTTCAGTCTGCTGTCATCTGTTTCATATATTAACATAGCTTGTTGCTGCAGAGGTTGTCTAGCTGGGCAATTGCATTGCAAAAGAGAGTGAAGAATATTCTTTTCAATGTTGCAACTCAGTAGTGATTTCACCTTCCCCCTATATGTTTAACACTATTAGTGTTACCTATAAATAGCACTAATAGTGTTGCTCCTATATGTAAAGGTAATACTAGTAAGTTGCTTCTGTAGTAATGGTAACACAGGAATCTCGGATGTATTTTGTTATTACATGGATACCGCATGAAATTCTTGTATTTCAGATCAAAATACCAATTCCCTGCAAAATTTGTTTTTGAAAAGATAAAAAAAAATTTCCCTCTGTCCTTAGATGCTTCGTTTTTTGGGTTATGAGTCTGGATACTAAACGTGTGTTGTTGCAATACTTACTGATAGGCAAGGGTGACTTACTGTGAAAAATGAACTTGGTATTTAATTGGTTTAAAGCTCCACGTCTGCCTGTGGATGGACATTAGCACAGGTGTTTAATATTGTGGAACTCAGATGTTTGCAAAATCAGGCAATGTAATGACAGTTGCCTTGTGTTTCCTCTGTATGTTTAATTTATGAAATTTTAGTCTTTTTAACACTGTTATGTGGAACAACCTGAATTGTAGAACTCCAGTATTTGATGAACAAGAAATTTCCCATCATGAAGTCTTGACTCTCTTCAGCTTCTAGGTTGGTTCAAATACAGATATAATCTGTTTTAGAATTCCTTTTATACAGAAACTGAATTTCTTTCTGATAATTTCAAATCTGAATTGTGTTTGAGATATGGATGTGGATTTATTACAATTACAAGCACAAATCCAATGAAATGCACACTGGTGTTTTAAGTATTCTAATTATGTTTTCCAATGTGAGAATTATGTGTGTCCTGTTTTCTGAGAAAGGTACAGAAGCTCATAGTTTAAAAATGTTTTCTCATTCTTTTTATTGTTTTTCAGCCTACAACTTCTCACACAGAATAGATCATTTGTCATTTGGAGAGCTTATTCCAGGAATTATCAATCCCTTGGATGGAACAGAAAAAATAGCATCAGACCGTAAGTGTTTTGTGTTCAAAAAAAAAAAAGCATCTTGTTCTGTATATTCTTCAATAATTACATATAAAACATTATCATATTTCATGATTTGTGTGACTCACAAATAATATGCCTTATGAAATTTGGTAGTGAACATTGCACTGTTTGATTACTGACATGGCATCTTAGACAGTTTCTTTTTAAGATTGGTATTCTTGGACCTCACTGTTCTGCTAAAGATGTTTTGCAGTTTAGACGAGGCTTGTATTGAAGTTACTGTACACCTGCACTGGTTGCAAAGAGTTTAGCAACTGTGTGCTACAGAGGAGGGTCATAGAACCAATTGTTGTCATAACGGGGGAAAAAAAAACAACTTTTGGTTTAAAACACAACAATAAAATGATGACAAAAGAAAACACACCAAAACCTCAAAAAAAAACCAAACAAAAACCCCAAATCCACCACCAAAAAAAAGGTAAAATATCTGGCATCAGGAGTCTTAGTTTATTGCTGTTTTCTTATGTATAAATAAAGTAGTAACCTACTTTACAGAGATACCTATCTCTCATCTTCTGACTTCTGTTCCTCATGTGAGTGATCCCCAGGACCTGATAAAGCTGCTGTTGCTTCAAAGTCAGTCCTTGGTGTGTTGGCTGTTCCAGACAGAATGATTTTGTGTAATTGAAATAAATTGCTTCAATTTATCAATGTTTGTTCTCTAAGGGAATTGAATGAAGACAGAACAATCATAAATGCATAAGCCTACTGATTGCTTTAAAAGAAGTCTCTGGAAGACTCTCTAATCAAGAGAGGAAACCATAACGAGTTGAGAAGGGATTCTGGCTTTACGTCGATGATTAAATGCCTAAAATCTATTCAAACCATTGTCAAGATGGATATGCCTGTGACAGTTTGTATGATGTAAAATGTGACTGTGAAACTCCTGCCCTGGGAAACTCTATGCATTTCATCTATAGATCTGAGTGGCCTGACTTTAACAAATCTTTTTGTTATGTAGGTGAAATGTAAATTTCTCGGAGTACAAAAGTGATGTAGGCCGTGCCCCGTGTAAGCTTTGTTCACGGAGATTGTGCTGAAGTAGTCTTGGCAATTCTGTGATCCCTTAAAGAATGTCCCTACAGTAAATGACGTTAGTTAACTGTCTTAAACAGTATTTGTTTGACTTCTTGATGACTGTGTCTCAGATGATCTTTTTATTCGGTACTGAATTGAACAGTGAGATTTGTTTTCTTCTAGACAACCAGATGTTCCAGTATTTTATCACAGTTGTGCCAACCAAACTCCATACGTATAAAATTTCAGCAGAAACTCATCAATTTTCGGTGACAGAAAGGGTAAGTGGAAATACGAGAGAACCGCGCGGGGGAAATCTGGCAGTGATCGGTCTTAACAAAAGCTCTAATGTGAGAACTGAGGCTTAGTTTTTGAAAACTCCTCTATTATGAACGTAGACTCTAAAATATGCCAGTGCACTGGATTTATCTGTAAATAGTGTGATTCAGGTGTTCAAATATATCTGCTTGCTGATGCATGGTAACTTCTTGCATTAGTGTTTTGCATCTCTAAATCTGGCGTCTGATGCTAGAACTAATGATAGAGTCCAGTCATTTTTACTCTGCTAGATGCTAATGGTGGTGGGGAAGTCCTGCAAGTTATAGGTCTGTAACCTTGTGCGTAGCCTTAAAAATACTTAGCCTTTTAGGTTTTTGTCTGTGTGGGAAATAAAATGAAAACTGCATGTCACGATGTCATGAACTTGATTGTGGAGTGTTAGGAATGGAAATAATGTGTATGAAACAAAACACACAGCATTTCTGTCGCTCAGCTATCTCGTTTAGCCTTTATTGAACCACTAACTTTAATTATTCTTCAGACTGGAGAGCTTCCAATTCTTCTGAGCTTGGAGAAACTTTTGATGCTGCATCTATCAAGGAAGTAGTTATTGCAGTGTGGTGCATGAGCAAATCATAAGATACCAATTTAAAAGACTTCTGTGAATAAGAGAAAGGGCCTTACATGTACCAGCTATGTGTCTCATCATTTCCAGGCTCTGAACTACATTTTGATCTTTTATTCACAAGCCAAGAAAAAAAAAATCTTTGTGAAAAAGCTTAATTAAAACCAGCAGCTAAAGCGAAGGTTATGGAGGAAGCCTTGAGTTAAAAGGAAGTTCAGAGATTAGGATGGCAGTTCTATTTAGGAGGAAGGTTGCAACACTTTCAAGTTGTGAGGGAGAAAAACTTGTTAATAGAGGAGGCAAAGTGGCATTATGTACTTGCTCGGTCTCTCTCAGTAGGTAGCCCTGTCACCTGTAAAGTTTGCTTGTGTTTACCTTTGGAAACCCATCCCCCCCCCCCCCCCCCCGCAGATGAGTTATTAAGAAAAGGCTATTAAGAGCAGTTAATCACTGGACAAATGAACACATTTATTGTGTAAGAGTAGGCACGTGTGCAGACCCAGAGAAAGGTGGTCAGCTAGCCATGGCTAAAATGTGAATGCAGTAAGCATAAATGGGGAGCATAATACGAAGCAGAGCAAGCATACAATGAGCAAAATAAAAAAGCATTGATCTAATTGAAGTTAAACTTCTGAATTTTTATGACGGAATGGTCAAGTTTAGGATCTTCCCTGATGCTTTCTAAGAACCAGCACTTAAATCCTCTGTGGCACGTAAATCTAGAGATGTGCTCCTAAGGACGGAGAAGGATGAAGCCTAACAAGTTGTAGACGCTGTATGCGGATTTGCATGTACCTCTTGAGAAAATTGCTGTAGCTTAGGCTGTTCAACAGCATAAATGTTTTCCTGAAGTTCTTATCCTGAGTTAAGTGGTTAATAGCAGTGCATAAAGAAGGAGCTGGGGTGCTGCATTTCAGCAGTGCATGCACTTGATTTCACAGGCTAGACCAAGCCTGTGACCCTTACCTCTCTGAAGTAGTTTTGTCCTCACATCTATTCAGATTGTTTTCCTTGTGACTAATGAGGTGGAACTAACTTGTATTTCTCTCCCATCTCTCAGGAAAGAGTAATTAACCACGCAGCTGGCAGCCACGGGGTGTCAGGAATATTCATGAAATATGATATCAGTTCACTTATGGTGACAGTGACAGAAGAGCACATGCCTTTTTGGCAGTTCTTAGTACGTCTCTGCGGCATTATTGGGGGAATTTTTTCAACTACAGGTAACTGTCTGTACTCTCCCTTTTTCTTAAGCCCTGTTAGATCTTTTTTTCTATAGGTTACTGTGAGTGTGTTATGGATAAATAACAGGGAGTCCTGAAATGTGCAGTAAAAGCTACTCCTTGTCAGTGTCCCAGAACACTTTGTCTGGAGGGGGCTGCTGTTTCCTTCTGATGTTCTGTGTATTTTCTGTAGCTGGGTTCTCGTGCTAAATCAGTGCCAAAAGTTGAGGTAACATTTCCATCTGAAGTCACTGGGAGGATTTTCCTTATGTAACTTGTCAACGTGGTGCAGGATTTGGTCTTCAGAGGAAATAAAGCAAGTCAAAGAGGCGCAATTCCCTTTGTTAGTCACAACATAACTTGTAAGCAAGGCACCCGGTTATTTGTTTCTAGCTTTCACTTGAAGAGGGTGTAGTGAAAGAGCTGTCTTTCAAAGTAGATGTTTCTGTTTCACAGAGTGTATTTTCACCTGTTGAAGCCAGGCAGGGGGAATTACACTCATTCGGATATCCTTGTTTTTGTTTTTATTTATGCATTTCATAATCTTACAATTTTGTTTCCTTCCTTGATGTTTCCACTTTTTTTTGGTAGATAGTTTCTTAGCATTTCACATGTTGGTCTGTTGCACTGTATTGTTTTTAGGTATTGTAGAGTTTTGTTGTAATATTTCCATAAATACTTCAGTCTTACTTCTTGTGACAATTCAAATTTTGTTTACACTGCAGGAATTTTACATGGTTTTGGAAGATTTGTAGCAGAAGTTATTTTTTGCCGGTTCAGACTGGGCTCTTACAGATCGACATCGGTAAGAAAAACTACTTTATAGGTGTTAAGTAAGTGGTACAGCTACCTGAAGATGGTTGATAAGATTTTGGAGTTGGAGTTGTTATAAAACAGGACAACCTTGGGACTTGGCCCCAGGAGAATTTAAGATGCTCACAATAGCTCTCCCTTTGACATCCATATGCGTGGAGATTCAGCAGCCTTTAAAAAAGCCTAACTAAGGAGCTAAGGTGTTTTCTAAGAAGTTAAACCAAGTTCGTTAGAGATTTCTCTGATACATTCCTCTCTCATCCATGCTGTATTACTCTTATTTTTCACATTGCTACAAAATGTAGCTGTTTTCCCAGGCCTTATCAGTCTCCCTCACTTACTCTTTTTTTCTGCTTGGCCTGCTGACTGAAGAAGAGGCACCGTGTGTCTCAGGTGTTCAGTGGTACTGCTGGTCAGCCTGTGGGCTACTGCTAAGCAGTGTGGAAGAGCTGAGCAGTCTTTTACGTTGGACATTAGCAGTGATGTTCCTCTAGAAAGTACTTGATTTTAATTTTATGTTTTCCATGTAGCCTGTAGGTAGCCCTGTGTTCAAATTTTGTTCAGGTTTGCCAGCTGGCAAATTCAGGTGAGTGGGAGGAGATAAGGGAAGGCAAATAGACTTGTGTAATAAGAACTGTACAAATTTGGGAGAAGAAATGTGGTTTTGGGGTGGCAGTGGGGGTTTAAAGTTCCCAGACAAGCTGCTAATAACACTTGGCTTTTGTTTAACTAGGTCCCACTTCCTGATGGCCACACAAGCAACCACTTACCTCTAAGTACAGACAATAACACACATTAGAGCCTCCTGAGAGAATTTTCTTTCGTCCTGCCTGATACAGAAGACGTTTTTTTATAATAAAGAAGACATTGTGCAATATGCAGAGACAGTACTGATGGGCAGCAGAAAAAAATGAAGCCTCTACAAAAAAAAACAAACAAGCAAGCAACAAAATTGCTGTAACTTTTTGTCTTTTTAAGTGCGTATGGAGTCATAGGAAGTTCTGAGACCGGTGCCGTGGACCAGCTGGGGATTAAAGGAGCGTTCCTGCCACTACAGTATTCATGGTCAAGCTGAACGTCTTTGTGATGACTGCCAGCAGCCACTGGAGTGTCTGCTTACGGGCACTGATTCCGTGCCTGGCAAGGCTAGCAGGCTCCAGGGAGGACAGAGACCAAGTGGGAAGGGCTGGGCAGCAGGCAAAGAGGGGCAGTAGCAAAGCTGTTTTTTTCTTCTAGCTGTGCAAACTGGGTTTGGGTTTTCTTGTTCTTCTGCGATGGCATCTTAGCCCCCACCCTCAGCCATTCTTACAGGCTGGGAGTGATTTTGGAAAATCCTGCTTGAGAGAGAGAACTCAGGGAGTAAGATGGAGCCCAAGCCATAACGTTGGTCGTAGCTGCTGCCTTTGTGGTCTCACCATTCCTTAATGCAGAGCAGGTTTGTGCCTCTGTTTTCACACAGCTGCTTAGCCAGCAGTGACAATACTGCTCCTGGTGGTTGGTGTGGAAGTGCCCGAGGCCTCTGAGAATGGGTTCCCAGTGCCTGGTGCTGGTTTTTGAGGTGGAATTAGAAACCTTTTAAATAAGGCTTCTGAGCGTAGTCTCGACTCCCTAGCAAAAGATCAGGAAAACTCTTCATACGCCCCTTTAAGTAAACAAGTTGCTTGGGTGCAACCTTCGTTGTACCCCTGCTGCTAGCACGTAAGCCATGGTGTGTAAATCCTGAAGATGGAGAAAGAGCAAGAAACTGCCTTGCTTTGGTTTGGTTAAATACTGCAGAAACACGGGATTCAGGCCGGCTGGGCAGTCTGCTTGTGCAGGCAGGGAGCAGTGGAGGTGGTCCCCAGGTGAATCCCAGCTTTGGGGAATCTGAACCATTTAGCTGCAGACAAATGATGAGAAGTGATATGCGGAGTTAATCCTGATTGTTCATGAAGGTTTTTGTAAAATAAATGGAAAGAGCAATACCGGTTTTATATTGTAAATATGCTATTGAGAGTGAATGTTATTAATGTAGACGGTGCTTCGAGAAACTGAAGAACATCCTCTTACTGCTGAACTGCTGGCTTACACCTGTGGTTAAACAGTTACTCCACCAGGGTGAAAAATGATATCGGTGTGATTCCTTCTCAGCAAAATCGGTTTAATAACATGTTCGGAGATTATGCTGACCCTGGCCTTACTCACCATAGTGGATATTGAAAAAAGGAGGACTGACAATGGAAATAAAAATCTCTGGCGTTGTCAGATTTTGCTGACTTCTGTTAATGTAATGTACTGGACACTTGGGTCTTGGTGATGAACACAGTATAAATGATTTAGCTGATCTGCTATGCAAAGCAAAGGGCTTCTGAAATTAAGAAATTACACGAAATACTAAATAAAATGCGGGAAATGAGGGAAGACCTTTGTCCGGTTTGACTCTTGAGAAAGACAGGAAGGCAGGTCCCTGGGGTTGACAGCCAAGTTTGGTCTTTTGCTATTTTTGGAATTTGTGGCTGTTTTTTTTTTAAACACTAATTAAAACTCCAGCAACTTGAGAAACAAACTCTTGTCCCTAGTGAGCAAGAAGGTCAGAAGCTGTAAGTTCTGGGTTCCCGAATCTCTTTGGCATTTCCCTCAGAGGCTTTTTGCCTACTGCCCAGGCTGGTTCTGCTCTGGGCTCTGTCCTGACACTTGTTTCGTAGCTGCATGGAACAGACGGCACTGGCGGAGGTTTTGATCTCAGTTGACTCTCTGTATCAGAATGTAAATGTTATTTTCTATTCTCACATAAAACAGCCAAGTGGCTTGGTGTGTCTTAAATCCTCGTGTGGCGTATTTGTGTTGTTCAGTCTAGAGCAGAGCTTGGGTGACAGCTGGCTGCTAGTGGGAGAGAGCCTGGGGTTGACTTCCAGATCTGAGGCACTGCGTTGCACACTGAGTGCAGGATCAGCTCAGCGCTGCTGGTTGGGGCTGTTTGCCTCCTCCCTGCAGAGGGTTTGGTTGTTACAGCTGGTGCCACAGAGCCCTGTGCCACGCATTTTACTTAGCTTAGCCAGGATGTGCAAGGGGGTTCCAAAGAAAACAGTTCACTGAAATGGTATTTTTTTGTCGTGTTTATGTTGTGGGCAAAAAGTGAGTGGAGTATGGAAAGAATTGAAAGGAGTGGGCTTCCCGAGGGAAATACAATACCGATGGTGATGTGTGTGGGGTAGGAGATCAATATGATCGTGTTCTGGGTCAGGAGCAATGATCAAAATTATACTTTTATCTTTGTCTCAAACATGGTACTGAAGAGGGAGTGCATGAAGAAGTTTAACCTTTGTAAGGAGTATTCATAGCAGGTCTTGCAGACTGCTCTGGCTGCCCTGTTCCTCTCAGCTGTGTTTCTGGGCAAAAGCTCTGTCCTGCTTTCAGCAGGAATGGTTTGGGTTTTGCACTGCTGCTGTCATTCTCTCCTGGGGAAAGGTGCCTTAATTTCCAAGAGGAAGTGGGGAAGGAATGAGCAGATATTTCTCAAGCAACCCTGTTGGTTTTAGGGCTCAAGACAAAACAGCAAGCTGCTTTTTTTTTTTTTTTTTTTTTTTTTTTTTTTTAAATCAGGAGAGAGTACCTTCAGGCCTCATCACCTGAGAGCCAGCTTGGCACAGCATTGAAAAATCTCTGTAAAATCTCGGAATTAGGATGTCACACTTCACTTCTGTGCTTCTTGATACATTTCACAAAAGATTTCTAAGAAGAGAAAGGCAAAAGGTGAGGATGTAGCGTGCCCTGTTACCTGCAGGAGCTCGCTCTGGGGGGCTGTTTTCTTTATGGTACGGTGCTGGGAAGCGGATGTTTGAATGGGGCGAGCTGTTTGAAGGGGCAGGGGAAGGCCACGCAACATGCAGGAACCTGTCCTGCTGCTGTGCAGTGGCAAGCTAGTGGGGTGATAACCGGAGCTGTAATTAAAATCCACAATTGAGAGAGTTCTGTGGGGAGGGAGGCTTGATTGTGAGCTGATAGAGGGAGCAAATTCATGTAAGTGTAGTAACCACATCACTCGGCTCGTAGATGTGTTCCCTGCACTGTGGGAGTACAGCAGGAGCAGGATGTGCTGGGTATGCGTGGGTAGGTGATGTGATGGGGAACCCACAGACGTCCTGCGACAGCCTCCTGCTGGGTGTCGTGGCTACAGCTGGAGAGCCGGGTGTCGCTCCGTCACTCACCACCTCGTGTGGCATGCAGTGCCTGCTGCAGGATAGGCGCTGAAATGTCAGCAGAGCGGGCGTAAGAACGGAGAAGGAAACTTCTCTTCCTTGGGCTCCTTCCGTTCTTTGTTTCTGGCTTTCCTGGCAGATGCTTTGGGGCTCTTGCTGGCATGGAACTGAGGAGGAGGTGAATTCATGCTCAGGAGTAGAAGAGGGGTTGGGTTAACCTAAGCAGGAGATTTTCTTTAAAAAAAATAAAAAATCAAAATGACCTTCCCCTTGAAATTCTCATACTAGAAATGTCTGAGTAATTGGAACTTGAAATTCAGCTCTTCCCATCTCGGAAAGCACCTGCCTGGGTTCCTGCAGCATCTGCAGCCACTGGCTCTGCCCTGGGTGCCTGCTGTGCTCGGGAGGTGGCTCACGGAGATCCTCCCTCTGAGCTCTTCAAGGACCGATGTGGCGAGCTGAGCTCTGAGCAGCCAGCACTGTTGCTTAGGAACTGTCAGGGGCAGACACGCATTTGGGATCAATTCGGCCGTGATTAACCGTACGGACGGAGGCGAGGTCAGGGAGTCAGCCTGTGCCTTGTTGTTCGGCCGTTCAGTCCTGCGTGAGAGGCTGTGGCTCTAGGGGTGCTCTGTGTAATAGTTTGCCCCCACTGCTTAAAGCAGAAGGAGTGTGATCACGCAGATTACATCTCTGATACTGATGGTAAAATTCCCTGCTCTGGGTGTCTACTGATAGAAGCAAGTGCTGGAGCTTTTTGGGGGGGGAAAGATGTGAGACTTGAAGGGACTGGTTGGACACCGGCAAAGACCTTGACCTCTTTTTAAAAGGTATCCCAGGAGGTGGGAGTATCGAGGCTACATCTGCTACGTGCATCTGCTCTTCCTTGGGCTGGAGCCTGGCTGCAAAGCTGGCTTTTGAGGACGCTTTTCCTACCAGCACTTGGTTAATGCAAGCTGTGTCTGGTGTTTGGACTTGGTGGTAGTCTCTAGTTGAGAGGAAGTGTCCCTGCCTGCATATGCAGCTCATGTCGAGTTGCTAATGCTCCTCGAAGACCTACGGGACTCTGCCTGCTGCCTCGTAGCAAAGGCTTGGTGCTGCGGGTCAGCGTTCGGAGGCGCTTCCTCTTTTATTTGTGCTGTGCCTCGGTGTCCTTTCCCTAGCATTTCTTGTTCCTCCTGGCACAGGAGCAAGGCAGCGTCACCTTTCCCTGTATTTCTAGATGAGTCTTCTGTGAGTCTGAGGTGCTTTGAGGTGGTAGCACCATCCTGTCCCTGTACGTTCGTCTGCTTTGGTAAGCAGAGGTTTCCCTTCTCCACCCTTACAAGACAATTTTGCTGAGGGAGCAAGCTTTCAGCTCTGCCGTAGAGCAACTTCTCCACTACTCAATTTTACCCATTTTAACGGTGGGGGCAGTGGCACAGCTCTGAGTCCGGTGGCAGAGATCTTGTGCGTCCCTCAGTGTGTGCAGACCCGCTCTTCCCTTCAGGATGCGGGGACACGGGCACTTGTGGAGGTGCCATGCTCCTCTTGCTGCTGCCTTTCTGCTAATGGCAGAAGTGATGCCGGCTTCCTGCTTTGCTCAGTTTTTGAGCCTGCTGCAATTATTTTATACCAAGCAGCTGATGCAGACGTTCTTTGTTGCTGGCTAAGAAGCTCTCTGGTGTAATGGTGAGAAATTGGAGGTGGCCAGAAGAAACTGTTAGCGATTCACTGCCACTGAGAAGATTGTTGGCTATCTACCTGGGAAAGGTATGGCTTAAAGTTTCACCTCCTTGCAGCTCTCTCTGCGTTTTAATTCCACCTTAGAGTCCCCATACACAAAGTAACTCCCTCCTCCTCCCTGCAATAGCCCTTCTTTGATCCTTGTTTGTGGATTCTGCTCACTGTAAATGGGCAAGACCCCAGCTTGGCAGTCTCATGTATTGCTGGCTGCATCAAGAGCTGCGGAGCCTTCTCTCCGCCTTGTGTGCACTCTGAGTAAGAAATATGCCTTGTGTAATGATGCCATGTGCAGCCTATTGCTGTCCAATACCTGCATCAGGACCTTGGGCCTTACTCCACAGTGACAGAATAGCTCCGCTCCTGGTCCCGTCCTTTGTTTACCTGGTGGATGTTGGTGTGGAAATCTGATGGAAAAGTGCCAAAATTACATGAAAATAGGAAGGAAGAGGTGAAATGCTGTGCTGACAGCAGCAGGGATTGGCAGCAGCCCCGTGGCCTTGCTCTGCTGGAGCCCCTCACCAGCAGGTGAATGCAGCCGTGCTGAATTCAGGGGGTGATGCTGGCTGACCCCAAGTGGGTGATTTTTCTCTTCTGCCCTCCTACGGTCTCTATCAGGTGCCCTGCTAAGGACAGAAGGGAAACGCTGCTGTGTCAGGACTTCAGCTAAGGCCTCATTACCTGCTCTGGGTGCTTTAACTGTGAAAATCCTGCCCTGGTCGCCCAGTGCAGGGGCACCTTGGGGGCTGGTGCTGGTTGGTGCAGGGGCTGATTGCTGGGCACAAAAGGAGGACATCCTGAGTGTCCTTGAGGTGGCCAATCGAACAGAGCAGTGGCACGGGGTGTGCTCCCTCTTCTGCTCAAGCCACAGCTGCTCTCTTATGTGCGCTGTCTGCAGCTGCTCTGGTCTGCTTCACAGAGACCCCAGAACTGAGCTGCTGGTTCATAAATCATTAAAGCAGAAACTGATGTTGGGCGGCAGCATCACAGCTTGCCTCCCGTGGGGGAGGTCTGAAGGCAAACAAAAGCCTTCTGGCTTCAACATACAAAGATTCTAGCAAAATCTGGTTTTGTAACTTTTTTTTTTTTTTTCCCCCGAAATGCAGAGGGAGAGATTGTCCTAGAGCCAGCCATTTGAGGTGTGAAACAGACAGCAAGTCTGGCTTGTATTGAGGATGACCTTCCTGGTATTGGGGGCAAGAGGCAATTGCGAGCGGGTGCCTGGCAGGCTCTGGGTGAGCTGAGGCCCTGGGGGCAGCTGTGCTGAGGTTTCTCCACTGTCCCAGGAAGAAGCTGGTGTTTCACTGTGGCAACACCGGAGGTGCTGTGGGCTGTAGTCACCAGCCAGGAGCCTCACCATGGACAAGGCAAGTCGGGCAAGACTGTGCAGATTGTGCCTTTATGTCCATGCCTTTATCTTCAGGCTTGGGTCTGTGGAAGCCAGAGGCTTTCTGAGTTCCTCCAGGAAGGACCATCCCTGCTCATCTCCAGGAGCAAGGCCACCAGCATCCTGTAAGCAGGTGTCTCCCCCCGTACCCTGATACCCTATCTGCATCTGCCTTTTCCAAGTGTTCCTCTCAGTACCAGTGCCACCGAGGAGTGACATGCCTTGCAAAACCACCCACCTTGGGCATCCCTGCTCCCTGGGAGCCTGCAGGAGCAGGGCTGTTGGATCCCCTGTGCTTCTGTCTCCGGTGCCAGTTTTACTGGTAACGCAGAAATTGGATGTTGTGTGGGCTTTTTGTTGTTGTTTTTGTGTGATTTTTTTTTTTTTCTTCTTCAGCTTCAGCTATGGGGACTTCCTGCTTTTCTGGCAGGACTCAGTGCTCTGTGCAGTTGCGATGCTGGACCAGAGAGTTGCACTTCTGAGCCCCCTGCAGAGCTCAGGTGTTTGCCATCCCCTCCTGGATTTAGCTGTAATACCAGGGAATTTAAAGTTTTTTTTTTTTTTTACTTTATTTTTATTTGCAAGGAAAACAAAAGAAAGTATGAATGTGTTGTGAGATTTTCCAGCTGCAGAATGCTCAGCACATAAAATTACTATGGAGGAGAGGGGGGAAAAAGAGGTGAATTTTGATGCATGGAAAATATTTGAGAATTACTGATTACCAAAGCTTAATTATCTGGCTAGCAGTTAGTTATTAAGAACAAGTGTGAACAACTGTGGTGGTTGGGCCTGTCTGCATCCACCCTGCTGAGGGGTTGCTCTGCAGAGCTTTAGCCAGGAGCAGGGCTGCAGAAGGGCTTTCCTTTTAGGTTTAGAAATCCTCCTTCTAAAGTCAAACCTCTTCGAAGTGCTGTCAAACTCACTGAACCTTGTGCAATGCAATTTAACAGCTTCCTTTGAGATATACCAACTGTCAAACCCAACAGTGTTAGACTAATGCAGAAAGAGCTGCAGCGGTCCGGGGCTGCCAGGCCGTGTGGAGAGGGAACATCTTCCTTTACCTGGCCAGCAGCACCATGAGCAGCTGGAGCTCTGAAGGAAGACCAAGAGGTCTTCTTCCCAGAGAGGTCTGGTCGGGATGAGGTGGAGAAGGGTCAGCCCTGCTTACATCAAGATAGAGGGCTTAAAAATGGCAACTTTCATATGGCTTTATGCAAGTGCTCAGCTTGAAATGCTTACAGTAATAAAACAGGTAGTGTGTGTAATTAGCTTTACCAGACATTTGTGTAAGGTCTTACTCAAACCCGGCAGGATTTAGGGGTGTTTTCTGGCTTTGGACTCCACTTTTGCTGCTGTCCCAGCCCCGAGGAGAGGCCGGGGGCAGGTGCCCAGCAGCTGGGGACATGACTGGCTCATTCCACAAGATGGCCGCCGCCTCGCTCTGCTGCTGTGGTGATTGCCCTTTGCAGATCAGGTCCCTGTCAGTGCCCCAGGGAGGAGCGTGCAGGGAGATATCCCTGTCCCCACACCAACAGCACCATCCTGGGATGGAGGCACTGGTGTGGGATGATGACAGGAGCTGCTATTTTCTTGCTGCCCTGTGTCCCACCCCAGCCCATTGCGCAGAGGGAGGTGGCTGGGTTGATGTCCAACATTTACTAAGGAAAAATCAGGTCTTCCATCCTTGTTTTGGGCTGCTGCAGCCTGCTGAGCTGCTGTGTGTCAGCAGGCAGCGATCAGGATGGGCAGGAGCGCCGAGGAGGCCGAGGCACTGGGGACGGCCATGGGGATGCCCCCACCACACCTCTTCCAGGAGCTTCACCATGCGAAGCCGCCCCAACCCTCTGCTGAGCCAGCTGCACGCTACCTCTGCTACGGCAGGTGCTCTGCAGCTATTAGCTATTTACCGTGACTTTTGAAGGTGACAGCGTGAAGCTGACTGTTTTCTAAGCCTCTTGGCCTTAGCTCCTTCACTTTAAGGCTTCAGTTGCAAAGCCTCGGAGTGCTGTTCAGCCCCGCTGGGGAGCGGTGAGGGTGAACAGATGCCTTCAAGGTGACTGCAGAGACGTCAAGGCAATGAAAAGCAGCAGGACCAAGCATTAATGTATCAAAGTTCATTTATTTGCAGCTCAGCTGTTCTCTACCATGGACCTGCGTGGGCAGAGCTTGGCGGGAGCTGTCAAAATGCAGGGCAGGAGAAGAGGGGGCGATGCCAGAGGTCTGGGTCACTGCACTCCTGTCCCCGTGTCAGGGGATCAGCGCCTGCGGGCGAGCCCAGAGCCTGTCCTTCGAGTCCGTGATGTGATGTGATGTCCTGCTGCAGGAGGGCAGGCGGGAGCTGTCACATGCTGCAGCCAGGGCGGTCAGGCTGGGGCTATGTGCCCTTAGCTGGGCATCTTCTCTTTGTCATTGTCTTCTCTTTTTCTTCTCCTGTTGTGTGCCTCCAGTCTGCAAAATGGTTTCTGTGCTGCTCCTCCAGCTGTTAGTGGGGTCAAATCCCACCACAGCAAAAAGCTCTGCACATCTCCCAGGCGTGTGTCCAAGGCATCTGATAGCGGCACCGTGGGGTGGCGTGGGACAAGCACAGCAATAGGCAGGTAAACAAAAGGTGTGGAAAAGGCAAACCAATGGAATTGTCACAAAAGATTTTTAATTTATTTCCCCTTTTCTATCCATTTTAACTTTTCAGGTCACTAACACTGCTCGGCTGTGCTGGAAGTGAATAGTCACAAACACAAGAGACTTAACATTTATTTATTTAAAGTTTCTTCTCTCTAATTAGTGACAACCTTTGTAAGGATAGACAGCAGAGTTTAACCAACATGACTGTAATCTGCTGCCTCCTCAGGCAGCAAGAAAATCAAAGCAGCGCAGAGAAAAAGGAAAAAAACAAAAGCTTTAACTTGCTTTTATTACTGGTTTTAGCAGAGCTGTAGTAGGCTAGTCTTAGGAAAAAAAAAAAACAAACCACTATTTGGGTATATTGCAATGTTTAATAACTTCCAAAAATATTCCCATTTTACTGCCTCAGTACAAATAAACTGTAGATACCAGGAACCATAAATTCATCAGTGTACTCTGCAGGTAAAAAAAAAAATCTCATAATTTGATTATTCTTGTTATTTAATTGAACAGGAACTAGTTTGTGTTGAAGAGTCTTAGACATACAAGAGTCTGTGCACATACGGGCACTGCTGTCTTCATACAGTAGGTGTACAGCCCATAAATACAGAAAACAAATTCTTGAAGGGTAACACTGGAAATGTTGCTCGCATTTGCTTCTAAATATTTGTTAAGCCAAGTTTGACTTTGCTAGTACAACAGTACTCGTTTGTGCTTTTTTCTTAAAAATCATGGATTTAAAAATACAAATATGCAATAAGTATCACTTAGATCTCGCCTTGCTGTATCAAAGTACTTATAAACTAACAAAATTGTTAAAAAGATACATGCCCATCTAACTAAAAGTGATTTGGTAAAGTCACAGAAGAGCCACAGTGAACAGCCAATAAATATGATAAATAAATGAGACATGGACAGGCTGGAGAGCTGGGCAGGAGGAAACCAGTTTAATAAGAGCATGGGGAGAGTCCTGCACCTGGGAAGGAACAACCGCACGTATCAGTTCAGGCTGGGGGATGACCTGCTGGAGAGGAGCTCTGTGGAGAAGGAGCTGGGGGGTGGATGGTGGATGACAGGTTGGCCATGAGCCAGCAGTGTGCCCTGGTGGCCAAGAAGGCCGATGGGATCCTGGGTTGCATTAAAAAAAGGAGAATGGCCAGCAGGTCCAGGGAGGTGATCCTCCCCCTCTACTCTGCCCTGATCAGGCCTCACCTGGAGTACTGGGTCCAGTTCTGGGCTCCCCAGCACAAAAAAGACAGGGATGTCCTGGAAAGAGTCCAGCAGAGGGTCACATAGATGATATGGGGCCTGGAGCATCCTTCCTAGGAGGAAAGGCTGAGAGACCTGGGTATGTTCAGCCTGGAGAAGACTGAGAGGGGATCTCATCAGTGTGTATAAATACCTGAAGTGTGGGAGACAGAGGAATTTGGCCAATCTTTTCAGTGGTTTGTGGGGACAGGACAAGGGGTAATGGCCACAAAATGGAGCCCAGGAAGTTCCACACCAACATGCAAAAGAACTTCTTCATGGTGAGGGTGAGGGAGCACTGGGACAGGCTGCCCAGGGAGGTTGTGGAGTCTCCTTCTCTGGAGATATTCAAGGCCCATCTGGATGCCTACCTGGGCAACCTGCTCTAGGGAACCTGCTTTGGCAGGGGGGTTGGACCCGATGATCTCCAGAGGTCCCTTCCAACCCCTACAGTTCTGTGATCCTGATGTAAGGGATTAAGCTCAACAAAAGCTGCACGCAAAAGCTCCTCCCTGGGAATTCAGCAATGAGAAAAGTGAACTATGTTATTAACAAAGCAGGGTTTTAATAAAATGGTACAAGAGTTACAAGTCAAAATGATTTATAAATAAACTTAATCACATTACATATATTCCATCTTCTTAAAAAAGTATTGATTATACAATAATATATATTTTCTGAGTTATAAAATCCCATATAAATAGCAAATTATTCTCAATATGACGAATACAAGAACATGTTAAAAACAAACAAAACAAAACCAGGGTACATCTCTGAAAGGAGTCCCGAGTACACATGCAATCATGAGCAGAAAATAGCACAATGGATGCAGTGGTTGGATACAGCAATGCTCTTGTACCAGTATACAAATGCTCCAAAACTGTAAAACTGGAACCGAGACGCTTCTGGTGGCACTAACCCTTGTTCAGCTCCATAGAAATAAACTCAGGAGTGGCTCTGGGTACTGCTTGAGATTTTAGGAGCACCCTAGAGATTTTTTTTGGTATCACAATAAGAAAATGAGCTCCGTCTTCTGGTGGACAGAAAGAAGGCACTTAGCACAGGTCAGTGAAGGCTGTGAGCAGCAGCTTGGACTAATGGCCAGGGAACAGTGAGCTACATCTCCTGAATGAAGACGTGTGGCAACAAATTCTGGTGGAGTTACACACAAGAGGTAGCTAATTCTTACACTCCTCAACGTTTCACTGCTTACTGCCAAAGTAATGATATAAATTATAACAAGACTAAATCAAAGCTCCTTTTTTTTTTCTTTCCCAGACTGAGATAAGCAAACAAGCATGTCGTACTAAGGACGAGCAGTCTGGCTGCAGCAGCGTGCTTTTTTCTTTGTGGTATGAGTTGTAGCAGCATTTAGATCATGCTTTTTCTGATTTTCCTCTTCTTTTATTCTGTTTTCTCTTGGCTTTCATATCTGTAAGACATACACGACTGGTAATGTTCAGAGCTACGTGACTACATCGCTTGGAACAGGGCAGAGTGCAGTGGAGCAAGAGGACACCACCTTGCAGAAGCCGGTCTGTATCTCTGCTGTATTTAAATGCTGAATTCTGAGAAACTTTATTATTATTAAAAACTGTTGTTATTTATTATTTTAGCATACTTTTTTTCTGATCACAATGAAAAATGTCAATTATTCACAGAATTACTCATCGTTACTCAGCAAGGCCTCACTTCTGCCTGTTGTTTTCTCAAGCAGTAATGCAGCCGGGACGTGCTCCCTTGAACGCTGCTCTTTATATAAAATAGCGTGTTTTCTTTCACATGCCCAAGGTCATGAGCTCGGACTTACAAAGAAAATATGAATCATCAGCAAAAACGCGCACATGCAAACTGCAATAAGCACACAGGGGCTTAGATTTTTGCTCCTTTTTTCAGCATCCACTCAACAGAGATAATGAAGTAAACAAGAGGCGTTCACAGGCTCCTGGCTGGTTCCCAGTTTAACAGGGATCAAAAACCGGATGAACAAAGTTATCCTGAAGCTGAGCCAGAGTTGCTCAGAACAGGATCTAACAAGTAAACAAACATGTGATAACACTTCAGTTTCTTAATTTCTGAACGATTTTCTGTCCTTTGAAATATTACAAACAGCCTTCTTTCTGCTTGGTATACCATGATTTGGGAAGATCCTGTCCCACAGCACTTTTTTTCCTTGTTTTGGGTTAAAAAGCCCAGCAACAAGAAGCAGTAAATATTGCACAGTAAGTTAGGACAGCAGTCTAGAAAGCAGAATAGCACTTGCAGGGTGTTTTTTTCAGTCCAAAGGAAAGCTCTTCATTTTTTCTGCTAGTTCCTGTCTCATTTCTATATGCTTTTTCAGGTTTTGCACTTCATGGGGGAGGTTAATGTCCCACACTGACAAACAGGATTGTAATTCTGAAAAAAAAAAGAAAAGAAATTGGCAACAGTAATTAGAAGTGGTTTTGCTTATCTGCTCTTTTTTTCAATTACTCATAAATTACCTCTTTGAGGCACAGTGTTTAGGACCTGGAGGCCAAGTTGTGTGACACCTTATGTGTGAGGTGATGAAGATAAGGGTTACAAGCCCTTTCTACTTGCACAATAGTTTGGATTCCAGTTCCTAAACCATTTAAAAGCACTTCAAAAAACATTTCTGGTGCCTGTGGACCGTAAGGTGTTTACCCGAGCTACAGCCAATGCTAGTATTGAGGTGCCTGCATAAAATTTTGTCCTTGCTTTCCAGAGCAGATATACCTTAAATGCTTACAAGACTCAAACCCCATTCACTATAAACCAGAAATGAAAATTGATTCAATAAGGTAGTAAGTATACTGAAAAAACGTCACTTCTTCAATCTCCACTCAACCAAACAACTCTCTGCTCCTGGAGAAACATTACTTTTAATGGAAAATTGAGAACGCTTGCGTGAGCAGGGGCTCACAAACTACGGCCCTGAAGGTTACTGAGAGTCTGATTACTCTTTGTATAATTAATGGCATTCTTAAATACAATTAGAAGGCTAAAAAGGCAATAGGTGCTCTTATGGTAATAATCAGGGACTATCATAATGTAAAAAACACGGCTGTAAGTCTGAGTCTTATTTCAGTCTTGTCAGCTCACCTACACTTGCCCCCTTTAACTTTATACTATCACTGCCACATTATCAAGAAACTCAGAAACTGGGATCAGAAAAAGATGAAGAAGAGCATCATTCAGAGCATCAACTGTAACCACACTAAGAAAAAAACCCCAAGATGGTGATTTTGTATCTTCCTATTCCAGCACTTCCTCATCCTAATTGTCAGGAAGCATTTCCTGATGCCTGAACTAAACCTCCCTTATTGTAACAGAAACTACTTAGTTTTCATCCTACCCACAGGGAATACGTTGAAGTGTTTATTCCCTTCCTCTTTATTACATATTTGAAGCCTATCACCACGTCTGCTCTATGCTTTCTTTATATTAACCACTTTGTCTTCAGATTTCCCCGGAGGTTGCGTTCCACGCCTCTGGGCTATTGCTAACAGTTCAGATCATTCGGCAGCTCCCAGATGGAAATGCTCCTCCAGCAGAGGCTCTACCAGAGCTCAGCAGAGCACAGGAATTCCCGTATGTTAGAGGAGCCACTTTTCTACTGGTGTGAGAAGGCGTTTGCCTGTTCTGCAGGAACATGATGCTGTTGGCTCACGTTCAGCCGGTGATCAATTATAAACCTTTTGTTGCAGCACTGCTGTTTAAGCTGACCATTTCTTCATGTTGGTACAACAGATCAGTCCTAATTAAGTAAAAGGTCTCACATCTGTCCTTAGGAAACTGTATCCTATTTCCTTTGGGACCATTTATTCTACTTGTCAAGGTTATTTCAAATGCTAGTCCTGTCCTCCAGCGTGCTTGTGGCTTCTCTTAGCCGAGTGTTGTCTGCTAATCTGAAAGCACATTCACCATTCATTCCTCCGCATCATTCATGAAAACATTGAGTATTCCTGGCTTAGCACGAACCCCTCTGGCAATCCATTTGATACATTCTCCGATTAGACAAGGACTATTACTCTTTAAATACAATTTTCCAGCAAATTACGTGCCCTTCGAAGAGTAGCTCCATCCCATCCATTTTTGGAAGTTACTGTTAGTTTGTACGGAGCCCAGGAATGCGCCAGACTACCAAAACTAGTGACAGTATTTTGCTAACACTGTATCACCGTTGATCACCACCTCTCCAAACATATCTCAGTGGGTAGTCAAGCACGATAGTGTCTACTCCGCTAATAGTATAAATGAATAAAACACAGCTCAGCTACCTTTGTGGGACTTGTCGCCTTCGGTGTCACTCTTATACCAGTATCCCAAAACCAGCACCACATTCTTCAGACTCCCTTTTTCAAAGAAATAAAATGTCACGTTTTAATTTTAATGGGAACTTTGTAATTTAAGGAAGAAAGAGTAGCTTGCACGATGCCATTAACAGGATAAAACCCAGAGTTTTTCTCTTTATTCATAGTCAGTAACCATGAAAATAAGGACACAAAAACAATACAGCGCACGTCTCCATTTAATGTAGGGGTTTACCAGAGCTCAAAGCTGTAACCACCGGATCAGCCGGCCAGCCTGTTGAACAAGCCTAAGAACAAAGCACCCTATTATTTACCACATGCAGAGGTAGCAGAGTCACGGAAAACAGATGTCACAGCGAAGGGATAGGTTGCGAATGGAGTCCCAGTGCACAGCAGAAGCAGAAAGTGCCAGCAGTCAGTCTGGTTATAAAAAACAAACAAACAAAACAACCAAGTACGGTACAAACTGATTAAAAGTGGTCTGAAGGAACAATAGCACGGAGGTAGGGAAGGAGAATTAGCAGGGATGTAGAAATGGGGATGGGCCATAACGAGGTAAATACCCAATTGCACAAAAAACAGAGTAGGAAGACAAAAGTGGTTGGATCACAGAGGGCTGGTGGGAACCCCGTGCATCTTCCTGATCAGATGTTTCATGGCTTTAGTTTTTTTTCCGCAACCAGCCCTAGCCATACTCAGTACCAAACAGATTGGAACTTGAATACCATGTTTCTTATTCAGCCTAGGGTCCTTGCTTTGAAAACTCTGAATTTCCCCTGGCAGAATGAACTATACGTATATGTACATGTTAAGGATTCTCTACATATGATGTCTTGTCTATTATATGTCAATTGTTACGTGAGAGAATTAGGAAAAGACATTATATTCATACATTCATACACAAACTACTGATAAAATTGATGTCTCACCATCTGGCAATCTCTTTTCCCTAAAATATTTACATTTGATTGACATTATATGTTTTAATCTCTAAATGAAACTTTTTAATGCAAAAATATTTCCCTCTGTCATCTCTCATCTCATAGATGCAGTGTGTTACTGCTGAAGGCGTGTTGTGTTCAGCAGCCTCTGTGCCATTTTCAGTAACTCTGTGATATGCCAGTGGAACCAACGCCTGAATTTAGGGGAAAAAAAACAACTCTTATAAATAATGGCTGGGAGAAAACGATCAAAAGAAGCAGCACACATCAAACCGCATGTATCAGTCGCACTTGCCATTCTTGAGTTCTGTGTGAGCACACCTCATCTATTTCTCATGAAGCACTAACTTTCCTGTATATAAAATTTTGATTACAACTGCTGTGTTGACTGGAAACCGAGAATATGAGTCTCAAGGCTTTCCAAGTCACTCTGTCCAAGACACTCTATCCAATACACTTTGCCTATCAATGACAATAATGTGAGGCAGAAATCTTATTTTCAAAGTAACTATTCTTTACAAAACTCTAGAAACAGAGCAGTCCCTTTATAGCACTAACATTGCAGCTTTCAGGACCAGAAGGGCTCGAAGTGCTGTGCTAGGGCATCGGGGCTCTACAGCTGGCACTCCAAGAGCTGAGGGTTGAGCAGACTCCACAAACTTGCTGTCTCAGGCAGAAGCAAAGACCACGGGAAGATGGAGGGGTTTTTGACTGTCCGCACTGTGAGCTAGCTGTAGTCTACAGACACCTCTGGTGCCAAATAGGAAAAAGCAGTCCCCAAATTACAATGGTAATGAGAAAAACATCCACAGGCGGCAACGGTGAAATTTGCTAGCAGGATTACAAGGTATTTCTGACTCCACACCAGCAGCTTTGGAGTCTTTTTTTGACAGCAAACACACCTTAAATCACACTGACAAAGGAACAAAAGAATCATTTGAATGACATCCAACACAGTAAGTGCCGGGCCCTATACTTGTGTCCCAACAACCCCATGCAGCAGTGTAGGTTTGGGAAAGAGTGGCTGGAGAGTTGCCCGATAAAAAAGGACTTGAGGGTGCTGGCTGACGGCTGACCACGAGCCAGCAGTGTGCCCAGGTGGCCAAGAAGGCCAGTGGCATCCTGGCTTGTGTCACAGAAAGAGTGTGGCCAGCAGGACTGGGGAAGTGATTGTCCCCTCGGATGTGGCACAGGTGAGACCACACCTTGAATACTGTGTTTGGTTTTGTGCACCTCACTACAAGAAAGATACTGAGTTGCTCAAGCATGTGCAAATAAGACAAAGCAACAAAGCTGGTGAAGGGACTACAGAACAAGTCTTATCTGGAGTGACCGAGGGAAGTGGGGTTGTTCAGTCTGGAGAAGAGGAGGCTCAGGGGAGACCTCATTTCACTCTACAACTTCCCAAGGAGGTTGCATCAAGGATAGCTGTCTCTTTTCTCAGGTGACAACTGATAGGATGTAAGGAAGTGGTCTGAAGTTGCACCAGGGAAGGTTTAGATTGGGCATTATGAAAAATTTCTTCATGGAGAGGGTGATCAAGCACTGGACTGGGCTGCCCAGGGAAGTGGTGGAGTCCCCATCCCTGAAGGTATTCAAGAGATGTGTGGACATGTCTCTAAGGGACATGGTTTAGTGATGGGACTTGGTAGATCACTTGGCTGATGGTTGGACTTGATGATCTTGAATGTCTTTTCCAACTTAAATGATTCTGTGTTTCTATCATTCCTAAATAAGGCTGTGAGAAGAAGACTAGGAAATTAGCAATTAAGGAAAAATAATTAAAACCTAGTGAGCTCCACAGAGAGAGAAGCCAGAAGCATAAAACATAAGACGGAGAAAGAACGCAGGCAGACACAGGTCAAGATAAGGACTACCAGACAGAGGACAGTGCGAGCTGTGCTGAAGCAGGGCACAAAGGATGCAGTGAAGGTAGGGAGCATTCACGTGCTGGTCAGCGACAAGCCAGGGAAGAGCTGCTGTTCTGTGTGGGCACGGCTAGGACAGCCTGCTGGCATCCAGCTAACACTGGCCCGTCTGACACTGAGTGAAGATGACAGCAGTAGAACAGAATGAAGGAGCAGGACACGGAAAATGCTAATGTGTTCCTGGAACACAGTGTCAGACAGAAGCCAGCAATCCTAAACTTGGCACTGATTTCACTGATGGCTTTACTTACCTAGCTGAGCTGTTAGCATGACTCGAATAGAATCACAGAAGTTATCTATAACTCGTACAGGGCGACGCGTTGATAAATCAAGCAGCAGAATATGTCCTCCTCCTGTCCCTATCCACAGCGCAGTATTTTTCTGCAGGCAAATTGTCTTCACTCTTCCAGAATAAGCAACTTTCTGTTTTAGTTCTTTATCTAGTTTTTCTACTTCCTCCCTAAAAGTACGGAGAGAACTTGGATTAAATTTTGGTGGCGCACTATTGCACAGGTGCTAAAAGGACTCCCTCAACACCAGCCTTTTAAACGATCATTCATCAAGACAAACTGCAAAAAAATCATGCTAATAAATTGTCTTACTTTGGAGAATCTGGGATAAAAACTGTTGGACTTCTAAGATAGGTACATTTCTCTGTTTTCTCCCAGTATGCAGGAGAATGTCACTGCCAAGTGGGAGGAGCACAGCTAGAGCTGCTCCTAGCTTCACCATAAAATGGACGTAGCACATGAAGGAAGAAGAACAATTTAAATGCAAATGTAAATCACTGTCACTGTTACTAAAACTCAGATGCAGAGATAAGACATTCTTAATCAGGGGATGCAGGAAGTAACTGGATGCAAAAGCAGCAGTACCTTATCAGATCAGGTAAGGCCAGCAAAATCTTCTTTATTTAATGGATAAGCATATCCTCTCATAATCATGAATTGTAAAATACAGTAAGGATCTTAAAGAACTGAAATCCTGCATGGGATGTTTTGAAGTTCTGCGCCAGAATTGAGGAAAAGAATTCTGCATTTCCCAAAGAACTGGGCAAGTCCCTTATCCCCAGAGGGATGAGGTACTATTCTACAGAAGGTGATCTGTTAGCTCTCTGTGCAGTCTGAAATGGAGTACTTACTTAAGAAAATGTGCACAGTCAATTAGTTCAGAAAGCTTTTCTGTCTTCTTGTCCCAGATTTCCACAAAATGACTGTTTTTCTTTGCCAAGTAGATGGATTTATCTACTGCTATTGAAATTATGTTTGCATCACTGTAAGCCTTATGGCAGAACCTAGAAGAGAGAACAACTCCAGTTAGAATAACAGGCAATATCCCGTAGAAAAACTTGAAGACTAGTAGAATATTATAGAATTTTATTATAGAATATAATATTATAGAACATAATAAAAACTAGTAGAATATTATGAGTGAGGTCCTCTCTATCTGTTAAGAGATTCATTCAGCCTTGAGACCTCCGTGGGCTAGGATACAACTGAAAAGGTTTGCTATGATCTTCCTGCAGTTTGACCTAAATTCTCACAGTAGTGGAGCTGGAGTTAGGTTATCCCTGGAGATGTATCAATGCCCAAAGGCTGTTCAGAAATCTTTCCCATCTATCTGCTCAGATCACACACGCTCACATCATAGCAGTGCAATCTCCACTTTTTGATGTCTGGAGACACCTGACAGTTCCTACAGGGTCCACAGGACCATAAAGGGTCACTCAACAAAGATGACTAAGCCTAAAAAGTGGCAGTGAGATTTAGCTCATCTTGCTCTCCTCGTTTCACTGCAGCTGACAGCCTTTTTTGTCTGGTTCTCTCTCCATATGAATGTGTCTCTCCTGCCAGATCTGTGCCTGTACATATCAAAGTATTACTGGCTCTGCAATTTAATAGCATTAGCTTTTCATCTTGTGATTGAAATGAATTTTACTGAAGCTTTAGTTTCTTGCTTTATATTAACTTGTTATTTTCCAAAGCAAATTCATTTCCTAGAATAACGACCTCTATTAGTATAAAATCAAACACTGTATCACCTGCTCAGGAAAAAATCCCCTTAACCTCAGAGCAGGATTTACCCAGGTAAGAAGTATAGCAAGTGCTCCAAAAACTTCAGTCTCTCGTTTCTAAATAATGAGAGGTCAGCAGTCATACATGATTTATCTCTATAAGGCAAAGATACGCACCCATACCATGCAAACAAAACGTAAAGAGAAATGCTGTGCAAAGTATGCATGTATAGCTCTTAATAAAGCAACCAGGCCTTGGACAAATGTAATCAAGGGAGAAAAACTAATCAGTAGCATTTATACATTTTCTGAGTATATACTGACTTCATAAATCCTTTATGTATTTAAAATGCACATCCCTTCTTTAAAAGCAGTCATGAATACTACAAACATGACTCGATTTTATTTTAATGCACATCATATTTCATCAATATTATGTAAGGAAAATAATGGAAACAATCATTAAAAAAACCCTCTAGAACAAGTTATTATATAAAACTACTGTTAGAAATCTTTAATAAAACAAGGAAAGAGCCAAGTAGCATTACATAAAAATAAACTTACAGTTGACTTGTTTTTGTTTCAATCAGCTTTTGGACAGAGAAATCACTAGATAAGGCTATGAGCTTTGTTCCACAGCCTCCCCAGATTATATTTTTTTCAGATAAGTGTGAGGATTCATTTAAGCACATTAGTGGTGTGTTAACATTTCCTATAGTTAGTATCTTCAAAGGTGTTGCACCCTTACACTGCAAAAAGAAATAGACTCTCCATTAGAAACAAGGAGTATGCAGACATACGAAGTAGAAACTGTTAAAACAAGGCCACACAACCTGCAGAATATTTACACAGCTAGATTTTGTGAGCCACTGTGGTTTCTGTTCAGAATGTTAGGGACTGAAAAGCACTGTACTATCATAAATGTCCCAGAGAAAACAGCCTGCGTGAGCAGAAACATGATGGAGCTGGGACTCATACTTTCTGCAACCAGAGGCCCAGTTCAAGAACTGGGAAGAAAGTCACATGGATATCCCAGAGAAATCCCCACTAGAACATATCCTAGTTCTGCAATGGATTGCAACCGTGCAACTGCCCTAAGGTACATATGGTCAGGAGCTAGGGGGAATCTAAACAACATTGTCTTTTTGCAGCTATCTGTTCTACAGATGGAAAACTTGGTGTGATTGAAAGGAAAAAGGGAGCTATAGCAGCAATAAATAAAGATTTTATCTGTTAGAATATTATACATATATTCTGTAACAGAATATCTGTTAAATAGTAACCATTATTGGCCACGCCTGTCAAAGACCTATTTCTCACTAGAAATAATTCCCCCCTCTTAAATCTGTTGGTTAAAACATCTATTATAACACATACACATTTCCTCTAAGTGCACAGAAAGCGATTTTTAATTTTAGAGGTGCAATTTAAAAATAAGATACATGAAATAAAGCCACTATCAGTAGCTGTATACATATTGCTGATAGTGTTTTGTAGAATGGGCAGCAAAAAACAAATCTACCTTTACTGCTCTGTCTTCAAACACTGCCAGTTTGCCATCAGCTGTGCCAACCAGAAAGAAATTCTTCTGTTTGCTGAAATAAAATAAAATAATTAATTCCAGAAATGCCCTGATCAGGTAAGAAAAATTCAAATTCGTATTCTGCTATTTCAAGAGTTTCACTAAACACTAAGAGCAAAAACAACCAGCTGTGGTCAGGAGTGTAGTCTCCAGCTACCTTGGGTGCAAAACTATGTAAAAACATAAGCAAAATAAACAGCCGTGTGAAGGAAGTTGTCTTCATGGATGTACAGCTGCTAGTTTCTGCACATCCCTGTTAGTCGTATTTTCAAAGTGTAACCCAAAATATTTAAAAATCATGCATACCTTTGCTTTGAAAGGGAATTACAGTATAAACAGGTGATAGAATCTGACATTTTCTGCAGACGATGCCTTCTTGTTTCATCTTCTGTGTTAACTGCCCACAGAGAACCAGACTGGGTTCCTGCTACAATCCAGTTTTCTTTCTCAGTAGGAAGGCTCACTAATGCCAAACTTAAAATTTTACTGTCTGCAATATCCTGAATCAGAATCAAAACAAACAAAAAACCCCAATGATATGGTTATATTTTCAACAAGGGTAAATACTAGTAAATAGCTGGTAATAAAATAAAAGCACAATTTTGTACTGGGTAAGACCCTGGGCCTTGGGTCTTCCCATGAAGATCTTCCCCATGGAATCCCTGATTAGCAGAACTTATCTTCAGAGGTACCATCTGTCTTCAGCGTGCTGGGAAAGAGCCCTCGATCAATACATAGGAAAATCTTTAAGATGAATAGTATAAAAAAAATCTCTATCTCAATGAAGGTCTCAAGGCCTTCAGAGCATTAAGCAAATGGAACTACATAGTACAGGTTCAGTTTAATTGCTAACAATAAAATTACTGGTCTAAAAACCTTTTTTCCATTTTACTTTTAGAAAAACAAGCCACAAAATTTAAACCAAATCTACTAATTCAAATGTATCATGGTCAACAGATGGCAGATAGTCTGTGGAAATACAATTTAAATAGCTTTGATGTTGAGTCATACTCAGTTCTGGCAAAGAGAAACACATTACATCACAGCACTTCAAGCCTGAGTAAAACTTTCCCTTTTCTGATGGCACAGGACTGGGGTGAACAACAAACAAACCTGCCTGCAGTGGGAGAGGAGGTGGCATCCACAGGAAGAGAACTGATAAGAGACTAGCTGGATTGTTAGGGGAGGCAGAGATAAAAAGGGTTGTATCATTACTACTTCTTGTCCTAGCCTCCGTGCTAGAAACAGCTTCTATCTGAGTATAAGAAAGAAGCACAGTAGTGGAAAGACAGTCAAAATTTCAGGCTGGACAGCAGGAAGAGAGGAAAAGAGACTGTGTTTCTGCTTCATTTCATGGATGCAAAGACTGACACATAAGCAATCTTTGTTCTCTCAAAAGTCTCCCAAAGCTGAGCTTTCCAAAGCAATATCCTACTGTTCAAATACAGTTTATTCCTCTGAAATACATTGGGGTGCCAAAAACTCAGAATAAATGACAACTTCCACACATACCTCACAAGTATGTCCATCTGTATTTAGGTTAACAAATGAAAGTTGTGCTTTTTCTGTGTTCCCATTGCCTATCCAGACTCCTGCCTTCTTGCAGCTTTGATTGGCAGCTACCATGCACTCTGCCGTGGAAGTGCTGGGTGTTGAAATGTACCTCATCAAACAGATAAGCTCTGCAGAATTCAAAATCTCATACACCTGCAAAGAAAGCCACAGCATGCACATGGTAATAAAAATGGCTTGTGCAGTGACACATCTATAACAAGGAATGGATAGCAATGTTTTATGGAATACCAGCACAGGTTCTCAGCAGGTCTGTGAACTGGGATACCACTTTGGTTCACTGAGCAATTTTATCCTCACTCTTCTTATTTTTCAATTAAAATTTCAGGAAATCAATGGGATTAAGGCAGATTTCAAAATTTCACCCATTTCAAAGAGCACTATGATGTGTTAAGTAAGTTACTGTCTGATGACAGTAAGTTTCAGATCCACACCGTTCCTCCTCTCACATGCATGGAACAGTGCAAGATAACTCCACTGATAACACACAACAAAGTCCTTTCTGCATAACTCTAGTAAAAAACGTGAAGTGATCTGCATTTTGTTTCAATACCATCACTATATACCACCACACGGAGAAAAACAGAAGGTTACCAATTAATGGTTGATAAATGTGAATGGAACTGTTTATCCTGGCTAGCAAGACCAGGCAATATTCCATGGCTGTTCCCACTCCAGAAAAAGAAAACAACAGAAAAAACACGGTGCCTTTTACTAACATAATCTTGCCATTTCTTTTCAGAAAGCACGATAACTTCATGGTATTATCTATCACAAAAATACTAGTAAATGCACTAAGTAGTACCTGGGAAGACGTTGGTCGTTCCTGAGGATTTTCCTTCAAACACTTCTTAATTAAATTTTCAACTTTAGGCCAGGGGGCACACCCATATTCTTTGACGGGATCTAAAATGTAAAATCATACAACTTCTTAGCCAATGTTTACCATAATGTAGAACTATAAGTTATGAATAATTTTCTCTGTATTTTAAGACTTTATCTAACTTCTTATGAAGCTGCTCTAAGAAATACTACAGTCTTAGGTAAAATGTCAGTATGATCAGCTTGGAATTGCTCATCTGCCATTACAGAATAATGAGAGTCACTGAGCTAGAGTCTTTTTCATTAAAAGCAGCTTTTTTTTTAACTTAGTACATGATAAGTATAATCAAAGCAATATGCAAGGCTCAAGGCCAGACACTGTCTTAGAAGGTACTTCCAGCAATATTCATTTTAGCCAGGTCTGGACAAAATCCCACTTACACTAAATTTCCATTTCTTTATAAAATGAACCAGCTTGTTCCCTTGAAGTTATAACCAACATAATGATGAATAGATGCCTATTTCTCACAATTTGAAGACTGTGTGAAATTAGGAGAAGTTTCTGAAAATTGCTCTTATTTAGCCTCTTCCTCTGACCACTGTCAGATGACAACATAAACCACGAGGTGCTATTTTTAGAGGAGGCAGGACAAATTGTCTGCTTTCATGTTAAAACTGGAAGAAACGAGGCATACCTGGTAACTTTCCTTGTATTGCTAACTCGTCAAACTCATTTGGAAACTTCAGGCCTTCCATTATTCTACCTCCTCCTGTTAAAATGTCATACAGAAGCAAGCCAAATGAATAAACATCAGCTTGCTGATTGTAAATAACATTTCCTCTGGCAACTTCTGGTGCTCGAAATCCTGCAAATAAATCATTAATAGTTATTATGATTCATACCAAGCTGAAGCCATCTTTATCCTTTTAAGAATAACCACTTAATGATGAAAATATCACAGGAAGTAAACCAAAAATGGCACACTATTTCTGGGCTGGAATAGTTTGCATGTGGCAAACTGCCAAAAATATCAGCAATCAGTGCAAAGGAAGGGTACGGTACATTAGTTAAAAAGCTCCTGCAGCATTACACATAAAACAATTCATTTATAAATGAATACTGAAATTCTACAGCCTTTACCGAAGGCCTAATTTTTCACACTTGCAGTCATAACGTCACGCACAATTTCAAAGACCTAAAGGCTCTATTTGAAGTTCCTGAAGTGTGTTGAGTTTTAAAACGGATGCTAACAAGTTCTCTCTCAGGTCAGGGAACAGGGCAAGTATTCGTTGCCTTTAAATAAATCAAGACCTACCTATGCATTACTGAAAATTAAAACAACAAACACTTTTAGCAGTTTAATTTCACTACCACGATAACCATACTAAAACAAGACAGGAAAAAAATATCGAAATTGGTGCATGTTATTTAATTTGTTCTCCTTTTAGCCCCTCAGCATACTTCTGAATTCTTCTAAAAGGGGTTAAAGCACCAATAGGAAGAAAGGCCTAGGGGTATAAATCTGGCATCACAATGTGTAATATGATTACGACTACATTTTGGGATTTCAACTGCAGCATACATTGGAGTTACTTCTTATACACTAAATCAAAATGTATTAGCTATTTTTTTTTTGACAGAATGTGGAACAAAGCATTTTTCCCTACCTGGAGTGCCTTCAGAGGTTTTTATCCCCATTCGGCAACAATACTGGGCAATGCCATAGTCAGCTATTTTTGCAATGACAGCTGAATTGGGATACAGGGTAAAGAGCAACACGTTGTGAGGCTTTAAATCACGGTAAATGATCATTGCTGAATGCAGGTACCTGTTAAGCAAAAGGTATTTATATAAGAGCACTCATAATTAAGGGATGCATGTGCACACAATGGTAAATGCTCTATTCCCATAACAATAAATTGTGCTTTCAAGTGTTAAATACTGGGTAACACGCCAAATATTAATGTGATACTGCCTTGCTGAATAATGACTTCAGAATTGTTATGACATACTATTTACCAGCACACAAACACTGCAGTATTTTAGTGCCAGTTCTTATCCGAAGCATCGCTGGCTGTTTGACAACTGAGTCTCAGAAGTTGAAGGTTCATTTGTCCCTGAGCTCTTCTGAAGATTTTGTGGCTCTACAGTCACACTTCTACAGCTCCTGAGGACATTCACGGACTTTCAGAACTTTAAAAATACAGTAAGCTATTTTCTTTGACACTTTAACATGGAATCAACAGCCACTTCACAAATTCTAAACAGCATTTTTGCTACTTCTCTACTTATATGGGCACCACTTATTAACAGAAAAAAAAAACAACAGGTAACAAAATCTTGTGTTCTAGGCCAGCTAATCAATCATAAAAATACAAGCACTTGTCTGACCCAGGAAATATTCTGCTTGAGTTATACAAAGAGGTAAGTCTTTCATTTTGAGTATGTCCAACTTGCAGCTGTACCCAATTTGTACAGCAACACAGAATTCACATTTACCTTAAGCCATCAGCTACATGTAGAGCTATCCTGTGCTGAAGTGTTCTAGTTAAACTTGTTTTGTCTTGTTGAAGCAAGCGATCAAGAGATCCTTTAAGGGCCAATTCCATCACCAGCATTCGGGGACGGACAGCAGCAGCCAGCAAAGAGACTAAACTGGGGTGATGGAGGTGACAAAGCACTGCAAGCTCCTGTAAATTGTAAAATCAGATGAAACACTGCAAGTAGCACAAACTCTGTAGCTCAGAGGTGAACTAAGAAATGTGTTGAAGTAAAGTATTGCACAGCACTTAAGTTTTTTAAGCTCTTCACTAGGGCTGGTGGTATTCTACAAGCACCTTTACAGCAGAAAAAGCAAATTTTCTTACTTGTCTTAGAAGCCTGAGGGAAGTATGTTTATTGAAAATCTTTACTGCAACTTCTTCTCCACCATAGGATGCACGGTACACAGATCCAAATCCACCATCACCTTTTCAAAGATAAAATTAAAAAGAATATTAAAAACAAAGAGATAACAACCATTTCTCAAATATTGCTGAAAGGGTCCAATCCTAAAACATGTGGATCATTCACTGTGTTAAACTTCATGAACAGCAATCTAACCACATTAAAAGCAGTGTCCTAGTATAAAAGTTAATGGAAAAATCAAAACTCAATAACCTGAAATTCAGAGTCCCTTAAAAATACATTTCCAAGAAGGAGAAATCTCTAATATGTTTTCCAAATGTTTCCATGTTGCTGAACTGATTTCAATAGATTTGTTTACTTAAGCTCTTTTTAAAAAAGACCTACAAAAAATGATTACCCAAGAGAAATTCAGGAGCTTTGTCAAATTCCAGGTCATCATTGTTCAACATAATATTTCTAGGCAAATCAGCCAGTATCAGATCAGGAGCAATCTGAGCTATTGGGATGGTATGTCTGGGTTGATCCGGATTTACTAGGAGGTCACCTGTGAAAAATAAATGAGACAATACTGAAAGATCCATGAATCTCTGTGAGTGCACATGATGAATATAGCTAAAATGAAATTCATAAATATATATGTATGTGCATATATATATGTTTGCATACATACACAACAGATCACTAATTAACTATCCCATTCAATTTCTACAGTATCTGACATGTTTAAATATTTTCAAGGTTCTGCACGTGTACCAATCAAACGTGACAGCAAGTGTTGCTATGTCACAATACCAAACTAACCCAGAGATCAGTTTTCTGCCTACAAAAAGAAAGAATTTGCTTATTCTGTGGTATGTCATCATGAATATTGCCTTTTAAATTACTGTTGTGCATGGTCCTAACAAAAATACCTAGTGTCAGTTTTACTATGTGTTGGGTTCAACTACGTGAATGAAGTTGCATTATCAGTACCATGACAGAAAGACCCTTCATTACTGTCATTTATACATGAATATCCTAGGCAGCTGCAAGATCCATATTATATAGTTATACAGATGGCTCTTGGATAAAAAAAGAACAAGTTGCTTTTGACTCATGCTGTAATTATTTTTAAATAACATGAAGTATTCAAATATTATAAAATGGATACCTCGGATGTAAAACTTATCTACCTCAAATAGCACAAATATATATACCTTCTTCAGCTTTTTTAAGTAAGTCATCAAGTAGTATTTTTTGGTGTTCTTCACCATCCTCAAAGCTGTACAGAGCCCATTTCTTCAACAGTGTTTCCCCTTCACCACATACATCTATATCCAGCAAACCTGGAAACCATTCTTCCATAAGAGAATCGATGTGATCCACAACTTGTCCCAGAAGGATGCAACCTTTAACAAAACAAAAGAGGAGAATTACAGCCTCTATCTGCTATAGCTATAATTACAAAACTAAAGTCTACATTCCAAAAGGCAAAAGCACAACAAACCAAAATGCCAAGCTGCAATCAAACTGGAGCACAAATCAGGTTCAGGAATAATTAACCTTTTCTGCAAGAAGGTGCCGTAATTTTCAAAAAACTGTCTGGGTTGTTGTCAAATACTGCAGATTCCACTAGACAATAAGCTTCAGGAGACCAGTTCAGGTAGATGCCTTGTCTCCAATACATTCTGTTAGGACGAAGAGCTCGTGCTAGAAAATACAAAAGTTGATTAAAAATCTGATCTCCAATATGAATACCTTATTTTAAAATATTTGGAATAATTAATAGTATGAAAATATTTGTGACTGGAATTCTATACCAAGGAGATAGTTATAAATCACATTTGTACATTAGCAATGCATATTTTGCATACTTCACTTGTCACCAGTATTCATAAATCACACATTAAAAATACAAAGATGAACGAAACTGCAGAGTTCAGGAGATAGATCTCATGTCAACACATGGAAACGGTAGGAAAAAAATAAGAGAAAAATCTCCACTTTTGACCAAAACAGAGCTTTCAGATTTTCATAAAGGGAGAATAGACAAACCTGTCTTTCTCTGTGGAAGACTTATTCTTTCCTATATTCCCTGCAGAATACAGAACCGAACAGCAATACTGCATAAGTACAAGGAGTTCCTCTATTTCTAGCATGTGAAGGAGAGAAATAGGCTGCTTACACCTTCACTTTCTTTTGCACATCACTGTGAAGACCTGGCACCAATTGTTCCAGGATATTTCTAAATTACAAAAATGACCACTGTTCTTTTTTCTCACATTTATGAAGTGGCCAGAAAATAGCTAAAGCTAAACTGTATCACGGATAAGAGCTTTAACACATAGGTGGTTGTGTTTACAGCAAACATGCTCGTTATTGCTTTTGAAGTCAAAGATTTGTACCTCTTCCTGACAGCATGTAAGGTGATATTTCAAGCAGCCTGTTGATCAGCCTGGACCAAAATCCCATAGGAAAATATGGCATCTCATAAAGTCTGATGATAATTTCTGAATTTTCACAGTGAGGAAGCTCTATGACAGGTCTGTGATCAGACAAACTGAAAGAATAAAAATATTAGACAGTATTTAATGATGTACTTTATTCAAACTGACTGATGGTATACATTATTTACTATATAAAATGTATTATTTATTAATGAGCAATTCAAACAATCAGGCAACAGACAGTGTATTTGCTTATTCTGTTTGCTTGTGCTAAAGTAAAGTTCTGCTGTAGTTTAAACCCATCACAACCTCACTAACAATCGTTAGATAATACGTAAAAAATATCTATATATCTATATTTAAAGCAACCAAGAGGCATTCATAAAAATCTACTTATTCAGCACTTAGAAGAATGTAGAAACTCCTATCAATTCAACCATGTAATACTCTCATTTATTACAAAAAATAAATACACAAACACATTAGGGAAATCTGTAACTGAAGCAGAGAAACTGTAATTGGCTTCATAGAAATCAAAAAGACCACATTCACATTCAGAACACTTTTTTTTGGTGACATTTAACCATTGGACTATTTGGAGGAGATTCTACCTCCAAGTAACTTGACAGTTGTTCTGACTCCAAGCTGTAAGAATTCATGGTTACAATTTGCAGTAAATATCTGTAATGTTGGCCCACGATGTAAGGCTACATTATAATCTTCTGCTGTAGGGCATGATAACTGTAAAAGAAGTATTTTTCCCATAAAGCCTTTCATTATTTATAATGGTAAGCTTTATCTGCTATGAGATCAGTTTAACATGTCTCTGAAAGCAATTACTAAAATGTACTGTACTAAGTATGTATCATGCTTTCATATTCCAAATTGCTCTGATGATCAGTTAAGCTAGCAAGCCTGATGGGAGGTTTTTATTTTGATTGATCTCTGTGGCACATCTGTGGGCTTTGCTTACCTGCTTGGGATTAGGAGCTGATCCTCTCCTAATGGCAAAGCAATCTGAAACTTTTCCAGAAGCTTGAAGTACTGTGACATGTAAATCTTGGGAAACTTGCTCTTCTTTAAAAGGAATTTTTCCACATCTGAGCGCTTTACAATCCCCTTAGGATACTTAGAAAAGCCTTCCATTTTCACTGTCAGAATCTTTCCAAAAAAGAAAAACAATCTGAGATGGAGAGTCACCACATGCAGACTCATACAGATTACATGACCTTTCCAGGTCTTTTCTCACTCTTACTCCCATCAGCTTTGTAGGCTCAAACTTATTTTGCCATCCCATTTCTTCCACTGAATGAAAGGTAAAGATTCAGAGGTTAGGTTAGGCGAATATATATCAAAAAGTCTGAAAATATTTCTCAGTCATGGAACAACTGAAACTGTCAGTTGTCTAGAATGCAAAACCAGAAGGAGCCAGGTCAACCAACCTGGGCCCTGAGACAATACTAGATTATGAAACTATAAAGAAATTGTGAAAAAGAATAATAGATAGGTTACAGTTTGGAACAGAGGAAAAAGTTTCGTGAATGTAGATGCAGAAAGTAATCAGAGACTAACCTGTGCCATGATTTTACACAGCCACTTAGGATCTACAAAATAGAGATCTCTGAGCTGTAGCGCTGGGTCTTGAAAATGAAGCAGTACACCTGCACAAAGAACACTGTAATTAGCAATGCATTCCTCAAGCTCTGTATTAAGCAAATTAAACACCCCACTCTGGGTTGTCTTCCTTATGTGACTTGATATGAGCACTTTGAATAATAACTAGTCTTTGATTTTATGTCAGTATGCCACGACAGTAGAAAGCAATCATATTTTTTTTCAGCTTTACCTTTATTTTTGGATGTTTTGTTAGCTATGTAATCTAACTTTTTTTTTTTTGGTCAAGCAGCTATGCTCTGTGTTGTTAATGATTTAATCTTATGAATTCTGTGTAGCAGTGATATAAGCTGTTACAAATATTCACGTAACTGCTATTCTCCTCAGGCTATTGTAGCAATTCTACCTTTCTTCTGAAACCCTGCTGTCTAACCAGCAGGTGTGAGGTTTTCGGTGGAGAGACATGGAAACTGTTATAGCAGTGATTCTTTTTATCATGAAATTCCTTTATGAAGTAAATATCTGGATTATCAAACTGTAATATTACCCAAGGTTAGCATTTCAGCTCCACAAAATGGGTCAACTTTGTCTGAAATTTAAAAATCCATACAAGTCCTGTTTGCTGCAGATATGCACCAAAATGCTAACAAACATACATGAATTTTACCTGATTCATTCAGAAAGTGAATCGCATGCGGGAGTTCATTTTCATCCAATTGCAACTGGCTTTCTTGTACCAGTTCTAGTAATCGTTTCTGGTCAATCACAGGAAATTCAACTGGGACATTTTTACGTTCCAGCAAAATTCTCTTCTCCAGCTCCAGATAGCTGTCGGGAATTAGCTGACCGACCACTGGTTGATCTCGGATCTGTATAATTAGGAATGATAATATTAAATGTATTCATTTATTCATGTGAAGTGCAAACAATAATACAACTACAATGTAAGATGGGTATAACCACTCAATAATAACGGCAATAAGGAACAAGAACACTCATTTATTGCATAACATGGCTTCTGAAATGTCAATTGGATTAATTCTTTCAGAATTACAGTACGCATGCTTTTGTACAAATGAATATACACAGAAGAAAATATTTCCATATTACATGTGTGTACATGTACACAAAAAAAAGACATCTGAGACGTATAAAGAGAAGCTTTGATTTGAAGTAAAAGAAAAATGTTCACTGTATGTACAGATGATGCCTCAGGTTAATGGAGTATAATAGGTAAATAAAAGAATAAAATAAAAAAAAATGCTCTTTGTAATCTGTAATGTCTCCAGATATCATTAGACAAGCTAGGGAGAAAAGGGTGGTAGCTCAAGTAAGTCTGCACAGCCGACTGGTGCTAGTCAGTGGGTGAGAGGAGGGAAGGAATACCTCCAGCAGGGCTAGTGAGACTTGATGGAGACACAGCCAGGTGCTCTGTCCCCGCTTCCTCTACCCTGAGTTCCTTCCTGGAGACCTGTGTCAAATACCTTTTGACCTTTGCTATTAGCTAGCAACCAGTCGGATCTGTCATTCTCCACAGAGGCTGAGCTAGCCATTTTGTGGAGGAAATGGGAAACAATTTTCCCAACATTTCTAAATTGGCTTTGCAAGTTTCTCAAAGAAGATAAATACCAATGCACTGCGGCATTTTTACTTGTCAAAAATGTAATCACTGCCTTGTTTAAGTTCAAGGACTCAGAACATTTGATGACCATGTTTAATACTTAATTCACTTTGACTAACTTCTAAGCAGGTACCTTGTAATTCTCTTCCTTTCACAAAGTGTCTGCATTATTTATGGAAACTATCTCCTTTCCTTCAGGCTACCTTACTTTTGTGTGGAAGTTCAAATACTGGTTTAAATCATAGTTGCAAGAGATGTGGGTGTTACAGGAACAATTTTTAGTTATCTAAGAGCAAAGTGTTCTGAAAAAGAAGCATTTCTCATGAGTGCTGAACACATACGGCGAGTACAAGAGTACATATACATTTATAATACCAGCTCTGTTCATGACTACTGGATGTATTATAAACAAAATTAATCCAAATAGGCCACCTCACTGCCCTTAGCACTGGTTAACTATCCCTTGAACTGTGGAATGAAGTTAGGCAGACCATGGACATGGCTGAGCTGGTGGTTTCTCAGAGAGAAAAAGGAGAAGTGTGCACTCTTCCCCTCCTTCATCAGGACATCAGTGTGAGGCTAGTCATAAATAAAGCATTTGCTTTTTAAGATCTTCAGAGCAGTAATTCAGAAGAAAATTGGACTATGCTGTGACTTACAGAGTTCTGACATTGACTTTAGTAGCATAAAACATCACCTTTTCTCTTCAACATCTTATGACACTGAACACACGATCAATATTGCATAAATAGAAAAATAAAAGCAAATACATTCTTTCTGCTGTACATTGGATCCTGTCTTCCTACAAGCTCCATGCCTGGGCTAGTCTCTTTGCAGTTGGTCACACTCGGATGCTGTGGCCAAGTAGCCAGCAGATGATGAATGGTAGTGATGACTTTGGAGCCAACAGAACTATGAGTACTCCAGTTTAGAAAGTCTTACAACTGCGAGATTATCCAGTTTAGGAAGATCTTTCAGCCCAGGGGGTCTTCTTTTCCTGCTTTCACTAACTTTCCTCTTTCTAAGAATAGTGTCACACAATGTAAAAACAATTCAGTAAGTGGAGAATTAGTTGGCTTTCAGAAATCACAAAATCTTATTTCCTGATCTCCAACCAACAAAGATGGGTAGTTTTGGATGAGATTTCTTCGTACAAAAAAGAGCAACCTATTTTAAATTAAATATTCTATTTATGATATTAGGGTTTGAAAATTAAACTTACCTGAGAGTTTTACTAAGTTGATTTTTGATAGAAAAAGAAATTAATACAAAACTGGTGACTTGCTATGTCTAATGCTTTACAGAAGTCACGATGAGTTTGCTATCAATCAAAAAATGTACTTATGTGTTTAAAAATGTTTTAAAATACTTTCACATCACTAAAACTAGGATGTTTTTCATGTTACAAACTGTATGTAACTTACTTTGAAGTGAAGACTCTCCTTTATTATGATTTTCCGAAGTCTGATAATAGAATCTGATTCTTCCGTAGCATTCACAAAGTGATAATTTTGGATAGCTGGGAAGCCTCGCTTATTTAACAGCTCTCTAGTAATTTTACTCATGCAGGCCTTATGTTGCTTTTCATCAGAAACATCTAAATGAGTGCCAACAAGAATGACGGGGGATGTTGAAGCTCGAGCCTGTTAGCAAGATCCGTATAATCCATTAATTCAACAGTTAATGTTGATTTTATTTTACATGTGCATAAAATGTGAATGATTTAGTTAAAACAATCAATACAATGAAAAGAGCAACTGTTTCTTCCTCCTTTTTCTTAAATATACTTCATTTAAGTAAGTTTGAGCAGTGGATAGATCTAAATCTGAAATACTACCTCAAGTCTTTGACATTCAGAGTAAGTTTAAACTGGAAACCCATCCAATAGTCTTGACTGAACAAGGCAATAAAAATGCATCAGCCTACAAATATGAAACGTATTTTTAACATAAAGAGAGCAGTCTAAATCAGAACAGAAATCTAAACATTACGCGTTTTAAAGGAAGTAGTTTAGATCTGGATTTCATTCTTTGTAGGTTAATAGTATCAGCAGTAACACACAGCCCAACAAAGAGGAAAAGCAAAGGGTACTATGTCAGTTGTCATAGGAACAGTGCATCGATGGAACACCAGCAAGCACTGCATAGCAGAAGAGAATACAACAGAAATCGGCTTCATCAACACTTAACTGACCATAACCCTCTGTCCTGTACCACTGCTCAAGTCAAAAGGAGTGAAAAAATATGTTTAACAAACAGTATGTAAAATCTTGATGTAAGTGCATTGCCCAGATATGGCTAACTATCAGAAAGCTGAAAGCTGAAAGACAAGCAATGTCCACCATGGGGTGATTCCACCCAAGGCAAACAAAACACAGCAAAAGAAAAATCCACAGGTGGATTCTAAGACCAATTTCCCTACTACAGTCCTGGGATCATTCCTATTAACAACAGGATGCTAAGCATAAAATTAACAGCATGATTTCAAACCAACATTTGGTCAGATTTAAATTAATAAAATTCTGATTTACCCAGAATTACAATGGTGTAGAAGAAAAAGCATGCTTAACTCTTGTTATCCTTTAATACCACCCCTTTCTTATTTTTATCAGTCAATCCAAAATATTGCCAGAACATGCAAACCATTCTGCACATCAGCGTACCATTTCAAGTACAAAATGGTGCTGATCTTTCATATCCAATTTATTATGTATTTCAGCATGTTTCATCTTACGCATCATTTTATTTGCTGAAGAGTTTCTTTTTTATTCCCCTCTCTAAAAACACTTGTGGTTAATTTGTGTTCAGTAACAGACCCCTGAAAGTGGCAATCCATTCTGTACGTATCTATGGCTTAGTACCTTGATGTTAAAAAGCCATGGCTTCATAGCATCCACCTCTGCTTGTCCTTTGCTGAGATCATAAACAGCAAGATATAAAGCTCTTTGGGTCATAAAGTGAGGATGAGTACTGTAGAACTCTTCTTGTCCTAATGATAAAAAAATCCCACTGTTTAGTACTTCCTTCATTGAGCAACTCAGACCACAAAAAGGCAGCAGAAAACTTATTCTCACATCACTGATCCACAAATGAAATTAACGCCTGCATAGAGTTATCTACATTGACAGGAAACCTGTAATAACTATGAATTTTAAGTAGGTATTCTGTGGTATCTCATTGACTGAAGTGTAGTGTTGAAATATGTAAGCTAGCTTTAAATCAAGAAGCGTGAGGTTCAACAATGAGATAAACACGGTTGCTGCAAACAGAAACGGAAAGGTCACGATTCTCTTAAAAATCCAATACTGAATTTCTAATCATCAAAATTTTAACTCTTTTATTCCTTGTTCCTTCCCTTCTTTTTTCCTTTCCATCCTTCTTTCCTCCCTTTCTCCCATCGTTTCAGCAACTTCAAAATAAAAAATCTTAATGTTCACATGCTTGAGCACCTGAAATCTCAAGGTGTCTCAGCTAAAGCTGGACACTGAACTATATATATATACTATATATACTACTATATATACTACATACTACTATATACTACTATATAGACATATATTACTATTCCATGTATATATGTCGTGATATAGATTGAATTAAGTTGATAACAGACCAATGCTTAAAAATAACTTTTTGATAGTCCAAGTACCCCTAAGTTCTACAAGTGCTTCTGGAATCCCCGACTTCAAAAGTTTTGCCAAAAATCCCAAGTCTCTCCCCAAGTGCTTTGTTTTGTGACCTTACAAAACGGTGATACTGTGCAGCCTACAGAGACCCAGACTGCAAAAGGGAAAAACAGAGTTAAGTGGAAGATGATTTTTCTGGTGATTAAAAGCTATTTCTTATTATTCTGAAATTACAGTTTTAGAGTGCTATTGTTGAAATGAATGATCAGCCCACATTTGGTGATGAGAAATTCCTGAAGCTTTACATTTAATTTGAGGCATTTACTGGCAGTTTGCAGAAGTCACTGCCACTTCAGTGGCCACCTGACTTTTGTTGTAAGTTTGTATGATTCTACTGTCTACAGGTTGAAATTTCACAGGCTGACTCTAAGAATAAGCAATGCATTCATGTGTTAGTGAAGAAAATAATAAAGGACAATGAGCTCTAAACATACCTCCAAAATCCCAGACATTTAATATAAGCTCTTTCTTCATTTTGCCTTTCCCTTGAATGATCCAGTCTTTCACATCGATGCCTACTGTAGCTTTTGGGGAACAAAATTCTGATCGTTTGCATTTCATTAGCTGTTGTAAGAGTGTAGTTTTTCCACTACCGGTGTTTCCAACAATCATTAGCTTCATTCTGTTATAAGGTACTGCCTTCTTCAGTCGTTGCTGAAGAAATCTGGCATGAAGGAAATATGCAGAACTCACAGAAATGTGTAATAAATTAAGAAGACACCACCAGAACTCAAGACCAAACAGAAATCTAAAACCATGCCATTTATTGCATTGTTTATAGAACTGTCAAATTCAAGAAGCACTCAAGTCATATTTTAATGACTATTATCTGTTTTGTGTGTGTGATATAAAGCTTACCTTCACTAGAAGAGCATATCATATGGATATCATATGACAAACCAGCACTTTTCAAAAGGCTATGTTGTTTTCTTACTGCTCACCACATATCCCAAGAAAACAAACCAAGAATATTAAAGAGCTATAGGGCAACAAACCTGATAATGTCTCTGGCTTTGCATCCCACATGTTTGAAGTCAAAATTAAGATGGAGTCCTTCCAAAGGAAGATCCCAGATTTTGGATAGCCTTCCCATTTCATCTGGAAAGAATCTCAAATCGGAATTATAACTTACATCCAGAGAAGTCAAATTTTCTAGGAAGCCAATCTGAGGAGGAATCTAAATAAAAGAACATTTAATGGATGACTGAACATAAAAAATTAATATTGTATGAACAAGAGTACCATAAATATTTAACAAAAGTAGGAGTAATTTTTACAGCTGTAGTTTTTCTTTTTTTTTAATAAACAAATCTAATATCCTTCACTAATAGACAAAGAACTTTATAATGAATTAATTATGAAAACTGATTTCATGTCACATTCCAGACAGAAAAGCTTAATAGAATATGGGGATTTTCCTTCACAGGAAATACTAATTCCAGTTAGATGCCATTTCACTAATAGAATTTTCAGTGATACAAAGCAGTGACATGAAAATCAATTGAACATTGAAAAACTGTATTCAGTGAAAAAGTGAGTTCATTTTCTTTAGGTAGAATCTTGTACTTTACCTCCTTTAACTTGTTGTGGGACAGGTGTAGCTTTTCTAGCCTAGACCACGCACATGCCTTTTCACTCAAGTCCAAGATGCTTATTTGATTATGATTAAATAATAGCTCCCTTAAGTTTAATGATTTCCAGTGCGCTGGCCCTGGCAGGCTTATGATCTTGTTTTGGCTTAAATCTACTGATCGCAAACTACAGACATGAATAAACAAAAGAGAAAAGTTAGAAAACGCAATAAAAAAACCCGAGATTAACTAGAACTTTATGAATTTTCAATAAACAATTAAACAGATTAGATATCAGAACGGACAGTTTTCTGTTAGGAATCTAGATGGGAAGATGAAGAATTACTACCATGAGCAAAAGTAATTAATATCAGAAAAAATAATGAGAAAGCACATATGATTAATACAGTATCATATGTTTTCAATGTACTTGCCAGTGAATTAATTTTCCTGGTCATGAAAATAAACATTCATATTATACTGTGCACATATGATTCAGGTAGTAAATCACAGAATCATAGAACGGTTTAGGTTGGAAGGGACCTTAAAGATCACCTACTTTGAACCCCCCTACCATGGGCACAGAGACTTTCTACTAGACCAGGTTGCCCAGGGCCTTGAACACCCCCCAGGGATGGGGCATCCACAGCTTCTCTTGGCAACCTGTGCCAGGCCCTCACCGTCTCTGAGTAAAGAATTTCCTCCTAACATCTAATCCAAATCTCCCCTGTTTTAGTTTAAAACTATTCCCCCTAGCGCTATCAACATCTGTCCATGTGGAAAGTTGCTCTCCATCTTTTTATAAGGCCCCTTCAAGTAGTGAAATGCCATTATAATGTCTGCCTGGAGTTTTCTCCAGGCTCAACATCCCCAGCTCTCTCAGCCTGTCTTCATTGGAGAGGTGCTCCAGGCCTCTGACCGTCTTCATGTCCCTCCTCTGGACCTGCTCTAATTAAAGAGTCTAAATTAGTCAATTTAAGGAAGTGTGTATATTGGGGTAACAGTACACTTTCCTCTTTCTATGATTTGCAGATATGCATGACACTATTCAGATTAGCAGGAGATAGATAAATATGTTTCACACTCTTGTTGCGCATATATACTATAATGCAATTGTAAACAGTGCACTTAATGTTCATTTAGCTTGGAGAGAAGGAGGCTCAGGGGAGACCTTATTGCACAATTACCTTAAAGGAGGCTATAGTGAGGTGGGAATTGGTCTCTTCTCCCAGACACCAAGTGATCACCAAGTGAAAAGATGAGAGGAAATGGGCGTAAGTTGCGCCAGGGGAGGTTTCAGTTAGATATTAGGAAAAAATTCTTCACTGAGAGGGTTGTGGGGCATTGGCACAGGCTGCCCAGGGAAGTGGTTGAGTCACCATCCCTGGAGGTCTTCAAAAAATGTGTAGATTTAGAGCTTAGGGACATGGTTTGGTAGTAGATTTTGCATTGCTAGATTAAAGGTTGGACTACATGACCTTAGAGGTCTTTTCCACCCTAAATGATTTTATGATGCTATGATTTATACCCAGGCAACAGAGAATAGGATTAGGCTCAGGGTGCCAGTAACAGCTGAGTGCAGGACCGCAGAGTACAACGTTGAACTTACTAGAATAAATGTATTTTAAAAGTTAATTGCAGTCTAACATACCAGTAATATACATATTCATGTGCTTTATAATTTTCAAAATATTAATTAAAAAATGTAATAGGGAAGCTTCTGGTATTATTAACATTCTAGAAACCGCAATTCCATTTACAAACTACGGAGATTAGTTAACATAAGTTAACTAATAAGTTAACTTTCTTTCTTGCTCCTAATTTAGGAGACTAACATTGATGATTTTGGTATTTCACCCTTTTATCAGAATGTTTCTGTGAATATATGCTTGTATATAAATGTACATGCATAGATTACGTAGTTCAACTATGTGTGTATTTAAGAACCAAATAATAAAGAACATTTAATTTCTCTAAGTCATCTGTTGGACAAATATGCTGTTTATGTCACAGTGGAACAAGAACCATGTAAGACATCCATGCAACTCCTTATTGACTCATCTGGACTGGGAGATGTGGAACCTGAAGGATGCATCTTTTTCACTCCATCCATTAAGTCTGCTGTTGTGAATTCAAACATCAGCAGGCTGACACAGTGTAACATCATATTAATGATGACATGCTCTATGTAAATTAGATTAATGGAAGTCCACAAGTCTGTTTTCTTTAAATACTAGAGTTGCTACATATGTAGCTTAGCAACATTTATTTAGGTCTAATTGTTCCAGTGTGCACAAGAGTTTGTTTATTCTTTCCTCCTACCTCTCCATCTCATCTTTGTGAGTCCCCCTTCATTACCTTGTAGGCAGTCAGTGCTCTTCAATGCTCTTCTCCCTCGCCACGGTACCTTCAGCACTCACACCTACCTGCACTTGTTAGACACCTGATCTGATCACCACTCCCAATGCTCCTTCCACCACCAGAATCTACTGACCTGTGAAGGTCAATAACTTCTATAGAAAAGGGGGAAGTCCTGATTTTCACGTGAGTAACGCTTTGAAGGTATAGCAAAAGAAATGTCACATGCATCTTCATCACAGTTCCGTACAGCGGAAGTATCACTCTTTGAGAAGAAACATCTTGTGATATTTGGGAAGTGAAAAACTCATTTCAATAGCCTTATGCTGAAGAAGCTGCAGAACTTCTTGAAAAGGAAGAAAATTGCCAGTAGCTTTTTACTGTGTTGTTTTCAAGAAAGTAATAAATTAATTCTTGTCTTCTCAGAACTGTCAGCTTCAGCAGTCAAGCAACATGTTTTTAATAATAACGATTTGAGTCTCAGGAATAATGCTTCTCAGGATAATGAAGCAAATGTTACTGATTTGGATTCAGTTGAAAGATACTACTAAACATTTAACCATTGAGAGAGGATTTCCTGAAGATCATTAAAACATGCTGAATGTTCTGCTTAACAGAGGTCTTGACACAAGATTTTCTTCATCAAAAACTAGTCACTAACTTTAATAAGAAAAATATTAACTTACTGTGGTAAAAGAAGAATTGTTTCTGGAACATTAATAAAATTGTTTTGGGATAATTTTAAGGTTGTTACGCTGGATGACAAGTCAGGCATTATCTCTGGAATAGAAAAAGAGGTTAATACTATTATTTTTCAGAACTATTGACATTATTTTTAATACTGGAGTTTTCTAAAATCAGACAGACTAAAATGTCAGTCCATGATCGATACGCAGGTACTTATATAAACTGCTCAGAACAGAAACTGCATCTTTTTTTTAAAGCTTATTTAAAACTAACTTTCCCAAATAAACGAAGTGTAGAACAAGAGTTAATGTATTTGCTTCTATCACATTACATCCTATTAAACTTTATTTCATATTGACATTAAACACTGAAATAATCTTACTTACACTTAACTGTACTGCCAGTACACATGACATTCACATCACTCACCATATGAGTGGTAGGCCTTACACATTCAAAAATGACTCTAATGTTTCAGCTGGATTTAATGCAGGTATAAGAGATACTTTCTGAAATATTGTGTCAATTATTTCAAAATGGAAATTTTGTATTTTGAAGATGGAAATAAATTCTAACAGTAATTTATGAAATCCTACAATATCACTAAAATTGCATTTATGTCATTTGTTTTTTTCATAAAATAACTTTGAAATCTTTGCATAAAATATACTAAGCCACAGAAACACATTCTGGATTGAACTAAATTCCTTAGACACAGGTTTATGGAAGATGATCTACTCTGTGGTACCTTAGCTATCTGCACATGACTTGGAGATACACACCGGAGCTATGGAAGACCAATTTTTTCTGGATCTGAAGCTGTAAGCCAAGTGGAATACTTCAGGGCAACTGAAATGTCACCTGTGTTTAGGCAAGTGAATCAAATATCCTATTTTATTCAGAGAACTATGCTGGATATAATGTGGTAATACTTGACATGCCTCTCTGTACATTGTAAGACCTGTATTTAGTAACAGATTTTCAAGCTAACTTTGAGGAACTTCCCCTGCCCCAAACATTCCCCAACAGGATGTAACATCCCAGCTCCAGTCAACCATTTTCATAGCTTCCATTACAAATATAAGGGTAATATCAGTTACAGAGTCAGATCAGATGTCCATGAAGCTCTATTGGAAGTATACTGCTTCCAACAGTGATCAAAAGCTTCTTAGGGAACAATATAAACAAGGACAAGCATATAAGGTATTCTTCTTGACTCTTCTCCCAAGACTCCAAATACTGGTGGCTGAGGCATTCTGTGACTTGGAATGGTTTCTAGAAGGTGGGTCTTATTTTCATAGATACTTACCAAGAGCATTCATCCTGGCATTGAACAGCTCCAGTTTTGTACAGCCCATGAAGACGTTCTCAGCAAGGGAGGAAATACTGTTCTTACTGATGTTTAAAATTTTCAGCTCTTTCAAGCATATGGGTGAACAAATGCATGAAATTTTGTTTCTGTTATAACAAGAAGAAAAAAAATACGTGTGTTATTCAGAAACTGTTGGCTAAAAAGTGAATGTAAAGAGTATTAATCTGACTTTGTTATCCTTACTCTGGTAAAGAAAAAATACAAATCTTATCTAGACGCACTAGTCAGCAAAAATACTGGTTTGTGTAGCAACATGGAATAACATGATTGATTTAAATTTGCTTTAATGAATGTGGAAAGCAGATGTCAGACTACAAGGCGTCACTTCCTGATTATGTAAGCTCAGTCCCACGCAAAGAGAATTGCCACATCTGCGAGTAGTTCTGTTTAATAAAGACGTGTATTTGTTTCTGTGATTACAATCACAGAAAACAAACAATCAAAAAAATCAGAAATTCCACATAGGGGATATAATTTAGGTGGTGTTTGATGCTACAGACAATGTATTCTGAAAAGAATAACATAGGAAAGAGAAAAAGACAAAGATACTGAACATATATTGATAAAAGAACCATGTAGCAATGTGTTGTAAGGGTAATGTTGCTAGTAAAGTTGAAAATAAAGCTCATAAAAATAAAGATAATAAAGTTTAAAATAAAGTGCTACAGGATTTTGGATTTAAAAAATTTATTTTGTGAATTTGATTCACATACTTAATACTGCTTGGTTTAGATTTGTATCTTGCTATTACTTAGTAAGTCTGTGTGGATTTCTGTGTAAGAAGTGTCACACCCTTATGTAAATTGTGGGAAATGTACCAGATAGCATCTGCAGTTTACAGAACTATCAACATTATCATTTCTATGAATTCCCAATAGGCACAAATTATTTCATTCACTAACAAATATAATAAAAGATGCTGGTAAACTAAAAAGTACATATTTTTTCTTCTTCAGTTATTTAAAATATATTCATAACAAGCATCATATTTCCAAAAAAACTTTGATTAATATGAAATCCAGTGGAAACTGTATTCTCATACTGAAAACCTACCTAAATATATCAGACAACGTGGACAGTCCTGTGGATGTGTAGCATGACAAAAGAAAAATGCTGAACTACATTTTTAGTACATTACTGAAAATGTAATATTATGAGATTCTATGAAGGCTCACAAATGTTGTACTGTACTTTGTAATACAACACTGAAAACTGTAGCAAGTTACACATTTGTAAAATAATGCCAGTGTTTCACTACTGATTAAATGATCCTTGCCATGCTATAGCAGTCACCATTCTGGATAACAAATACATTATTTCTGCTATTTTTTTACGCTACAGTCAATTTACAAATGTTACTCTCACCCTTCTAGCAATAGCTGTTCCAGGTTTTCAGCAACATTTGCAAGAAATTCAGGAGTGCACACCAGTTGATTGTATGAAAGATTAAGTTGTTTTAGAGTTGGACATCTGAGGTACGGATCCAAAGCAAAGGAAGGTCCAATGTCATTTCGAGAGATATCAAGGTTTGCAATACAATTCATTTTCAATAAATAAGTAGGAAAAGAAGTAAATCGGTTACTGTGCAAATCCAAGTAATTCAAGCATTTCAAGTTCTGAAAGAAAAAAGGATTGTTTCAAAAAAGAGTGTAATGAAAATATGAATTCATATCTTTTAGCTGAGTTATATTTTATACAATTTACTTATCTTTGTCTTACTAGGAAAAGTAGCAGAAAATATCATTCATAATAATGCAAGTTGTATTTATTTTAAAGAATAAAATATAAAGCATTCCTTAAAATTAATTAGCTCAGTTTCATAAAATCTGTTTTGAATTGCCTGCAGTTCTCAGTTACATTTCTGTTACTATGTTACTGAATATAATACATGTTCCAAAGCAGTCCTCTGAAGTAAAGGGTTTAAAACAGTCCCATGAAATTATTATTAATTCTAGCTGCACATGAATCTTGAATGAAAACAAAGTGAATGGATGAAGCATGCAAAGATATACATACACCCACAGTCAAGAGTACTATTGTTATAAGTAGATTGTTAGAGACAAACAACTAATTGTAACTAATCTTGACTTGTGTTATATAAAATTATGCAGAATTACTTCACACAGTTGTTCTGGAATGTTTGTAAGAGCATTTTGGTGGAGCTCCAGTTTCTCAAGATGTTCCAAGTGACTAGTTAAGCTGCTATTCTGGCTGATGGCATCTATGTTCTCCAGATCATTTGATGAAAGATCTAGTGATTTAATATATTCTTTCTCTGAGATCAATGAAGAAAGACTGTCTGATGGTCTTAAATACGGTGAGAATTTTGAGATTCCTTCTATTAAAACAAAAACATGGGAAAAATAGCAAGATTTAATTGAATAAATAAATTAAGATGAATCAACTTAGGATCTAAAGAAGCAGAAGGCAGTGAATGTTTGGTTGTTAGTCAAGATCCAAATCCATGAATATTTCTTTTAGAAGACAAATTTGTAAGACAGTCAGAAAGAGACATAAGTTTATGCACTACACAACAAAAGTAGTTTTTGAAAGCTAGTAATGGCACTCATGAAATTATATTGTTTGTAAAACCTCTACATAAATTACTACATAACTGGGGAAAAAAAACACTATATATACAGTATTTGTACTCCATGGTAGTATTTCAATATGTACCTTCCTCTTTGTAAACAAATATATAAACTAACTAAAACCTTCGTGTGCTATGCTTATGAAAGCTTTAAGCATGAAACATCAGTTACATATGTTAAACTGTATAGTTTACTTACTGGGAGATTCATCTGAAGGCAATAATTTCCTTCTTTGTTTCACTGATGGTTCATAATCTGTGCCAGGTCCCTGGAAAATCCCAAAACAGAATAATATAAAAAAAATAACAGGTGTGTACATATGCAGATTTATGAAATGATCTGAATTCAGTAGATTTCTTTTTGTTGTCATTTCTTTTTATGAGATCTCCCAGGGGTAACACAGAGACCGAATTTTTAAGCTCTAAAAATACCACCAGGTCACATTTTTGTAAAAATTACTGATCCATGCAATATGAAACAAGAGTAGTTTTTAAGTGCAATGGATATAGTGCGTTTTTTGACAACCTAAAATGACTTTCACCTGGGTAGGCTGAGAGAATGAAGAAAGATATTGCAAAAACTAACTTTCTCCCAGGAAGCCAGTCTCTCTGGTTTTGCAGACGATGGAAAGAGACACACTTCTTTCAAAGGAACTTGACTTTGACTTCCCTGATTTGTCATCTTAAGAAATCTGTCTCCACTGACCACAGTGGCTGTGGTCAGCTTCACTACAGAATACTTAAGTCCTTGTGAACAGAACCTTATTTTTTGTATTTGTATTTGAACAATACCAGAACATCAAACTGGAAATCTGAGCAACTCAGAAGAACAGATTTTTTTATTGACCACAAATTTTTGCTGAAATAAACTCTCATCTATACAGGTAATCTCCAGCACATTAATTATGCAGCAATGGAAGGGAGCATTAAATAGCAACAGTCAGGCAAGAACACATATAATTACAAGACCTATCCTTACACTTGATTTTTAACAGTTTCACGGTAGGCAACACAGATGGATTTGTAAGGAACCTGGAATGAATGAGGATCTGACTTACCAGAGAGTAGGAATGTCGCGGCAAAGCAGAAGAACCTCTTTGAAAGGCATTTTCCCTACAATATAAATCTGCAACTGCAATGGAATTGGACTTCTTTTTTGTAAAAAGTGAACCTTCACTTCCTAGTACAAAGCAACAACACAGGAGGACAGGTAAATAAGAAAATATATTTAAAGCTGAATTCAACTGTAAGGTAGATGCTGACACACAAAGGAAAGATACATTTTGAAAGCATCAATAACAGCAGGAACTTAGTGGTTAATTGTGTGTGCAATATGCCAATAATATTAACATAAAAGCCATACTTACCTGATATGTTCTACATATAAACCATAGCTTGTTATATTGGTGCTTTATCGCTTAAAATTTCCATCAGGTTTGTATTATTATACATGTTCTATAACACACCTTTGTGCTACTGCAGTATCAGTAACTTTTCTATATAGAAAAAGGTTGTACTTGAATAGATACTTTTGCACTCACACCCTTACTGAAAACGGAACGTCAAATGCTTCTCTGGCATTGGTGACTTAGGGTCATTTGGACTCATTTAGTATTCTTCCTTTCAGAGCTAGTTTTTTAACTCCTAAAAACACCCCTGTTAGTAAAACCTATGTTTTTTATACCATAGTTTAAGTAAGACTTAACAACTTTTCTATGTGAAAGTAGTATTTATCAGTGTCATAGGTCTGTGCTACGATCCTACATAAATGAAAATGGTGCTGAACAAAAAAGAATGAAAGAGAACCAAAAAAAAATCATGATGCTTCTCTTGATTCCGAAATTCAAGTTCTTCATCTGTGATGATTTTAAGTATCTAACACTTCTAAAATACAACAGTGTCACCTGAATAAATAAAAGGCACATTATAAGAAAAGGACACTTACTGATGCTATTAAGTTACTGATGCTGCAGAGAGAAATGCTGTTTTTTATATGTTAAATGCATTCAGATTTCTTGACATGGCTACCAAGAACAATGCTGGACTGAACATAGACTTGACATCTACATTTTCTCATCCACTAGGTATCGTTGGGATAGGGCTAATTTCACCTCATTTATTTGTTAACAACATAGTCTTCCATAATGAACTTGGTTGTGCTTTCTTCATTTACTGACAACAGCTGGAACAGGGCATTTCTAAATCACAATTCATCTGACTTCATGACGAGACAATGTGCTTTTGAAGCACTTTTTTTTTGCCATTGACTATAAAGGGAGCATACAAGAATTGCTAAGAAACAGACACGAAAACAGTTGATGTACGCTTAGCCCAGAAACAGGCATCAAAATAGTAGAACAGTCATTATCTAAATATGGTTAGATGAATTCCACCCTTTCCCCAAGAAAGCAACTGAACACATTTCAGTTCAGAAAGAACTGATTTTAAATGGATAATTGAAAAAAAAATACTTTAAGGTCCTAATTTCACACATAAAGAATGTACTAACCATAAACAGTTTTCAAGTGTTACCATAAACAAAATTTTAGACAAAAGTTGATTTTTTTTTCTCCATGGAAAGTGTTTTATCCCAAAGACAAATAAACAACTGATTTATGTTTTTTTTTTTTTTTTGATTATTATTTATTCCTCAGCTGATGGTCTTACAATTCCCTAACTAATTTGAAGGGATTCATAGTTATTGCCAAACCCTGGTAAGCTACACTGTGACTATAATAAAAAAAAAAAAAAGTAAAAGAAAACATTTACCTTCACTATCAACATCATCATTCAAAGGAAAAACACTGTCCACTAATGGGTCAGAAATGAAGTTCCAGTCGTAGTTTTTATCCACTCCGTCTTCAGAGAAGTTTAAATCAGAACAGACTCCTGATCTATCCTCTGAAGTATTCCTCATCTGGTACCTAAGTACCATTCTTGCCAGTACAGAACCTGCACCTATATGTAGAAAAAACAAGAAGGTAACATGTTCTTCAAGAAATTCATATAGCTTAAAATAGTAACAGAACACTTGATTTATTTTCAAGGCTTGGCAATCTTTCTACAACCAGCTAAGCACTATGAAGAGACCCTCAACCAAAAGTCTTGACATAAAACACTTAATTAATACCATCAACAGATGTTAACACATGAAGTATAGCAAATTCTGTGTATACTCACTTTGTTTTCTTAACGGAGTAAGCTTATCTGGGAACAAAGGAATGAGCCAGGAAGGTTCAAGTCTACCTATACCAAATCCTCCAAGACATATACTGCTGTTGGCGACATCAAGGCTAAGCTTCTTTAAGAGCAAGCTGATGATTTGGCTATCTCCTCTCTTTATGCTGATGGCTAAAGCACTCCGAACATCCTGCTCCCGAGCACCATTGGCTAACAGCAATTCCACCAATTTAGGACTATTTCCTTTTTCACAAACCTAACACAGAAGAACAAGTTTATGTGAGGGACTCAAACAATACCTGAGACTGCAGTCAGAGACCTTCTCAAATTCAGATTCATGACATTTTTAGGCTCATGCCCCCTTTTCAATTACACAATTCCCTACACCTCAAGGCACATGACTGCTTAAGGCATTTGAGAACCAACTCCCATTTTCATCAAGTTTTTACCAAAATACAGCAAATGCCTGAGTTCTGCAATTGCAATTTTTGCCATGACTACACCCAGTTTTTAGACAAAAATGAACAGTAAATCATGTGATTTGGTTATTGCATGTGATCTGTGGTTCAATGGAAAAAACACTCTTTGTGGTTATTTTGCCTTGTTATCAGGATGCCAGACTAAAGACCAACAACACTGAGACTCATTAAGCTCTGCTTAGTGCTGGGGAGCTCAAGTCCAATGGTTTCAGTCAGCTCCATTCCTTCCAATCTCTCAGCTTGCATTGCTACACAGAGCAGTGTTGATTATATTACAAATATTTTTTTTAGAAATACTTCCAGTTACTTCAGTATTTCCACTGGGGTTCACTAACACTGATTTGCCTGCCCCAGACTTCATGGTCTGTTCCAAATCCATCTGTGCTTTATCACCCAGCCAGCTCTGCTGACAGAAATCTTCATGGGAACACTTCCAAATTTACTTACAAGCAGTACTTGGCAGTACTCAGACCAAGCATTTCAAATTTTGACACTGAAGCAAAATTAAGAAATGCTCATCCAAATAGTTTCTCCAAATGTTTTAAAGACAGTCACATTTAGCAGGGAATGCTTATGATCAGGTGGGGACAATCTCATCTTTTGTCACAGTTGAATCCAGATGGGATGTTTGCCCATGGCCGTCGTAAAGTGTATTTCAAATAGTTCAGGCTTGGGATGTGGCCACTGTTTGGATCAAACTCATTGCAGCTCATGATTCTTACCTGTATTATTTTAGCTATGTTGATAGAAAGTCAGAACCCTAACTTAATAGTTAAAACAGCACAAAACCTGATGACTGTATTGATCTGTAATAACAACAGAAAGTAAAAAAGATCCACCACTCCAGGGCAGGCATTTTAGGCAAAGTCTTCATTGGAAGGTGTAGGACAGAGTGGGATTTTTCAGTGGCACACTGAAACTTATTTATGGACAGTTTTGCGCGCAGGTCTGTCTGCATTTTGACTTCAGAGTGCTTGGGAAAAGCTGAATTGGAAGGTCAGACTGAGCTTTAATAAGCTTGATGCTATCTATGCCTGATTAGTTCAGAATAAACAGCTGTGAGTTTGCAATGCCTGAGCTTGAGTTTTCTTCCTCAAAACTACTCTAAAGCTAAGGCTAAGTCAGTACTTGGGTGAACCCTGGTTTGCACACAAGCAGGGTGAACAGTCAGAACCAAACTAGCAGTGCGGGCACTATCTATCTGACAAAAACTATGAGCCTCAATGAAGTGAAGGGTGTTTCAATAAGTATCAGACTGGGCCTGAAGTCACCAGGGCTAGCAATGGTTGTCAACGTTTCAGTTACAGTTAGGTTGCCCTAGAGACTGCAACTGTGTTCTGGCTTATATAGTTATACACAAAAAGAGAAAGGAACCCAAAAGCTGATATTTCATAGCAATGAAACTACACATATTTCCATATATTACCTGATAGATCAAAGAGCTTGTCTTTGTCTTCTTATTGATATCAGCTCCCAGTAGAATTAAACATTCAGCCATAATATTATTGCACTCCATACATGCTTTTTCAAGCATCATACTTTTTAAATCATCATTTTCAGATATTTTCGCAAAGCACTTACAACACAGGCTTTGAAACTGAAAGGGAACACAAATGATCAAAGTTAGGACATAAGAAGCACCAAAGTTTTTCAAATACTGAGCAGTCAAAAGAGAGGAGATACCTGTCGATCTCGCTGGGCAGTGAAGCACATAGACATTTGGTGGAAAATGACGGTGTCAAATGATTCATGTACCAGCAGCTTGGCGAAGCAAGGTGACAAACTAAGAATTGACAAGATTGCATGAAACCCCTACAAGCACAATGAAAAGACTGTAAGTACAGGGTCATTTGAAGTGCCATTTTAAAACAAGTTATGAAGCAAATCAAACTGCAACTTCATTTTTTTGTTTTGCTTTTAAACATTCAGTAATTCACAAACTGTAACACATCAGGAAACAAGGAAGACACCTGGTGTTTCAGTGTTTATATAGCTATAGTCGTATGTTTGCATAGCTGACCCACAAAAGCAGATATGAACTGACATTTTGAAAAGCACAGTTATGCACAGGAATATCTGACAACATCCTGCCTGACACATGTACTCATGATTTCCTGAAAATTTACGGAGTAAGCAATCTGCTCCTAAGGATATGGGATGACGATGCATTGCCTGACCCAGTGTGTTGCTCCAGAATCCTTGAATCCTTGTATTAAATATATAAATGGGCTCAATGAAAAACTGAAAATCTAGAAACTAAAAAAAACCATACAACATTATCCTGTGATTCCACAAGTGAAGTTCACACAGAATGGTGAACTGGCTAAATCATGGACTTTTGTCCAAACGTCACCAAAACTAAATGACTTTATGCAACTTCCTTATTTCTCCACTTTATTTTGATCTCTCTTTCTATTGGTTTATATTGGTTCCTAAGCAAAAATTAAAAGCACTGTGGGAAAAACAGAAGTAAAAAAGGAGGCTGTACTTGTGATAGTTCTGACTGATCTCAAACAGAAGCGCAGAAAATCTCACAAGAAGCTGATCTCACAGGCAAGCTACATTCCACCAGAAAGTGAAACTGGCAACAAACAGGGAAAGCTTCCAAAGCAGAGGAAACAGAACTTTCACATGAGGAAGACTGAACATGTTTTCTGTGACAGAATAAAGAGAAGTCTACTTCCATATTCAGAAGTAGATCCAAAATCTGTCACTCTGACACACCAGTAATGTCTTTCTTAAATACAAAATTTTTAAACTGAACTTATTGCTAGTGACGGGGCTGTGAACTAAGATATTTTCCCTTACTTTTTCCCTTACTTTTTTAAAAAAGAGTGATTTATACTATAATGATGGTTGCTTCATTACATGATTCTAGATGGACTGAATAATGGACTGTGACCAAAAAAATTGTTCTAGTATGCCAGATAAACAACCAAACTTGTGCTTATATATTTTGGACTGAATTGAATATACACCTCCAAGAAACCCATCTCTCTGGCAATCATATTGGTTTAACTTTAAAGGCTGATACCTAGTAATTGCAAATATATATATATATATATATAAAATAATTAATTAAAATAAAGAATTATGCTTCAAATATAGCTATGTTAAAATAATTTCGTAAACTGTTGCCTTTCACTTTTATCTTTGTAAGGAGAAATAACACATACGTGCATCTGGATTTCAATGACCTCTTTAAATCGCCGCAGAGTAGACACCAGAACTGTTGCCAGGACATGCATAGTTGCAATACACAAACTCCTCCTTGTAATCAAAGAGCGTAGAAGACTCAAACCCAAACACTGTATGTCTTAAGAAAAAAGAAAGATTAATAATGTTGATTGTTCAGACATTCTGAGTGGGATAAACCCATGACCTAAGTAGAGTGTTATATAGCTAATGTGCTAGAAAGTTATTTGTATTATCTATTACAGGGCCAAACATAACTGGAAAGTGGATAAACCTGGGGACCTGCAGTCCTGCTGCATTTCTTGCCATGTAACCTACTTCACATTCAGTACTAAAGAGTGTAATAGGTTACAGATTATATGGTTAAACAGCCCCTTCTACTATACCATTCACGTTGAGTTAACAAAATAACATCCATACCTTGTGTATCTGGATACATCTGTAGGGTGTGAAGCACGGTGTCAGTAGCTCCTTGCTGGGTTAAAATTTCTAAGGCACCAGTGCACTCAGCTACAGAAGTAAGCAGTTTCAATCCACACCTCTGAATGCTAGGATTTCCAATAAACTAACAAGGAAATGAATATAAAATCAGATCAACAGTTTGTTTTGGTACAATGGCAATAGAAGAGTTGATAGTGATCATTTTTCAATGAAGTATGTCAAATTAAAGCTGATGTGACAATAAATAACAAGAAATACAATTTCAAAAAGTTTTCCTTTTCAATCAACGTTTCAGTTGCTCATACCCTCAGATTTCTACCAGAGAGAGGGAAGATCAGGTTTGAGAGCATCTAAAGAACCTGAAGGTGTACAAGTCCACGTGACCCGAAGAGATGCATCCACAGGTCCTGAGGGAACTGGCAGATGTACTTGCTAAGCCACTATTCATCATGTTTGAGAAGCTCTGGCAGTCCAGTAAAGTTTATGCTGACTAGAAATGCAATCCAGACAAACCTTGAGAGGCTTGGAAGGTGGGCCTGTACAAACCTCATGAAGTTCAACCCCAAGCACAAACACAGTCTGGGCAGAGAATGAACTGAGAACAGCCCTGGGGAGAAGGACCTGGGGGTGTTGGTGGATGAGAAGCCTGACATGAGCTGGCAATGTGCACCTGCAGCCCAGAAAGCCAACAGTGTCCTGGGCTGCATCAAGAGAGGAGTTGGAAGTCCAGGAAGGGACTGTCCCCCCTGCTCTACTCTCGTGAGACCCCATGCAACACTGTATTCAGCTCTGGGGCTCCCAACATAAGAATAATATGGACCTGTTCGAGTGAGTCCACAAAAGGGCTATAAAGGTGAACAAGGGGCTGGAGCACCTCTCCGATGAAGAAAGGCTGAGAGAGATGGGGATGTTCAGCCTGGAAGAAAGCTCTAGGGAGTCCTTATCATGGCATTTCACTACTTAAAGGGGACTTATAAAAAAGATGGAGAGTGACTCTTTGCTCAATCAGATAATGACAGGAGAAGGGAGAATAGTTTTAAATTAAAAGAGGGAAGATTTAGATTAGAGGTTAGGAGGAAATTCTTCACTCATAGGGTGGTGAGGCCCTGGCACAGGCTGCCCAGAGAAGCTGTGGCTGCCCCATCCCTGGAGGTGTCCAAGGCCAGGCTGGATGGGGCTTTGGGCAACCTGGTCTGGTGGGAGGTGTCCCTGCCCATGGCAGGGGGGTGGAACTGGGTGATCCTTAAGTTCCTTTCTAACCCAAATAATTCTATGATTCAATCTATGATATTTTTTTTTTCTAATTTTCATTACAACCACTCAAGTTCACAAGATTTTGCCAGGAAAAGGAGGGTGGGAAAATGTGTTTCCTTTGTGGTTAAATGGAACCAAATGAGGTTTTGTGAAGCAAGGGACAAGTAACAAATGTGGTGGCTGTTGATAAAGTTAGGATAAGAAAAATGTATGAAGCAGGATACCAATTGCAACACCACATCAAGTTTTTAAGTTTTCTTTTCCATTACAAAGTAATTCAATAGCTTATTTGTTATTATCTGTCACAATTTTTCCCCACTTTTAGGTGGAGGAAACCTAGATAAAGCCTAGATATGAAAGTCTGTGTGTGGACATCACAGTGACTTGCAAAGCTGCAATATTATTTTAGTGGAGTCATGCCCATCTCCTTCCTTATTCCTTCTCTACTTTTTCATAAGAATATGTTCATTTCTAGCCCTTCTGCTTGATAATGTAGTACCCCAAATCACAAACCAGCAAGTTCAAAAAAGCTATTGAGGTGGTAAAAAAGCACTGAAAACTTTAATGCAATCTGAAGTAAGGAATTATTTTGTCTGCCTTGTTAACTCCTGTATCGTAGATCTTCAGGTCAAGAAATGGCCTTTAGACTTCAGCATTCTTTTGCTGATACATCATTAGCTCTGACTTTTATAAAAGATGTTCCAAGACATATCTCCTTGACTGAAGGTTTTTGCCAAGTCTAAAATTGTTGAAAGACTTCTAGAAAGTCATGAAGTGCTGTATCCATTTTGATTGTGGTCATGTGAAACCTGTAAATCAGTGGGAATCTTCTGAAGGCCAGGAAGTTAAAAATTTCCTACCACCAGGATTTAAGGTTAATTTGCTGTGCAAAGTGCCAAGTACTATCCCTGCTTAGCCTGGGTCTGCTTTGGCACTGATGCCTTTCACTTTTCTGCTTCAATTTTAAGGCACTGTGACCATTTTGCTTTCCAGTGGCTGGAAAAAGTCATGGAATTGAACAATGCAAAGAATGGAGACAAGTGAGAAATACTGTTCTGTTGAAAACAAAGAAGTATGTATCAACGAAAGCCATACTAGAGAACCACTTGGCTCTAAGCATAGCTGAGGCAAAGACATGAGAACACATTTCATGTATTAAATAGTCCATAACAAAATCACAAATAAAATGCTTGAAAAAAATCAGCACTGTATAAGTATCCCCTAGAATTACTATGTAAAAGATGCTCTAATGTACTCTAGAATATAAAGTAGAAAAGAAACACCCAATGATAAATGAAACTCAAGGTTGAGATTGATTTTATCTGATCAATAAGAAAATCACCATGGAACTAAAAATTATAAATGATTCCTCACTGCACATGTAAAATATTGACAAAATTTATTAGGATAAAGCTTTAACCATACCCTGTTCAAAGCACCAAGCACCAACGAATGAGTTCCCTCCAACAGACACTGGCTTTTAATGACTTTTACAGTAAGTGTGAAAGCAGCATCTCCCATATCTCCCAAAGCACCATTCTGGTCATTTTTTGTATCTGAAACAATGGAAAACGGGATTCATCAGAAGAACAGATTTAATATTCTTCCCAATTTTAACCCAATATTACAATCAGATTGAACACACAGGCTAAATGACTCCGCAGGCATATTTCTAATCTTATGACATTTGCAGAACGCTGCAGCGATAGAGACTGGAGTTCTTCCAGATTTACAATGCAGTATTGGGTACATCGTGTTTGAAATGATAATTTCACCATATGTTTGCTCACTACTTACTGTGAAAATGCAAAATCATGCCAAAGAATTTTGCCTAAGGTACACTGCAATACATTAGTACTTCCTTGAGCTATATAGTTTCTTGGTGTTCCAGATAACTATTTCAGAATGCTTCTTCCTTCTGGGAAGGAGACACTATAAGGAACCCATAAACTATTTGTCCTTTTTCACTTGGCAGTACATCAGAGGCTGACTTTTACCAACAGATGAAATAAGTGAAAGGTGAGTACAAATTAAAGAACACAGAACAGTCTTTCAGATTTACCTTTCCTGTAGCTACCAGCACTTGCAGGCAAATGGCACTACAGAAAGTACTCAGATATCCTTTAAATGTTAATTCAGCCTTTGTATTTGTTCTGATTACTATATTCCCATAAATGACTTTTTATTAAATTAACATGCAAATTTTAACATCTGCTTGTGCTCTCTTTGTTTCATTACATTCTAGAAGGGCCTCACTTAAAGGATTCTCACCAAAAAATACCCTTGCCTGCATGGTAGAATATATGTAAAAAATCCTAATCCTCTTGTTTATTGAAAAAGTTGGTAAGAATTAGAATTATAATTCAATGAATAGAAAAAAAAAAAAAAACAAAAAAACCCACCAGAAATCTGTAATCAATCTGCATGCTAGTAGAGTGACTAGTTTTGAAACTATTCATTTTGTAATATTCAACTAAAACTGATGAAAGATACTTGCATAAACCTGTTTGGAAAAAAATCAGTGCATTTGTACTCTTACATTTAACACTGGGGAAAGCAAAATGTGATATACAGCATTAAACTGATAAAGGAGAGCTAAAACTTCCCCCATACTCTGTTAAAGGTATGGACATACAAAAGAACACTTTTTTCATAATGTATATTGCTCTTAAAGAGTTCGTTTTTTTTGGGGGGGAAAGGAATTCCTAAGCTAGTCTTTCTAAGCTGGTTTCTCCTTTGCTGTAGAAAATAGCATGTAATAGTAGCTTTCATATCTTTGAATCACAGTCTTGGTGTCAGAGACTTCCAAGTTGGTGTCATGTTCCTTCCAAGAGATACCATCAAAACAATTGTATTTTGTGGTAAAACTATGCTGATATCATTATCATTGCCTGCTCTCACTTAAAAATCATGTATGGTAGGAGTATGAAACCACAGCAGTGAGTGGCTCCATAGTCATTCTCTGAATTCCATAGAAGCAGTAGAGCTATATCATCCCTGATGAAATCAAAGGGATATCAGCAGTGATAATTTTGGCTTGTTATTTTCAAGGCATTCTCCTTCTTGTGCATTCTAAAGTTACAGTTGCTCTGTCAAATACAGAATTTTGGTAATTTTTTGAAATCCTGTTAAAGGCTGTCTCATTAGATAAGGAAGACTAAAACCAAGCTATCTAATTAAATTCTCTGATTTGGTGTATGATGCCACACCAATTATATTTTTAGATGACTTACCAGGCATCATAAAGTGTAAAAGGACTCGAAGTGCTTCCAGTTGTACAGAGAGTGATTTTTCATGTTTCCTCATGGCTTTTACAACTTCTGATGCAGCTACTGTCATTATATCCAGATGAGGAAAACTGAAAATATTATTTATAAAATAAATAAGAATAATGCATTTATAGATTTTATACTTTTGCTTCTTTCATTAGCATGGTGTGGTATCCCTTTATTACAATGCAAATCTGTTTTAGTTACAAAATGTAAATTCAACTATGGTTCTTTTCTTTAGCATAGCAAACATGTTATTTTCATGTAATTTCATGAATGCAGAGTATGTAATTAATCTATTTTGAGACTGAGAGGTAATTTTCAATTCAGTCCAGAATGCTGGTACACAGTATAGTTCTTCACTCAGGGTGAATGGTGGATTCATGTATTTCTCCTTGATTCTAGTGTAGACATATGAGAAGATAGATCTTCCCTAATTTACTGTTCCACAGTTGCCATAAAATAATGATGAATTGCCAGATACTTGCAGAATAAACAGAAAAATATCAATCATGTCAGTCTCTAATCTTGAAGGAAAAAAACAACTACAGTTAAGTAGCACAATGACATTAACTTAGAAATGGTAGTAGCCAAAGGCCACTAATTTAATTCTAAGGTCACTTTCTTATTTCATAATACATTTTATTCCTGTGAACATGTTTCTGGAATTTTTGAGATTTTCTTTCTTTTGTTTTCCACCCATATCCTAGAGCATTTGCAAAAGCCATTACAAAAGAAATATAAACTTTTTTTTTTTTTTAATAATTAGAGTTAATATTGTGTGAAAATTCTTAGCTCTCAATGGAAACCAGTGTGGCTAACAGGAGGGGCTTGTGATTCCGTGTCTTGAATAGAGCTGTCAGACTGTGGTCAATTTTAACATAAGTGAAATAGTAATTTATATGCAATCAATTACAGCACCGAATCTCACAAACTTTTGCTTTGGAAGTGGTTGCATATTTCCAGGTGTATTACCTTCCTTTGAAAACATGATTCAGAATTCTGCAGGCACTTTCAGCCACTTCAGGCGAATGTGGATGTTTCCTCATTATATCCAAAACATTCATGTGTATTCCTTTAGACAAAAGTGTCTTCCTAATATTTCCTACAAGACAAAACAGCAAGCATCACATAAACATATCTCTTTCTCTCTCTATGTAGAGTTCTAAAAAAACAACAGAACCCCTAACTTTTTTCTCATTTTTTTTCCTCAAAATCATACATGTTATAGCATTGTAAATTAAAATAGAAAATGATTCAAGCTCAAGCTGACTTTATTTCCATATCTTAATCAAAAGTATTAAAATTCCTGAAGTACCTAATAAGCTTAAATACATCTGTATTTTTACTTGCACTGTTAACTTAAGGGAAGGAGAATATATCACGCTAATTTTTGAAAAATGTTTATCTTTAAACATTTTTTTTCTCTGAATTGCACTCTGTGATTCAGTAGGAAAGTGAGAATTTACCTTTCAAAAAACCTTCTAAATTCCAAAATAAGACTTCAAAAATGAAATATTAACCCAATCTAATTACTTTGTTCACACATTTTTGAGAATTCAAATACCCAAGCACAAGTTGTAGCTATAAGTGTAGCCAATACAGCTCAGAGTACTATAAAAATATTCTACATTATCATGGTAACTACCACCAATTCTTGTCATTCCCTGTTCAGTACATCCATTTCAAATGATGAATTCAAGCAATATTACATTGTGCCACAGGGTCTTAATGAGCTTCCTTATGTCTATCATTTATGTTGTAAGCATGTTCGTTTAGGGGGAAAGAAGGGATTTTTAAAAAAGACAAAATGAAAATTGGCTTTGGATTTCCAATGGCAATCAGAGGCCCACTTCCAAGTAACGCATTATGAAATTACCTGATATAACATGCAATAACAGTATGCATATATTTATGAGATCTATTTCTCCATGTACATACATATTTATCTCATAAATAAAAACTCTTCATTGTTACATTTTATGTACTTGGATGGCTCAGTAACCTGGTGATAAACCAAAGCTTTCTCACCTAGAGAATGGTAACTAACAGTTAGTCCTTATCTTCCTATCAAGCCAGTGGTTTTCAATGCACAGTGGACAAACCACTTGAGATCCATAACCATTTCAAAGGATTCTTGGAAAAGTATCTGACAAAAGAAGGCCAAAGTAGGCTTAAATAGTCTAGCCAGAGGTCCACACTGCAACTGAAAAATGTTGAAGGGGTCCGCAAATCGAAAAATGTTAGGAAATTAGATAGAAGACACAATCAGGACTAAAGCAATCTTGAAAATTGTTACACACATGCTTAACTTTCTACTTAAGATTTGATTCACTGAAGCCAACATGACTGATCAAATCCCCTGTATTATTAAGAAAATGTTATTTGTCATGCTATAATCCTTACTCATGTGAGTTTTGACAAATTCCAGTCTTGATGAAATTCAAATGTGATAGACATTTAAACAAGCACACAGAGAGAACAGACTCTTCTCATGTCTCCTGCTCCAAAAAACAGCAATTACAGCACATGAACTGGCAAAGATCTCTTTCCTTGAACGTGAATTCTTCAATACTAAAATCATAGAATGGCTTGGATTGAAAGGGACCTTAAAGATCATCTAGTTCCTATCCTCCTGCTGCAGGCAGGGATGCCACCCACTAGATTAGGTTGGCCAAAGCCCCATCCAACCTGGCCTTGAACACCTCCAGGGATGGGGCATCCATAGCTTCTCTAGGCAACCTGTGCCAGGGCCTTACAACCCTCAGAGTGAAGAATTTCTCCCTAGCATCTAGTCTAAATTTATCCTTTTTAAGACCATTCCTCCTTGTCCTATGGTTATCTACCAAAGTAAAGAGTTCCTCTCCATCCTTTTTATAAGACCCCTTTAAGAAGTGAAATGCCACAATAATGTCCCCCTGGAGCCTTTTCTTCTCCAGGCTGAACATCCCCAGCTCTCAGTTTTTCTTCACAGGAGAAGTGCTCCAGCCCTCTGATCACCTTCATGGCCCTCCTCTGGACCCACTCTAACAGCCCCACATCCTTCCTGTCCTGGGAGCCCCAGACCTGGATGCAGGGCTCCAGCTGGGGCCTCACAAGGGCAGAGCAGAGGGGCACAATCCCCTCCCTCCCCTGCTGGCCACCCCTCTGTTGATGCAGCCCAGGACGCAGTTGGCCTTCTGGGCTGCAAGCACACACTGCTGGCTCGTGTCGAGCCTTTCGTCCACTAGAGCCCCCAAATCCTTCTCCGCAGGGCTGCTCTCAGTGAGTTCTTCTCCCAGTCTGTGCTCGTGTCTGGGACTGCCCTGGCTCAGGTGCAGCACCCTGCACTTGGCCTTGTTGAAGCTTATTAGGTTCACACGGGCCCATTTCTCCAGCCTGTCCAGGCCCCCTTGGATGGCTTCCCTTCCTTCTGGGTATCAACTGCACCACTCAACTTGGTGTCATCTGCAAACTTGTTGGGGGGGTACTTGACCCCATCATCTATGTCATTGATGAAGATACTGGAAAGCACTGGTCCCCAGACAGACCCCTGAGGGACACCACTCATCACCGGTCTCCACCTGGACATAGAGCCATTGACCACCACTCTCTGGGTGCAGCCATCGAGCCAGTTCCTTGTCCACCAGATGGTCCACCCTTAAATCCATATCTTTCCAATGTAGAGATTAGGAAGTTGTGTGGGACCACATCAGAAGCCATAAAAAATCAAAGTAGATGACATTGGTCAGTCTAACTACTAGCTAACAATACCTTCTTCAAAGCAAGGAATAAACCTCCTCTTGAACACAACTGTACAATATTCTAATCACAGGGAATACATTATCCATAATCCAGCACACTTTGTATGTTCTTTAATATTAGTATTTAATATTATAGCAATGACTGCAGAATTAGAAAACAAAGCTAGTTCAATTCCCTTACCATTTTGTTGTGACAAAATTGCCAAGGCACTAGCAGCTGCCTGAAACACTTCTTTCGAAGAGGAGTGCATCAGCATGGACAGCATCACCGCTCTGTCTATTGGGAACCTTTCACAGAGAGAAACGAATCACTGCACAGGGACTACACTACAGCAGTTACTTCGTAACTGTAGTTCAGTTTCCTAAAAACACACTAAGTGACATATTTGATTTTTAGATGACTGAACTTGGCTTCTAATTATAGCAACATCTTTGCATACTACGTGTGTAAGCCAACTCTGAATCTTACAGAATTCACTTGGAGTCACAACTTCCAAGTGATCTGAGGTGCAGAAATGAGTAAAAAAAACAGGCTTACCAAAATTTGAATGATTAAAATTTTAAATACCTCTGAGAATGAATTTAAGGTAAATTCTGTGCCTTATTCACGCCTAGATTCTCCCTGACGGCCAGTGCTCCCTCTGCTATGCTCTTTCAATTGACTTGTGGGAAAATGTGTGCTGCTTGTCCATTTTTCCTACCTACTTAATGTTAATCTCTTCTATTTTCCCTACTCTTACATTCTTTAAGTCTCCCTATACTCATTGCAACTGAAGATGAAATTCCTTGTGAACTCTACAAATTCACTCTATTAGACTTTTTCCTTGCTCTTTATTAAAACACTAGCAATTTGGTCTGTGTGAAGTTTAGAATACTTTTCAAGAAATAAACTTTCTATGTTGATTGTCATGCATTTCATTATGTATCAGAAAACAAGAAAGAAAAATAAAAATAACTGAAACATGAGACTCCCCAAATGGCCAAATAGTAGGCCACTTTTTTTTTTTTCATTTTGAAAAACACAGATCAAGGTATTAACACTGACTGATTATCTCCATCTCCAATCTTTTCGTGAAGGTTGCGTTGATACAGAAACAGATTTTTCAAAGCCCAGCATGCAGCCTCCTAAATACAAAACAAGAAGAGACAAAAGGATTAAAAAAATAAACCTTCAGAATAGAAAAAAAAAAAAAAAAGAGAATTGTTCTGTCCATGATAAAGGTACTAGTTGCTTTATGTAGAAATACAACAAAGCATGGACTGTTGCATCTTTATATCTGGGATAGAACTCAGTTACAAGCACGTGCCATGTTCTCATTATCTGATTTTCATTTTGATACCTACATGAGGCCAACATTAATTCTTCAGCTGATGAGCCTGTGTTTTGCTGCTGTATACAGAGCAGCAGAGTTGACAACAAGCTTTTGGGTGGCCAAAGTTCCAGGCACGAAGTCTCGACTATCTAACCACATTTGATCCAAGGAGTAAGTGAAACTGTTTGGGGTGAACAAAGGTAAGGATGGAATGAAAGGGAAATTTATTCTAAGGCTAATACAGTACCTCAGACCTAGTTTGTCTGAGGATATATGGGAGAAAATCATGTTGCTAAATGTTTTAGTAAATGTGTAATGCTGTCTTTCTACACCCCCATCATACAGAAATTCTCACCAGTACATCTGTGTTTTTTCGGTGTAGTTCTAATGCTCTGTAGCATGCTTCCAACCAGCATAATTTTTCTTCCTCCTCCTCTTCTTTTCTTTCCTCTAAGTCTCGGTTCAAGAATATTGTTTCAGCTTGAAATACAAAATATTTACAATCAATTCTTATTGCAAAGACAAAACACTTATGTCTTAACTTCCCTGTAGTCATGGAGGTGCTCACATTGCCTGGGTAGGAAGTTCAGCTGGAGGATTAGTCTTTTCTGGGAAGGGAGAAGTCTTTTGACATAAGCTCTGTGACAGAATTGAGACATGTCTTCAAGGTTATAAAAGGAATAAAAAAACCCTTTGCTATGTAGTACTTTAGCGTAGCCAGTTATATAGATAGTTACAGATCAGTCAATGGTCAGGTTCTGAAAAGACCAGCACATACTTGTTCTGTTATGCGTTTACATACAGAACACCACACACACAAAATATAACCGTGGTTCATTTGCATGTAACCACTTATCGCTGAGCCACCTTCACCCTGAAGATATGCCATTTAACAATATGCATTGCAATTGCTGAGAGAAACAGTAGGTCTCAGAAAGTGTAATTAAATGTAAAATAAATCATTTTATACCTGTGTTTTTCAGCATTTAAGAAAAAAAGGTATCAACACCGACCATACTATCTGAAGTTTACTGGAGTGTATGCTGATTACTAACATTTGCTATTTTGAGGACTGTTACACAGCCTTTCTACTGACATTTGTACTACTCGAAGACTAACAGAATCTGATCTTTAGCTTTTAGCCACTAGGTAACTAATTTCTGTTTAAAAATAACAACTGGAGCGTACTCAAGGAAAAGGTTAAAGCTTTTATTTGATTTCAGAACTCAGGCACAAGCATTAACTTGGTGTTGCAATCAGCTGGCAGTACATAATGAGTACTGCCACACACGGCAAACACGGCATCAAATACATGTTGCTGTCTCCAGACATTTTATATTAATCAGGGATTATCCAATATTTGCCTATGAACAAACAGGTTGCTTTGTTAAGATCTATCAACATAACGTCCCAGCTCTGAATATCTGGGAACATGGTATGAACACAGCAATGTCACACTAAACCATACATGTGCGGGAAACGTAGCTCTATCAAAGCTACCTTGCTTGAGGCTTCCACATTAGAAAAAGAAGCAGAATTAAGAATAATTACAAGAAATCACCCGTATGAAAACATTTACTTGTTTATTTCATAAGTAATTTATTTATGTGTTTAAGAATGGATTTACTTACTGAGAAGAGCTAAACAGCTGAGACCTGCAGCCTGTAACTTTGCATTTTTAGAATACGATTTCACAGCCTTCACAATGACTTCTGGAACCTTATGTAACACGAGGATATTGAAAAAATTTCCTGGAAATAGATTAACATATTAAATGAATGCAAACACACATCTATAGCTTTATACACATCTAACATCGATTTCTCAGCACATAATGCACAAACTTTGTTTGGAGCCAACATTAGATTTGTTACTAGGGGGTATTTTATGGTGTATATATGTATTTTATCGGCTATATTATAATGGTATTTCATTTGTGGAAAGAAGAGGACAAGAATAAAAAACAACCGGGATCTAGGTTCTTTTCTTTATTTTTAATATGAAGACTTGAGGTTTAATGCAAAATGACATCCACAGTGTCAGCAAAATAAGATACCATCTATATATCATTTGCAGACTTCCTGCCAGGAAAGCAAAGCAGTCCTGGTCTTGAATTCTTGCAATGAGTTGATTTATCCTGCCAAGCAAGTGTTTAAAACCTGTTTTGCCCTCTGGTTTTGTTCTCCTTGATAATAGTTCAAAGTCAGCCTTATAATACAGAATACATACATTTTGGAACAGTAGAAAGACCTAGCTTTTGATGATAAATGTATTATTTAAAGGACAGCTTTTATCAAAGGCTATACATTACATATAATTGAATGTAAGGTTGAATGTAAGAAATTCTACAAATGAAAGCAAGCAAAAGAAGCTAACTTCCCCATTTGCTGTGCAAACAAGTATCATACATATGGCTATGCTCACTTTGTAAAATATAGTCTGATAGATATAGTTTCTATTTTGATATTTAATTTTGTCTAATTCTCAGTTACTAAAACTGAGAATCATACTAACCACATGAAAGGTGAAATTCAAATCTGTATCAATGTTTCTCAAGCGTTTGAGATAAGGCACAAAATTAAGAATTATATGATTTTGGGGCATGAAAAATAAAATTACAAGCAGAAGAAACGCTAACTTAATTTCTTTACCTTAGTGCTGGTCCTGAGCTCTATAGGTGCTGGCTACCTGCAATGTCTACGTTGTTCACTGGGAAATAAGTACCTCTCCCAGTGTTTTGATTCAGCCCTATCAGTCCAAGTCAACAGAGCTCTAAAGAACAGACTTTAAGTCAAGTCCTTTCCAGATCCCTCATTCTAAAACTCTGGCCTTACCACCTACACAAGTGCAAATGGAAACAGCATTTTTCTTCTTACTCTGTACTAGTGTGGTCATGGCATAACAGTGTTGCTGTTTCTTGTACTTTACTGAAAATGACTCATTTGTATAAATATGTTACTCATCTCACAGAAAGTTAAGAAATTTATGCTATGTGACTAGTAATTATGTTGGACTTGTGGCTGCTTAAACAGGTTTCAGTCAGTTAAAATTCTGATGATGTTCTCACCTTGAATAGTCATTACCAGATTAGCAAGAACACATGACAGTGATTTGGGAAGCTAATACATGTTGAATTTACAGTTTCACTACCAATTAACATGAGTTTAAGAAAACTCACGTGTCCATCAGAACAATTTGGGAATCCACATTGGCTATAAGGAAATCTTCCAGACTATTTCCAGTCTCATATGGAAGGACAGGAAGGACATCCTAGCAATTTCACACCTGTTTTACCTAACTGTCTGGTGCTCTGGGCACAGATTCCCAAACTCCTCCTAAAGTGTCTGCTTATCAAGATGAAAGGCACCCGTGGAGCTGAAAAAAGAATTAATAGATCTCATGCCTGGTTAACTGCCACTATTATTTGTTGGTCAGTAAACACAAATCACAAATGCATGTTCTGAGGCCATGAAGTCAGGCTGGTTGCACATAGGGCAGGATCAAGGCATGCCAACAGAGTTGCTGTGTCCCCACAAGTGCTCGGTTACCATGCAGTTGGCCTTGCAGAGGAAACTGTTCAAGCTTAACACCCCCTCTTGCCAAATAACTGCAAATACCACCTCAGAGGCCACATTTTCTTTAAATGTTTATTTGGCTCTTTGAAGGGGAACTGGAAGTTGCACTCCGTTGCACTCAAGGTTGATCTGTATTCTCTACAATATCTGCATGAAGGAGCGGAAACAGATGGTGACAGGTTGAGACTGATTTGATTAAGAGGAGACATGCAATGGCACCAGCATCTGCAGCAGCTTCAGGCCACCACCTGCAAGAACTGGGAAGTCTAACTCATGAGTAAGTCCTTGGTGGAGTGAGTCCTGCCATACAGTGTGGGCTATTCCAGCTGCTAAACTCACAGCATTTTTTTTCACACAACAGGGAAAAAAAAAAAAGTATTTATTTTCATTTGAACTTGCTAGTACCTGGTCCTCAGCAACTGCTCAGATCATCTTATCATAGTGGCAAAAAATAGCACAGCTGGAAAGAGGTACAACAAAATCCTTGTTGACACTGCCATTATTTGGCTTGGCATGGCATTAGCCTGTGTCAGCCCAGACAATGGAAATACTTTTTTATACTTTTTTTTTTTTTTTTTTTCCCAGCAAACTGGTTCTTTCACTGCTGCAGGCCATGGGCCCCAAGGCTGGCACCATACTTGAGCAGGAATGCAGCACAGGCCTTTGGGTGGATGCATTGCAAGCACAGTCTTGGAGAGCATGTCCCAGATAATTCAGTAGCACCAATAGGATCTCACACATCCAGCACCACCACTTCAAAAAAGAAATTTAGAAGGAATTTTCTTCCATTCTTTAATAACGTTACAAAGAATGGGAGATCTATCAATATACCCTTTTTTTCTCACTTTTTCACTCTAGGTTTTTATGGCTGTTTCTGTCATTGTTACTAGCCTTTACCACAAAAGGATTCCATACTGGTTGTTGCCAGTGTTGCCACCAGACCTTCACATCATTAGAAAAACTGAGCTATACACTACCCTGAGGATCCACTGGACAGTAACTCTCTAGTTGGCCTAACATCTCATGTCGGTACCTCCAGTTCTGAGTAACACCAGCTTTGTGAACTTACCCAATGTAAGCTTATGCAACAAACAGCAACACGCTTCCTGAACTGTTTCACTACTGGGGAATCTTTGCATGGTTTCCACTATGACATTGTAGCAGCGAACATTTCCAGACATCAGCACTTCAACATTGCTGGCTAAAGAGAGAAACAGAAACAAAAATCACTTAAGATTAAAAGAAAAAGAAAGAAAGAAAAAAAAAAAGAAATATGGTAATTGGGTTCTAATATTAATGACTACCAACACTTGATAATAATTTATAATAATTAAAGTAATTAAATTCAAATTAATAAAATAACTAAATCCAGAGTCTATATTAACATTCATGGATTTGTTCCATTCCATATTATGACAGGCAACAGAAACCTCCTTACAAACTATTCTTACATAATTTTTCTCTTAAAGCTGAACACAATGTTTTATAAATGTTAATTCAATCTTGTAAGTGGTGGTTATCACACAACTGAGATAAGCTAAACAGTTTGCAATATTTGAGAAATATTCCCAGAGGCATACAGCTAAGGAACAACTTAGATTTTTTTTTCTTTCTAAGAAATGCCATTTTTTCATGTTTCTCATGTTTTCTTTCTTTTTTAGGGTGCAAGTTAGCAAGTTATTCATTTGGTTTAAACTAGTTTTACTGTATGACTATTACGTATTGAGGGTATAGAAAGGTTCACCTAATGATCCTGAAATATTTCACAAATCACAGAATGGCTGAGGTTGGAAGGGACCTTGGAGGTCATCTTGAACAACCTCCCCTGCACAAGCATGGTCACCCTGAGCCAGTTGTCCAGAACCACGACCAGGTGGCTTCTGAGTATGTCCAAGGATGGAGATTCCACAGCTTCTCTGGGCAACCTGTGCCAGGGCTCGGTCACCTCCACCCTATTTGCTGTTTATTACGCAGGTCAGACACTGAAACCAACAGGCTTTCACATTAGTCAGTAAAAAGTCAGAATGCATCCTTTCCTACTGAGGACAGAGATCCCACACCCAGTAATTTAAAACAAAATAGCATCACGGTAGTTAGAAAAACAGTACATGAAAGCATCTTTGCAGTACGTGTCTATCCAGGGTATGACACAGAACGCTCAAAAATCTTGGACAAAATCTTGGTTCCAGTGAATGAAAGGGAGTCCTGTCACTGACTCCAAGAGGTTCAGCACTACTTCACTGAACTTTCTTAATACTCTTTTCAACAGCTTGGCTCTCCTGTATACAAAGATATTAAGTTGAAAAAGCAAGCTCTGCGTGGGAAGCATTTCTGAATCATTCTGTTTGTTCGTGTAGGAAGGTACTTTTCACAATGCTTTAAGATGACAGTGATTTATTAATGTCACTCTCAACTGAAAACACCTTTCATTGTAAAGGTTTGCACACTTCACAGGTGATAATTATCAACATATTAAAATATTCAGATAATTCTAAAATTGTTGATTACAGAGAGAGCACAATCAAGTGTATATTTAAATCCTGCAAGAACGAAACAGTGGTATGGAATGGCTCTCATTTAATATTTACCACTAGAACTTGGACATCCAGCTTCTCACAGTAACTGATGAAGAGATGTGAGCACTCTATAATTCACGGAATAACAGGTACCTCTGTCAGGGTGAGGTGAAATTGCCTCTGGAGGTGCCTGTTTCTCCCATTAAATATAGGAGAAGCCTGGATAGCTGCTTATGACTAACACTTGGATGGCAAACATCATGTGATATATCACTTCCCCGTGGACTTTGAAGGACGGTTGTCAGCAAAGCATTTTCTCCTTCATTCAAGACTACTGAAATTTAAGAGAGTTCTTGTCCTGCACTGGGATAAACTACCAGTCCTTGATTTCTCATGACATACGAGCCAGAGCAAAGTCTACGTATGTATTAGTGTAAGAAGGCAGACTGAGGTACAAATCCTTGATGCATGTAGACTTTAGGATATGGGGAGACTACTCAAACTATGCTCAAACTATCTTTGTCTCCCTGTTTTCAATACTTCATATCAGAGAGGAAAGCACAAACTCCAAAAACAATGCCTAATGTAGAGCAGGTCTTTGTCATGGCTTCCTCTTGGAACTGTTACACATTCTCTAATTACTTTTTTTTGAAGAGCTCTTAAGGTGCTCTCCAAAGTGCACTCTCTTCTTTAGAAAAAAAAAAGCACTTAGCACTCTCTGCTTTAGAAAATGGAAATAACTTCTAGGCCACGGTAAAATTATTTCTGCCTCAAGGAATGCTTAATTTTTAAAGACAAACTGGAACAGCAAGAAGCTTGTGAAAGGGAAATCAAATAGCTTGGAGAATGATTAAATTTGGAAATCTGCAGTCTAGTTCCTGTTTTGTGGCACACCCTTGGCCAGCACGTTTCCTATACAAATGGACAGGATGTGTGAGGTAGGCTTTGTGAGGAAACACTTCTGCAAGAATACAACCCTTGTTCAGCCTGGAGAAGAGGAGGCTCAGGGGCGACCTTGTCACACTCCACAGGTACCTTAAAGGAGGCTGTAGCGAGGTGGGGGTTGGTCTATTCTCCCATGTGCCTGGTGACAGGACGAAGGGGAATGGGCTAAAGTTGTGCCACGGGAGGTTTAGGTTGGATATTAGGAAGAACTTCTTTACTGAAAGGGTTGTTAGGCATTGGAATAGGCTGCCCAGGGAAGTGGTTGAGTCACCATCCCTGGAGGCCTTTAAAAGATGTCTAGATATGTTTAAGCGGAGGACTTGTTAGTGTTAGGTCAGAGGTTGGACTAGGTGATCTTGGAGGTCTCTTCCAACCTGGATGATTCTGTGATTCTGTAATCTTGTGGAAGAGACAAAGAGCTCAATGCCTGCTGAAATTTTGACTGCCAACACTAAGGGGACAAGAGCTGCCTCTGTGTCAATAGCATCATGCACCAAGTCATTAAGGGGACATATATCATCAGGGACTTTTTTGGGGACTTGACTTTGCCCATAATAGGGACTGCTGTGGTGAGAGAACGAGACACAATGAGATTTCCTTCCATCCTATTGCACAAGACCTGAGGACACCATGAGGCTCCAAAATGTGCCCAATACTACCTGCACTCCTCATTGCAGCCACCACTGACTGGTCAGAGGGGGGTGCTTGAGCCCTAACACCTTGTCTTAGCTCTGGCCATTGCATTTGCATGGGAAATTTTCCCCTTTTGGAACAGCCCCTGCCGATGATGTTTTTAACCTGCTACCCAAACTCACTGAATATTCATTTAGTCAATAAATATATCTTATTATTCAAACTTTAAAAAAAGACAGAGCAAGGACTTGAACTTTGACCTCTGCAGCCATGATAAGCATCTTAGTTAACACTTATTCTGAGCAGAAGAAAGACTCTTTACCTACTTTATGAGATTCCAGCCTTGTAAGTAGGGCTGAATAGGAAAATTTCCCATTAAAAAATACAAGCCAATTATTTCCCACAGAAAACAGAAAAATGATTTGTTTAGCAGCTCCCAACCAATTCTTATTTCAAAACTGTTCCCTCTGTCAAAATGTGTCACTATTTTTGCAGCACTACCAACTGTTTTTCCCTAGAGAGACTCTGAAGTTTTATTTGCTTTCACAGTCACTGAAAGATTACCATGCACTCCGGTGAGCTGACGCAAGCTGTGGGAGGTGAAGAATTGAAAATGACTTCCAGTAGTACACTTACATGGTCCAGCTAAGGAATGTAATGAGTAAAGTGCAGGAAGAATCACCTCTTCTTTCTCTGGAAACTCTTTAAATACTTCCAGTATGATCATATGGTCTTTGCTTTCAACAAATTCAGTCAGCTGCTCTTCTGGAACTAAATTAAAAAGAAAGAGAGAGACAGTAAATTTTGAGGAAGTAATTCATATCCTGATACGATGTGAGAAAATACAGTTGTTTTAATGAAGTTTCCTTATATTTATTTTGCATTTTCCATCGAAAGTAAGGTAGTCTCCCCCATAGAGATCATATTCCACAGTTAAAACTCCTTATACCAAAAACCGAGCTACTTTACAAAGACCTTTTTCTAGCCCACATTTTTTTGTAAATGAGTTCTGACTTTTAAGTGCCGTCATATGAATGAGTATTTTTTTTAAAAAAAGCTTTTTTAGTCTTTTTCACAGAACAAACTTCAGGTATTCCTCACCAAGACAGCATGTAAGTAAAGGAAAAGCTAAGAACACAGTGAAAACAATTTGATGGAATGCATTTCACATACTCCACTGTTTCATTTTACTTCTCAACTTTTTTGATAATGGAGTTCTTTCCATAAAGACTACAGCCATGCTTTAATAATATCCTACCTTCGCTGTAATAACAGCGTAAGGCTTTTCAATCACTGTCCTCTGTCATTTGTGCTGACATCACTGCAGTTGTGCAGTGAACCAGGTAAAGGAACTGATCCAGCTTGAGCACAAATCCCACACTTTAAATTTTTTAAGCAGCATCATTGTCTGAATTTGGTTCGTGATAAGGGTATAAACATTCACATTACAATAGCTGAGAAGGATTCTCAAATGCAATAAAAAACATCCAGGGACAGCCTAGGAACTTGTTACACTGCTGTCAAGAAGAAGGTCTGTAGGTCTGTACCCAAAACATCTGTGAATCTGTAAAAATCAAGCACTTCTTATAAAAGGCATGCACAGAAGATGCAAGAAGTTGTGATACTTGTGGAGACTGAAGAGAAAATATGGCAGGACAGAAGTATTTAGGGAGAGCGGAAGAGGGAAAGGAAAGCAGAAAATAGTTCCAGGCACATGTGTGGGAGGAAGACTTAGAAAAGAAGCAATATAAAATGGTGCCAGGAAGAACAAATCTGAAGAACTTAAGACTATCTTTGAAGCAAAGGAGTATAGTGGACTTACTAGGAGTACTAGAATTTCTCAATAGTTATTTTAAAGCAAGAAACTCAATGCAAAGAAAAACTGTCATAAAATGGGATTTTTGGCCGTTACACACACAGAGTTCCTGAAAATGTTGCAGAAATTTAATACATGGTGACATCATCCCTCAAAAGAAACACAGGAATATTGTAGAGACACATACTTACCCTTTCAATATTGTCAGTATCAAAAAAATGAATCATATACTTTTTCTAAAGTGCAAACATTTTGTTTGATTTTAGACTTGCTCACACCTTCCTGGCAACCCTAAAAATTACCAGTCTTTAAAGAAGCAACTTTGGTTATTGAGAATTAAAATCAAGTATCACTACTCTTTGTCCCAGTGGTACTGACTAACTTTGAATCCCATCTTTCCAGTGAACTCTAGTCAGAAATGTAGTGACATTTTCCACATTAATTTATTTGATTCAGAAAATTTATGATACTGCTTGGAAAACCTGTTTTGTGCTAACAGCTTTGAAGAACAGACATAATACACAAAACAAAATTTGGAATGCAAGAATTCATTTTTTTTCAGTTAAATAAATATTTGCAGTCCCCTCCCAACCTGTATGTTTTTCTAACTACCCCACAAGACACAAATACCTTTTTCAAAAAGCTTGTATAATGCTCTACATCCATGTTGCTGGATCTCTTCATTTTTAGGAAAGGTGTGCATGGCATTAAATATCAAAGAAAACACATCCACCTCTTCCTCCAGGAGCAGGAAAGCAACTACATCTAAAAAGCAGAAGAGATTACATGTTGTGCTGAGGTGTTCTCAACATGTTTATTGGAGCACTGTACTTAACCATTAAAATCCCAGAGTCTTTAATATTGTCCTTCAAATTTACTCTGGTGGCTCTCACACAGGCTTTTATATAAAATATGAGGCTGTTACCTATTAAGGTGGTATTTTACAATACAACTGAGATGTTCTGAAACATCACTGGCAATAAGACAGTTTCCCCTCTCCACTCCTGCTCCCACGTTGCACTGGCTTTGGTACTTGTCTGACTTCTCAGAGACAGCTCATCTCACTAAACCAATGGAAAATTAATCAGTCCAAAAAACTGCAGTTTTTGCAAGCTGGAGAATTTCACTAAGAAACTAAACGTGTAGAAAAAAAAAAGGTAGGACTACACTGCCAAAAGAAAGCATATGGGGAGTTGAAACCTATCTTTCAGCTATGGTAAACCATGAAATTGATCCATCTATATCGTGAAATGCTGTTCCCATTCTGTTGGCCATTTCTTCAGCCTGGATAATTACTACCTGAAAATGAACTAAAAAGCCAACATCACTGTTTCTCTTACAATAATAATAAAATAACAAAAATATTATAATATAATATTATAATATAAATATTATAATAAGACAATAATAATAAAAAAGTGAAAAAGTTGCTGTCTCCATAGCATGTATAAGCAAAATATTCATGACAATTTTTCAAGCTTACATCAGTAACAACAAAATTAATAGTGCCTGACCCAGTGTTTCAGCCGCACCTGTTGTGTTTTTTTTTTCTTTTAAAGAGAGGATCTTTGTGTATGGCTACCACTCTGCATTCGCAGTGGCCTACCACCTCCAGCTGTAGTACAGTTCAAGTTTTTGGACACAAAGACATAAAGAATACCAAGAGATTTTTTTGACAAGGTACAATTTCAAATACTTTTCTGAAGTAAGATAGTCGAAACGAGACTTTAAGTCTCTCTCTATAATTAAAAGGGAGATGAAAGCAGATTCAAGAGGTAATTGATCTGATCATAAAATAGACAAATAAATAGCATAACCATCTTCTTAAAGTTCCTGTTTCACTCTACTGCCTATAGCAGGAAGTTGGACAACCAGATCAGCTTTAACTACCTAAAGTCTAAGCCTGATTTTGTAAGTAAGATTGATCACAAGGCCTTTCAAAGTCAGTGGAAACTTTCCTATTTCAACAATTGAATCAAGCTAGCAGGTATCTCCCTTACAGTCTCTCTTTAATTTCAACAAAAGATCAAGAAAAATGTTCTCAGTTCCTGGTAAGATCAAGTCTCTGGAGAGCAGATTAAAAGAAATGTATCAGAGACAATTCACTCTCTTCAAATACATAAACTACTACTAAAGGAAGCAAGTCAGAATGTGACCACATTTATACTTTGCTAAGAAAAAGTTCTTACTTAGTTAACTTAGCTATATACAACAAGTATTTGTGCCTATGCTAACAACAAGTTGGCAAAACTATTTGGCTATGTTGTTCATAGCCTCGCAATTTGGAGACTCCTTTCTACCTGGATAAAAATGGTACTGTTATTACTCTGTATACAAATACAAATGTTCTATGGTCTGAATTTTTGGGTAGACCTGTGAGGTGCCAGGAGCTGGACTCTATGATCCTTATGGGTCCCTGCCAACTCGGGATATTCTGTGATTCTATGATTCTAACTGACTTTACAGAAGTAAAACAGAGACAAATCAGGTCCAAAATGCATGGTCATGCACTTTATATCACAGTTCTTTGTTTTAAGGCTCAAAGTAGGAAAGTAAAACAGACAATACCTGACATGAGGAGTAGATTTAATGTTTTCAGTCCTGTTACTGAGAGATTTACATTTCCTTTGTGAACTGTGAGCATTTTAAGGATCAGCCTAAAAAATTAAAAGATGAAAAAAAAGAGTTAGGAGCTAAGTAAATACTAACAAAACTATTTTTTTCAAACACTACTTAAAAAACAAAGTAGTTACAGAAATTAGCTTTCAGCTTATGTTTTTTTCAAATTAGCAATTAAACTACTTAGTTACTCTAACAATTTTTAGATTTCATGAAAGTAATGATGTGTAATTTACCAATTAAAATTTTAATTAATTTTATATGCATATATTAATTATACAGGAGGCAAGTCTAATATCCTGGATGGTATTAATCTACAGAAAGCAGGGCTGGGGGGTGCAGCAGACTGCAGACAGTAAGGCAGTGCTCTGCTTGTTGCAGGAGCAATGTTACAGTGAATGATCAAGTGCCTGCTGGAAGAGACAAAGCAGTTTCCCAGCTAAAGAACTTGAACAGCACCTGGAAGGACTCTATACTATCTTAGGTTCCACCAAGTGGCATTTATGGGATGCTGGACAAATCACTAAAGAGAAGTCTTTCACAGACTGGCAATTGTATGCTTTCTGCTTTCTAGGTGGCCTGACTTGAGACACATGGATATTAACCTCTAAAATGTTGTAAGCAGAGTCAAAGTTGAATTCTTAAACATAAGAGAGCCAAACAATGCTAAGCGCTCTGAAAAATCCAGTGAACGCACCAAACTGTGTGCCCAAAAATCTGTTGGTACTTTTAACATGATTTTCTAGGACAGTGACCTAAAATCTGTAATACCTTCTCATTAAACCAATTTTTTAAAGCTCTAGACAATACTGATGAACACTAAGAAAAACTGAGAAGAAATTAATAGGCCAATTTTCAGATAAGGTATCAATAATATACAGTAAATAAGGCAGTAGGCCCCGTATTGAATGATGATGATGGCAGAAAATAAATGAGCACTGATTTTGTACTTAATGAAGCATATCCTAAAATAGGGGAAAACCAAGACCATGTAATTAAAAACTAAATAAAAATAGAGAAAAAAAATCAAGAATTTTTCATTGTTGATATTCATAACTTTGGAGAGTTCGACTCTGCAATCTTAATGATCTTCAAATGAGAGTGTCTTTGTACAGGTATGTAATCAAAATGGATTGTGCAGTAGCTGGCAATGTTAACAGACATTCTTGACCTGCTAGAAAAACAAAAACAGCACTGAGAGCTTCATCCAAAATTCATTCCCAAGCCAGAGCAATGATGTTGTGTGCCTTGCTAAGGTCTAACTTTATAAACTAGGATAAATGTATTTTATTATTATTATTATTATTTCTTTCTTATTATTTTAAACTGAGAATAGATACCTCCCTGAAATTTCTGTATGCATGCTTTGGACCAGTAAGTCCACAGACAAGGACAGGCACTGGTGTTTCAGTCCTCAGGCAAATTCTTGGCCCAGCACACAGCCCAGATGTATGGACTAAGTAGAAGGGTGATGAATCAAAGAGAACAGGGAGCCACCCTAACCAAGCTGGTAGAGTAGCTAAACAGACACCCTTAAACGTGCTTCTTAAAAGTCCTGATTAAAACATTTTAGTCTTAAGCCTTCCTAATGCACTTCATTGTGTGGTTGCAGGTGTGTGTGCACATGCATACACGTGTAGAAGCTGTACCTGGGATGCAGACTTCTTCACCTATCTGCTCCATGAGCAGCTGTGGACAATAGGCTGGGAGGGAATGCAGCCAGAACAGCTCACCTGGACCGACCAAAGAGATATTCCATACCGTGTAATGTCACGCTCAGCAATAAAACCAGAGGGAAGTTTGCCAGGGTTGCTGTTGCTCAGGGACTGGCTGAACATCATTTGGCTCATTGTAAATGAGAGCTTTTGCATCACTTGCTTTGTTTTGTTGATTTTTTTTTTTTTTTACTTATGAAACTGTCTTTATCTCATACAGAGTATTCTCACTTCTGCCCCTCCAATACTCTCCCTTATCCCACTAGTGTGGAGTGAGAGAGCGACTGTGTGGTGCTTAACCCTCAGCAGGCGTGGGTGGTTAACCCACAACAGGAAACTATGGGAAATATCAGCCCAAATGGAGTAATCTTCTGGGACTTAAGAATAAGCATCAGTCAATTAACAAGCCTTTAAGCTGCCAAAGACATCTTTAACTAGCTAGTATAGCTTCAGCTCAGTCATTCCTTGCTCACAAAAAGCAACCAAAATCACAAACATACTGCATCTTCATGCAAGTGATCTCATAATAGCAACCTTTCTAAAGAAGGGCATGGTGAAGACTATAAAAGCAGAGGCAGATTTACTAGTACAGTTATTAAGCTGTAGCTCCTTGCTCTCATCATCAGCCCTGAAGGAGGCAATCTGTCCAAGACAGAGAACTTCCAACCAAGCCCTTCTCTCCCATTTGTATTACACTTACATCTGCAGCTAGCATTTGTGCTATGGAATGACCTTGGAGTTAACCTCTGACAGACTTTGTCCCATCCAACCACTGCCAGACAGAAGTCACCTACTTAGGCTTCCTCAACAGTCAATGTAGAGAGCTGGGCATCTTCAAATCAAACTACACTTAGTTCCAGGCTTACTTACTAAGAAGATGGGAAGAACCACCTTCTGAAGGTAATTGTGTCCACTGACTGCACAGGTAGTTAAGGTGACTACTCTGAATACTTAATTTTTAGACAACTAAAAAATACCCCATCTCTTGATTTGTACCACTCTAGCCTTGTGGATGTAATGCAGCATAAAGAGCACACACACACAAAACCTGCCAGGTAATGTTGCATATGTCTATTAAAAGAAAACATCTTTCTCCTAACCAGAGAATCCCTGAATCACTGAGATTGGCAGGGACCTGTGAAGTTCTCTTAATTCAATTTCCCTGCTCAAAGAAAGGTCTATTATAGCTGATTGTTCAGGGTCAGGTTCCCAAGGCTGGAGAATTCATAACCTCCCTGGGTAACCTGTTCCAGTGTTTGATCAACCTCAAAATAATAATAAAAAAAAATACTTGATTTTTAAAAAAATCTTTAAGTGGAATTTCCTATATTTCAATTTGTGCCCAATGTTTCCTGTCCTGTCACTGGGAGCCACTGAGAAGAGCCTGGCTCAGTTTTTTTCCTCCATTCTCCTCTTCAGGTATTTATACACACAGATAAGATCCTTGCTTGTGTGAGTCTTCTGTTCTGGAAGTTGAAGAAACCCACAAACGATCATTAACTGTCTAGAAGCTGATGTAATAACTGTACATAAAATACATGTTATTGCATAAATATGCTGCTATGATATCCAGAAGACTCTTTGTATACAAAATACTTACTGGTGAACACCCAGGGCTTCCCAGTCCTTCCCAACATCCTTAGGAGCTATGTTCTGTAGAGTACTTGGACAGATTTCTATCAATTTACAAAGAAGTGACCAGCCCATCTGTAAAATAAAAAGATACTATTTCAGAGCAGATACTCTATTTGGAACTTAAACGTTGTCTTCTAATATTCACGGCGTTCGGAAGATGGATGTTCTCAACAGTTATCTAGCTAAATAAGGGATAATTACACAAGACAAGGGACACGAAAAGTTAAGAGATGGAACTAAAACATGATTCTCAGTGCATTGCTTCTAGCAACGTATCACCTACAATGTGCTCCAGCACTGCTTGAGGCTACAGGGACACACTTACAGTTAAAAGAGATGCTGACAGTGAGAAAAATAAGATGAAATCAATAGTACACCATCATGGGCCATGGACGACCACTGCACTATTACAGCTAGTCCAACTTCACTGAAGCATTGTTGTCTCTGTAAGAATTTGCTATTTAATTGCACATGAGAAGAAGAAAGGATAGTTTTTAAAGGTGGACATGTTAAAGGTGTAAATGTTCTAAATGGGGTGAGATACCTAAATGATACTATTTATTTCATATTCTTGCCATCGATCCTCACTTTCTGCGTGCTTGCAAAACACAAAAAGGGCAGTGAAAGTCTTGAGAACACAAGGAACAAAAAACAAACTGAAAACAATATATTTATTCTAGTAACTACCTGCTCTATCCTACGCAAGTGCCTTGACTTTTAGACATCTGTACATAATACCAAAAATGAAAAATGGCCATACGGGAGGATTCTGTTCCCCCATGTTCCCTGGAACAATGTTCTTTATTATTATGGGAGCTTGCTGGGCGTATCGGCCTGCAGGCTGATAAAATTGAATGTGCTTCAGTGTGAATGATAGCAGTGAGCAAAAAATGTAGAAAGAATTAACTGATAAAAAGAAAACCTCGCTGTTCTGAAAGAGAGGAAGTAAACTCAGAAATGTCAAAAGTTCAAGACAAAGCAGATTTTGTAAAAATTAAAACAAGGCATAAAACTCTCCCTGGGCATATAAATAAAAAAGAACAAAAGGAGGAACTAGGCCTGTGTGCTGGAGGAATAGGGCCAAGACAGAAGATAACCTAGGTGTGGATCAAAAACTACTTGCATAACGCAATCCCATTTCAGCAAAGGGCTATGCAAAGCAAAAGGGTCAACAAAGGACATCCACCACCAACAGGGATGTAAACAGCTGCTTCGAAGGAGCTTTGCTGCAAAGTTCATAGAAATTGCATGACCTCTAACCCTGCAGTGTGAAAGATGAGAGACGTGAATGAAATTGGGAGCGCAGAGCCACCCAAACAAACAGCATTGACTAGAAAGCAGGCAGCTTGCACAACAGCTTTGGCAAGTCTATGAAAAAGGTGATGTAGCTCCCCAGGAAATGGAATTGTGCTTTTCTGCTTCACAGGTCACAGGCACTACGTTCACGCTATCCGCGGTAGCTTTGCTTTTGTTGCAGTTTAGATTTCCTGAGTCAAATGTTTGAAGCCCATTATACCCTTAACATCTGCAGATTGAGCTTGACCAGAAAACAATTTCCTTGCTTAGACAGCGAGCTGACTTGCTCTACATGAGAGTGCAAACCAACTGGTATGGACATTCAGGAAGAGTAGTCTGGGCTGTGTGATCAACTCCTGATCAAGCAAATTTCAAAGAACAGACTTAGTGACCACCAAATCCCCCAAAGATGGAGTTATGCATCACCTGATTTTCCATGTTCAAGCAACAAATTTCAAATCTGCACAGCAAAGACATTGTAGAGATGACCATTAATTCAAACACTGTTTTTTGCTAAAAAAAAGATTTTGAAGTGCCTCTTCCTGCCATGCTAATCACAAAATTTACAACCTGATGCAAATTAGCTTAATGACTTTAGAAAAGTCACTTTTGTACTGTATCTGATAAAACTTATATTTCTATTAAAGATTCTATTTGGATTGGTGTGACTCCAAGCACTGACAAACATTTATAAGGACTGTGGAGCCAGAAGAGACCGAAGCGGACATCTGACCTGCTGATAATGCAGTCTGTTTTACAATATTAAAATCACAGCCTGGGATAACAAAGAGCTTATTATCCTTTTAATAATTACGTAAGAAAGTAAGGGTCTTTTAAATAACAGAGATACTAAAGGCTACAGGGAAAGGAAAAAAAAATGCAGTAAACAAAGATGTTCTTGTAAACACTTTAACATGTCCCGATACACAGGGACAGTTGGCAGCAGCACTGAAACCCTGTTATTTTTGTCAGCCCCTTTTCATTTCTGGCATGCAATGAATTTATATTACATTAGCTCACACGTTCTGCATGAGACAAATCTCAACTGACTGCTCTTTTCTGAAGTTTAAACAAGTTTTGCTCTATTGTTTCCAACCTGCTCTAATCATTCTCAGCCAGCAGCTGAAAACAAACAAACAAACAAACAAACTAAATGCTATCATATTTACTTAAAAGATGTCTATTTTCCTTTTAAGGCACTACTGACTTTGCAGTTCGGTATCTTCCTACTTATACAGAAGTTTGCAAGACTTATGCCTGTAGTCTGACTTGCACTGGTACTTGCAATATTGATCTATTAAGCTAATTTACTCTGTGTAAGCATAGGACAAAAAAATAAATCCTCACTTCAGATATGGCTCCTACCGTGTTTTTTCTCTTATATGGGTGAGTTTTATTACAATGCCAAAAGCCAAGGAGGCAACTGGCTGGTTAATCAATTTATTCAATGAAAATTCTTTCGTAGTACAGAGAAACTACAGCGAAGTCGGGACCACATCACCTCACTGCTGCCAGGGAGAACTGTATTCACAAAGACTGTAAATCAACTGCTGTGGATGAAGCAAGGAAGACAGGGCTCTACCAATACACTGTGGATGTTGGTAAATATCATAACAAAATGTGAAGGATGAGCTGCCTATGGCACCTTGTGGGGAACTGGATTAGAGCTTTGCACTGGCTTTGAATTTGACACTTGAATACAACATAGTAATGCAAAGGAAATCCCAAACTTCTAAACTGAAGCACTGTATGTCTGCAAATGTAGGCAGAGAGAAGATTAAAACTGATTTTAAAATTCTATATTAAATCGAAGTGAGGATTTTTAACATTAATAAAATAAAAATTAAGCGATCACGGTCCTCTTACACGCTTCTTAGAGCGCTGTGCAATCACTTCAGACCTGCTTCTGGTTGTGGTTGGATTTCATATTTTTTACTTCCTAGACTAAATTTCTGGTCAGTGGTTTTGTAAATTGTTTGTGTAAATTGTTACAAAATTGCATTTTGTAAAATGTAATATGCTTTATTCTGAAAAAAACTACTGATTTATCCTTTTGTATTTCTTAATGAACAATCCTTTTGTATTTCTTAATGACAATTCAATAGTAAAATAACTTGAAAGTTCAGACTCTGTACAAGTCACTTAGTCGTCAAAGGAAACTTTCATGTTTTAATCTGAATCTTATGCTTGTGATCTATAGTTTAAGATCTAGTAGATTAAAAAAATCTTTCAAAACATTATTATGTGACATCATTTATGTTTTGCTTTCTATTGAATCCAAAACAAGCTTGTAACGATACAAAAGTGCTTAATAAAGAAAGCAAGCAAGTGGCACGTGAACTTGGACTTCATAAACATCCTTTGAGCATAACGTAGTCAGAAACTTAATCTATGCCTGCCAGGAAGGAGCTCTTTCATATGACAAGCCTGGCAGCTGTACCATAAGCACAGCACCAAGTTGTGCAAGCGCCACACCTCACTGAAGTGGGCCGATGTTGTCACAGGAGCGGCCAGGCAGAGCCTTCATTTGTAGAAGCTCCTCTGAGTTACAACACTGTTCTCCCCTAAAAAGTGGCCTGGTACAACTCTCACGGGACGGGGCTATGTATGTATGAAGACATCTTAAATCACCCCACTCCTCAAGGTTGCCTAAGCGAGGCAAGATTTAATGGTGATATGTTGGAACTATATGAAATGACAGGATTTAATGTCGATACGTCGGAACTATATCAAATGGCAGGATTTCATGTTGATACGTCAGAACTATATTAAACAGCACTACTTGTAATCCAGAAGCGTGGGGCATGCTGCATCCACTCCGCTTCGATTACGCTCATCGCTCCAGTTTCTTTTGCTGTTTAGAGCTGCTGTTTGCATCTGCAGAAACCCGGGCCTCCCAACCCCAACCCCTCTCCCCTCCTTTTGCAGAGGAGCAGCGTTTTCCTTCACACAGCTCCCTGGAAGGGCAGGGGGCAGCCTCGGTGCGGGCCGGCCCCAGGCCGGAGACCGGCCGGGGGGAGCTCGGGGCCGCTTACCTGCTGCACGCCCGCTGCCCCCACGTACATGTCCACCACCAGCAGCACGGGAACGTGGATGTTTTTGCCGCTGAAGAGCCGTGGAGCTAGAGGGGGGGACAGAACAGCCGCGTTAGGGCGTGTGGGGCGGCCCGGGCTGGACAGGGCCGGGCAGGGCTGGGCTGGACTGGACAGGGCGGCCGTCGCCTTACCGCTCTGCCGGGCCGCCAGCTCCAGCAGGTCGCTCAGGGTCTGCACCAGCGTCTCCAGCCGCTTCCTCTCCTGGACGTTTTGGAGCCGGACCACCAGCTTCCTCAGGGCTTGTTCCTCCCTCGCCGCCTCCTCCTCCTCTGCAGGGCCGGCGCTGGCCATGGCCGCCCCGCTGCCCTCCGCGGCGGCCGCTTCGCCTCTTCTCGCCTCGCCTCACCCCATCCGCCGCGGGGACGAGGAGCGGACGACGCGGGCCCGTCCCGCAGCCGCTGACAGCGCCGCCCGGCCCCTTCGAGCCGCTCTCCCCGCCGCCGCTGCCTCCCGCCCCGGGACGCGGTCGCGGCCGGGCGTGGAACCCCCCCCTCCCTCAGCCCCTCCACCCGCCGCCATTAGGGGGCGCCCGCGGCACTCGCGCACGATTCGCTGGCAGCGCGCCCGCTTGCGAAGATTGACAGCGTGGATATCCAATAGAGTGGCAAAGATGTAGCACGGGGTCCGCCCACTAGTGTGCCTAGGCTATAAGCAAGGCTTGGCGCGTGCCCTCACACCTCAGGTGAGGGTGTTGGGGAGTGGGGTGTTGGGGTCAGTTTCTTCTTTCTCAAAAAAGGGAAGTAAATGTGGCTGATGTGTGCGGCTCCCTGGGCAGGCAGCAGGTCCTGAGGCCTCTTTGCATGATGAAGTGTTGTTTTTCCTGCTGTGATGGGCTAGGGAAGGTGGAGAAGGAGCTGTGTCCTCTCTCCTGAGGTTTGAGGCAGCTGAGGTGAAGCTGAAGGGTCACCAGCTTTGGGTTAACCTCGCCCAAGGAACATCCTTGCTCCATGCTCATGAGTGTTTTGGCCTCACAGGCTCCGCTAGGTCTGTGGGTTTGCTTAAAACAAACCTGTGTTGTGTGTGGAAGTAAAATTTCACTCCAAGTTCTGCCATGAGAGTTTGCTGTTCTGAGATAAGGATGTTCTCCTGCCCTGTGTGTGAATTGCTTCACTTGTGGTTGATGCAATCTTCCTGTAACCTGGCAGTGCTCTGCAGTGGTACTGCACTGCTCTTTTGGGAGTGTGGTATGTGGGTGTGAGGTGGCCAGACACCTCTTTAAACACTTGGTTAGAAAGGCAATGCCAGTGGTAAATGTTATACAGAAGTTGCACGTCCTTTGTAGTACCTAAGCATTAATTAAGGGAATAAACTTTCCAATTAAATTGAACTTCATTAGACAAAGTCCGGTTTGGAGGATCATGGTAGGAATATGGATTTACTTGAAGCTTTTGCTTGGTTTGCAGTGTTTTGTTAGAAATGCATATTGTTTGTTGAACAGGTTTTGGTATTGTTTGTTGTGTGCAGTTGCACAGGTTGCTTGCTTCTCAAAACATGCTTTAAGAAAGTGCTCTGTAATGCCTCTGAATCCCCATGGAGCTGGTTGAACTGTCCCTGGCCTCTTGGTGTATCAGTCCTGAAAACCTTGGACACGGCTGCCTTCATCGTTCAGGCTTTTTTTTTTTTTTTTTTTTTTTTCCCACAAAGAAACTCTTGTCTTGGCATCCCAATTATAGTTTATTAACTGGGACTGCATTTGTTAAATGATGAGCTAGTATTTCCCTCTCTGAAGCACTGGAAAACAACCACGAATGTGAGATAGCGTTATGAAATAGTGACTCATAGTTTGAGATGTGTGGAACACATTACATCTGGACTGAAACAAAAATGAGCTGAATTAAATGGATTGGTTGCATCTGAAATATGTTTTTCCTTTCTGCAGAACAACTAATGCAAGCACAAAGAATAACTGAGAAATGTTTTTTCATGATTTAAAGTGTTATTTTTTTCTTGCAAAATGAATGCAAGTAGCCTCAGTTTTTATTGACTTCTTCCAGTATATGCAAAGCTCTATTTGCTATGAGACCTAAGCATAAGATTTCTAAGAGGTCACTCCAAAGCTTATACTGATCAGAAATGTCACTTATGAGTTAGAATCTCTGCAGTTGTAAGGTACAAGTAGTGGTATTGATAGAAGTTGTATTAATATGACTTCCAAATCCTGCTCTTAAACTGAATTTGTGGCTGCTTTGTCCATTCGGCAGAGCTTCCTTCTGGATGCGCTGCTGCTCTGGACTTCTTCGCAGCATATTTTGAATAAGAATGCACCAGTACAGGTTGTGCATTGGTGTTTCAGTGGAGACAAGTGGAGTCAAGTTGTGGATTTCCTTAAGGAAAATTGCGGACCCCAAGCCCTTCTCCTGAAACAAGTTGGGTTCTCTGTGTCCTTGATGCGGACCACATGAATGTGCTGCATTTTGAGCCTTGTGTGTATCAGTTCTTTTTTGGTCAGCTCTCAGCCAAACACTTTCAGCTGTTTAGCAGACTTCAAGCCCAGGTATTAGGTAGCTAAGTGGACAGAGGAAGTAGAGATTACAGTTAGAATGTAATCTTGATTTATACTTCAAAAGGTATTTTTTTGTTTCTCAGATGCAGTTCTGTATGTCCTACTTGTGTATCAAGGGGTTTTGTTGTCACTCCACCTCCCTTGTAATTCCCTAAATTCCAAACAATCTTCACTTCCAAACACTGGTGTTTCCTGGAGTGTTCTTTTCATGGTGGGGTGTGTGGTTTGTGTGGTTTTTTGTTTTTAACAATCAGAATTGTCGCAGCTGGCTCTTTCTTGAGGCTGAGTGCTTTAGGCATACAAGAGTTATTTCCCCTTCTTGTTTTCAGTGGGATTGGCAGCTGTCTGCCCTGTGTGTACTGGGCTGTGTTTATCCTCTCCCACGTGGATGGGGTACTAATGTGCAGTAAGTAATATACCATCTCTGGTGTGTGACCAGCTAGACAGATATGAAGACATCACGTGGCATATTAACACAGAGACTAACAAATTGTTCTACCTGCTAATGTACAGGAACAGATCTCTACCTCTAGCTTTTGCATTCCTGTATCAGCTGGAAAATTATGTAGCCCCAGAGAGCCCTGGAGATTTGACACTCTTGTTTGAACGAGCTCGGTGGTTGTGGTATCGATGGGCTAACTACGGTTTTAGGTCACTCTGCTTTTTCATTCCTGCTGTAGGTTATGAACACCTGGGGGCACCACAGAACTGTGTGCAACATTAAACTTAAATTGGAGGCTGAAATGGTGGGTTTTAGGAAATGTGACAATGTAAGTGTTTGGATTTGGCCTCGACCGTTGCTTTTTTAACACATGCATCAGGAAGTCTGCTCTTATTTGTCACCTAATTTTAATGGAAAGAGTGACAACCTGATCATGCTGGTCACACCATGGCTGTGCTTGGTTAACCTCTCTAAGGCTGTGGGGCTGCGTTTCCCAGCTGGTGTGTTTGAACCCTGCTCTTTCTACTCTGACTCACCCCAGCTTCAGCTGTACTTAGTGACCTCCTCTATGTTTTGGGACTGATTGCCTCTGGGAGGCTGGGGCTCCTTAAGGATGGGGCTGGGAGTAGTCACGTCAGTAATGCACCTGGTGAGAGCTTGTTCAGGTGGAATCCAGGTGTCTGTCAGGCAGATTTCTCTTCTGGGCAATGCATGCAGGTGGCTGAAAGGCTGACCCAGGCTCTGATGTGGGGCTGCATAACGGGGCCTGGAGCGCAGCTGGCAAGTTGTTGAAAAGAACTTAACTGGTGCAGATGTGAAACCTTCTAAATATAGTAGAAGAAAGCAAGATACATTTGTCTGCTCTTTGTCGGGTGGGTAATTTCCTGTAAGAAGCAAGTAGCCATTTCCTTATTCTGTTTGTAGGTGAAGCCATAACTGGAACAGAGAAGACCAGATCAGTGGAGAAAGTATTTTGCTTGTGAGCTTGAATCTCAATGTCATTGTAAAATGGGTTGTCACGGACCAAACTGCAAGTGTGCATGTTGGGGAGGTATTCCTGGACTGATAAGTCTAAGACATTATCCGTGTAGTGGGATATACTACTCTGGCTTGTGTTTCTTCCTCATTCTGTGTCAGTGGCAAGAAAAATTTGGCTGTGAGAGCACAGGCATTAAGACAGACTTATGACATACAGCAGCCCACTTCTCATGTGGTGTTCTCTGTGGGCACCGTGCTGCGTTCCTCTGGCCCTATCCTTTGGCTGTGGCTTCAACACATGCGGTGGCACGCCACGTCCTCCCTGTGCCTCCTGAGAGCCTGCTGCTGCCCTTCCCTTCAGTGAAGTGCCTCTGCCCTGGGCTGAACAGAGAGGCACCGTGCACTTGTGTGGATTAAATTATTTCAGCCATCTGTTTGTCTTTGGTTTGGTGGCCCCTCTCCTTGTTACAAGCCTTCCTCACTCTCTCTGGAGAGAGAAGACTGGGAAATGAGAGTACCAGGCTTTGTAGTTGGTCTGACTTTGTGCAACTGTGTCTGCGGTGGCCGTTGCAACTTCTTGATTTTGTCCTGTAGCTTCCCAGAAGCTACGGGCCTGGCTAGGCAGAGCATTATGTAACCTGTACACCGTTTTGGTTTTCACTGTGGCCTGACAAGTCGATACACCTCCTTGCATCTGCTCACAGACTTTGCGCTTTCTTTGGTCTTATCTTTCCTAGGTGTCAGCAGCAGTGATAGCAGCCGCGTGTCTTAAGCCTGGAACGATGGAGTTGGTAATTACAGTGATTTTGAGAGGCATCGGCATCTTGCAGAAACTTCAAATGGGAAAGTCAGTAGAGGATATACCAGGAAAACGTGATGTGCCATGCAGGCCCAAAGAAAAGTGCTTCACATAGACTATGGAGCCATTTCCCTAAAATGGGAATTGTCTGTCTGGTTTAGAATATAATAGTATATATATATATTTTTTTTTTACCCTGTGAAGCAGTATATGAAGCCTGTGGAAGTGGTACCACAAATACAGCAGATAAACTGTGGGAAATGACTAGCAAAGATGGATTTCCTTTGAGTATTAAATTAAACTTGGAAAAAAAAGAGTCTTAACTGTGGGAAAATATATATTTTAGAGGGAACTGACTTGTGCTTTCATCCTAGGTCAGCTGTGCAGTGTGGGTAGAAGAGATTTGGCTCGGGGAAGACATTTTTCTGCTCCCAGAGGAAATCCGGTAAGTATGGCAACAAAGATTTTTATTTAATGAAGTCCAGCTGTAATAGCCCAAATTGCATTTATCTTTTTAGTTCCATCTGATTCTTGGTGGTGTTCACCATTGGAGTTAGTTTGGCTAAATCACTTCTGGATCCTAGTGTCAGTCACAGAGCATCGACCAAGCATCGACTCATGTTTCTTGGCTAAATAAGTTCGGTGCACCCTGGTACTTTGCTGTACGGCTGGGATGCCTGTAGTTGAAAAGCTCTGAGATGCTTTAGCACTGTTACAGATTGTGATACAGGTGATATGAGACCTACTTGCTTTAAGCAGTGATCCAACTGGTTCTTTTGTTACTCTTCGCACTTATGTTCTGGTGTGGCCACAGTTTTCTGCAGTGATGACAAAACCAAGAGACCCAAATGTACATTTTAATAATTTTAGTGGGGTGCACACAAATGACAAGGTTTCAGTCTCTACCTTGTTGGTTGGGAAATCCTAATATCCTTAATTAGCCCATCTTTTCCTGGAAAAAAACAGCTAAACATGTTTTTGGGCAGCCACAGAGAGATAACCTTGAGGCATATTCTGATTTGTGCATCAGTTTTGTATCTGCCGAGGACTACATGGGTCACTGGATGCAGCGCGGGACATGAAGCTCTGGTCCCTGCAGATGTTTTCTGGTTGCTGTTTCTTCTAGGTTGTTGCCAGCGTTTTGCAGTTGTCGTGCCTGGCCACAGTGATGCCTCAGGAAGGTGTGATGAGACTTGAGGCTCTCCAAGATCCCTTTGGAGAACTGATGCAAGCTGTGGTGTGACTGTACCTCTGATGTGGTTATGTGCAGAGTGCACGGTGGGGCTGTGACCTGTGTGCACCTTCTCATCCTCTCAAAGCTGCCACCTTTCAAAGGGAGTTGATAAATGTGTGCCTGGTGGATGCCCAGGTAGGCATCTTGGGGAATTGCTGGGCATCTTGCGGTGACCTGACAGAGAGACCTAAGGAGTACGAAATGAGTTTCACTGAAGAGGACAATCTGTTCCCTCAGGGCAGTGTGACAGCTGAATAGTAATGTAGGCATCTAAATTATATCTGAAGTCGTTTTCAGAATCAGTGGTGTGCTTGGCTCACTGAGTCAGAGTGGGCTGGGCTGTGGTTTAGGCATTGCCGCAGGCAGAGTCAAGAGCAGTGACCAGCATCTGCCCTAGCAAAGCAACAAGGAACTTTCTTACCACAATATGTTTGTTGGGCTCGTGCTTTTGGGCAGAGACTTGTGACAGAGCAAAGCATGGAGCAAAGTTGAAGATACACTAAGACTCTTGCAATCAAGCTTGAGTCTACTAAGCAAAAATGGGTGTATTCTGCCAGACTTTGTGGAAGAAATCTTAAGTCAGTTTTTCCACATGTTTTACCTAAAGCTTTCTGCTCTTCTCTCTGAAGCAGAATTTCATGTTGGCCATGGGCTGTAACTCCAGATCAGCTGGTCTTCTGATTTAATATAACAATTTCCATGGCCTAATCACCCAATGTGTAATGAATAATTATGCTTTCTCACAATTTGTGTAGTGTCATGCAGAAATGAAGGATGCACTGGACCATAGAGTAACTTCCTAAATTAATGCAATGATAGATTTAAGCCTACTGTAATTGATCTTTGTTTTAACTTTACAAAGTGGTTAATTAGGATAGGAATTCAGAAAACATGCAGACAGCTCATCTGTCCTGCTTGTACATGAGAGCACAGGGTGGTAACCTGTCCAAAATCTCAAGTACTGGTTTGTGATGGCCAGAAGCAAAGATTTTTAAGGAGCCATTGCTAAAAAGCCAATGCCTGCACAGTGGAACTTTGACTTTGGATTCCTGCTCCTTAGAAATGTAGATTAAAAAAAATATTTTCTGCTTATTATCTAGACTTGTGCCCATGTAATTTATTTCTCTTCTGACTTTTACACCTGGAAAGAAATTGTGATGTTTGCTTGGAATTCTTACTGATTATTGGGTTTATTGTCTTTACTGTAAGAAGTTTTCTCAATTTGTATTATAGGTAGGTCTGTGAATACATGGGAACCTATTGAATATGTTTATGTGAATGGAATCTGTTCTCAGCAGTGGGCTACCAATATGGTCACGAACTAGGGGGGTCTGCCCCATGAAGGGCAGATGAAGGAATGGCTTCAGCCCAGAGATGGCAACTTCAGGGGGACCTAACACCTTCCTGCCAATACACAGGAGGAAACGGAGCCAAGCTCGTCAATGGTGTGTGGTAGGAAGATAGGAGGCAATGTGCATAAACTGAAACGAGGTTCAGAGTGGGTGTCAGGAAAACTGTCCCACCACAAGAAGCCCTGAAGACTTGTCTAGATAAAGCCTTGACTGACCTGGCCTGACTGTGCTTGGAGCAGGACCTTGGACTGGGCACTACTGATATCCCTTCCAGTCTGAGTTACCTTGCAACACTATGTTTTCTCTTCTGTTCAGTGGCAGACCATAGGTGATAAACTGTTGTTTTTTCCAAGCTGGAAGTCCTGATGAAATGTGCTGGAGTTCCTAACGTCTGTTAATGTAGTTATGTTGGATGGCACAGAGCTTCTTAAGAGCTAATGATATTTTATCACAGGGAGTTTTTTTTTTATTCTCATGATTAAATGGTAGTAAAATCTGCAGTGCACATGACTGTATGACTAGTGGCTGAGTAAAGCTCCTAGTTAGGTTGTCTTTCTGGAAGCAGCTTGTAATGGCAAGATCTTTGATCTTGTTTCATGTCATCGTGGAATACACAGAACAGAACTTCTCCTGTGTGCAGCTGCCACCAGGGGTTGCTTTCACTTTTGTGCAGACAGAACTGGTGCTGGTGGTGGGTTGTAGACTGCCACTTTGCCAATCTTGTTTCTAAACTTGATTGTTTTTGTGAAATCCACAGGGCAGTCAGCAAAGTAAAGACAATTGCTTGTATTGTCAGGCTTTACTCACCAGTCATCAGTGTGGCCACCTGACCTCTTGTGACAGTTGAACTGATTCTTTTACTTCTGTTTATTAATAATTTGCATGACAGTCTCATCCTGACTTTCTTACATGCAAGAAAAGGAAATTGTTTTGAAGGCTGTATGTTTTTTTCAATAACCTTTCTCCAATATTGTAGTGATACTTCTCCAATTCTGAGAACTGTTCTAACCCCCACACATCTAATCAGACAATGTGGCATTGTGACTTCAGCTGCCTTTTCACTCAGCTTAGGTTTAGCTGTATGTGAAATGGATCAGAAGGCTTCTTTTAGGCCTTCTGTTTGTATGTGCTTATTTCAGGCTTAAACACTGCTGTTAGTTCACTGCCCAGACAATATTCAACAGTAATTAATGTAAAAATCAGACAACACCAGAGACTGGCAGAGACTCCTGGAGACTGTTAAGTCCACCCTGCTGTTCAGAGCAAGGTCACTCACTGTGGGAGGCTCAGGCCTGTCTCCAGTTGGGTTTTGAATATCTTCATGGCCTGCTTATTTGGCCACTCTCCCGTGAAGTATTTTTTTTTCTCATTAAATGGTATTTCCTGTATTTCAGTTTGTGTCAGTGTGCATCACTGAGAAGAGTCTCCTCTTTACTTTTCCCTATATGCATGGATAAGATTCCCCTGGAGCTTTCTCATCTTGAGGATTTTTGGGATAGTTCCCAATACTTTTGCATGTGTGCATCTTCCCACTGCCACACTGAGTTCCGGTCTCACCCGTTTTCAGTTGAGTGGCTCTGCTTTTTGTTTGAATATTTCTATCCCTATATCTGTTATCTTTGTCCTCATTGTTGCTGTCCTGTCATTCCTTCCCAGCAGGGAAACGTAGGAGTTATTGAATGAATTCTAGGAGTAAATGTGATTGCAACCACTTTTGTAAACAATAAGTTAATGTATAGTGTTTTGATGAGCACAAGTTAAGAATGAAGTAGCTGTTACAGCCTTTGGCATTACATACTAGGAGAGCATCAAACTTTGTTGTATAAGCAACCAAATAAAGTCCATGAGGCATATCACCTTTGAACAGTCAGCTTTCCTTCCCACCTCTACATTCTTGTGCTCTTAGTGTGAACTTTATGGCAAAAATATCACTTGGTATGTCATGTTTTCCTACACGTATTCTGTCATAGAAAAATATAGCCCTGCTTTCCTTCTCAGCTTCTGGCCACAGGCATGAAGCACTGGTGCTGGGTTTTGTCTAGGATCTGTTCACAACACCTTGTGCATCTCCAGCCTTTACATCTGTAATGCTTTCCCACACAGGCCTTGCACTGATCGTAACAAATAAAATCAGTTTTGTGGTAGCAAAGGCCTTGTCCCTCTAAATATTTCTCAGACCAGCACATCAGTCTGTGGCCACGAGCACTGTTAACTGCAGTCTTGCAACAGGCAGAAATGGCTATAGTTCTGCTATGGATGTGATTGAAGACAAAGCTCTCAAAAATGTATTGCCCCAGGTACCTTCCTGACATCTTTAATGCTATAATAAGTTCCTGTTTGTAAAAGGAAGAAACAGGTCTTGGTCAGACCCTGGCCTGGGTCTGTGGCTCTGTATCCTGGCTTGGCCTTGGTCCTGCCTTGTCACCACGGCCTTGCTGGGTGATGGCTGGACTGGGCCTGCCCAGATCATGCTCCCTGGACACAGTTCTGAAGCAGACCTGCCTGGTCTGTGCTTAGCTCCTGGCTCTGCTCTCCTTGCAGTGCTGCCGGCTGTTGTCACTCTGTGACAGAATCAGAGAATATCATGAGGTGGAAGGGACTCGTAAGGATCATTGAGTCCAACTCCTGGCACCACACAGGTCTACCCAAAAATTCAGACCATATGAATACGAGCACAGTCCAAATGCTTCTTAAACTCTGGCGGGCTTGGTGATTACACCCCTGGGGAGTCTGTTCCAGTGTGCCACAACCCTTTCAGTGAAGAACCTCTTCCTGATATCCAGCCTGAACCTCCCTGTTGCAGCTTGACGCCATTCCCTCGAGTCCTGTCACTGGTCACTAAAGAGAATAGATCAGCACCTGCACTTCTGCCCCCCCTTGTGAGGGAGCTGTAGGCCACAATGAGGTCCCTCCTCAGCCTCCTCTTTTCCAGGCTGAACAGGCCCAGTGACCTCAGCTGCTCCTCATACATCTTCCCCTCTAGGCCCTTCACCACCTTGGTAGCCCTTCTCTGAACAGTGGTTAGGAAGGTTAGGTTAGGAAGGGAGCAAAGTCTAGAGCTCCACTTAGACTATGAGTGCAAAGGAGCCACCAAGAGAAAAGGTTGAGGCTTCCAAAGGACCTCTCCCATGAGAGCTGTTTTGTGTAGGTCAGGGCTGGAAGCCGAAGCTATGAAAAAGGCTGGGGTTAGGAGCAAGGCTCCTCCTAGGAGTTGGACTCGATGATCCTTATGGGTCCCTTCCAACTCAGGATATTCTGTGATTCTAAGTTCCTTGTGGTGTGGGCTGAAAAGCACTGCTATGGAAAGGGCTGGGCTGCCAACAGGCCTCCCCATGAGAATGTTTTTGTTTGGGCTGTTGCTGGGATTCTTAGCTTAGTGCTCTGGCTGTGCCTGTCCTTAGGGTTAGGACGGGGAGAGGGACGAAGCCTAGAGCTTCAGTTGGAGGAGGGCTCCCAAGGGGCTCCTGTGCGGAGGGGCAGGCTGCCAGAAGCCCTTCCCATGAGGAGCTTTTTGTCTGTGTTATGGGTGGCCTCTGAACATAAGGCTCAGCCCAGTCCTAGGGTTAGATTTAGAAGTGAAATCCTGCTTGGCGCTCCAGATTAGGGTTGTAAAGGGACTGTGTTTGCCTTCTGTTATTAGTTATTTCTGATGGTTCCTCTGCAAGTCATTTTGCTGCCTTGGTTGCTTTTTCATCTTGGCTACATTCATTATCATGTTTGTTGTAGAATTTCCCACTTTGTTTGATTTCAGTCTGTCCTCGATATCACTCATCTCAGACCTGCTCCTCCCATCAGCTGTGTGGTAGTTCCCTCATTTCTTCCTGACTGTGGTATTGACACTGACATGGGTGTTTTGTGATTATTTTAGGACAAGAGATCAGGAAATGCAGACAGGTGGTGGGTCAGTTGTGGAAAGACAGTGTTGCATGAATGATATAAATATATTTCAGAATTGGAGCTTCATCATTTTGACAGAAGAGGGAGGTGCTGTGCAAGGAAAGGCTCTATAGGCTGTTTTCTGCCTTGCTGGAGAGGAAGGTGATCTTATGAAGCAGTTGTTCTTCTATTTCAATCGTTTCTAGTGCTTTCATCTTCCTGCTCTGCTGTTTCCTTCTTTGCACTGCTTTACATCACTGGCGAGCCTTCAGAGGCTGCATTAGGTATTACGTGGAGACTCTCTTTTGCAAGCTCTTTCAGACCAAGTGCAGTCTCGGGTCCATTTTGCCATTTTCAGTTTTGTCTCATCATACTTTCCCTAGAGAGGAATGAAAATTTAATTGCAAGAGGCCTCTTAACCACCTTTTCTGGTTTTGAAGTCTGCTTTGAAAAGCCCATGCAAATTTATCACTGAAGGCACAATATTCTGAATAAATACCTTTCCTTGTGTTACATTCCTGTTCTATATGTATTAAGCTCTGTGATTGGAAAGGAGGTGTTGTTATTTGAATGACAGAAAATACTCAGGGCTTGTTCAGAAATGAGATGAGTTTTTTGATTGCCTCCTGGCCAAATGGTCCATCTCCTTTTATCTCTTAGTCAGCAGGGACTCTGGGGTGTTAATGAAATCACTGCTTCTAAAAGCAGTGCTGGGGCAGGTATTCTACCTCAGACTAAAAGATGGGCTTTTCAGCTTATGTTTTAGTCATCAGGGGCTTTGGATTTTAAATATGGATGAAGTACTGTTCGTGAGCCTGTGCTTGTTCTCTGCTGTCTGTACAGAAGGCTTGTCATCACCACAGCCTCCAAATGTGCCTTTGTTCAAGCAGTTTCAAAAAGGTGCTAGATATTCCATGGTTTTTTGCAAGTGTCATTGGTTTGCTCTTTAAGGGCAGCTTAAGAGTGTTTCATGTGTATGTTTTAGAAAGGACTGATACTCTTATTAAAAACGCTGAATATTTTCATAGTATAGTATAACGAAGGTCAGATTTTATTTGTGCACATATTATGTATCTTAAATTGGGGTGACACCTAGTGGTGGGCGTATTTATAATACAGTAATAAACAGTAGCATACATTCTATGGATCCTTTTCCTGTGGCTTCTCTAAGTTAAGGCTTCTTGAAACTATGCTTTTATCAGAAGAGGCCAGAGCAGACCTGGGTTTGATTAAAAGAAGGGCTGTCCCTGTTCCTGCCCTCCACTCTTCTGAAATTCCCGTCTTCCTCCTGCATGGTTTTCCCTTCTCTCATCCTTTGGGGTGCACTGCTTTGCCATCTATTGCTAGGTCTCTATGTTAATGAAGCAGATCAGACTATGGTAGTACTTGGTATAAGTTTTCCTGCTGAACAGCTAATGATGCACTTTGTGTCTCTAAATTAGAAACTGAAGGAGATGTTCAGGATGTTTTCTGACAGTATCCAGCTGATTAAACTGTGTGTGTTAAGAGGCGAAGCTTTCACTTGATCAGACCTTTAAGGAAAAAAGTCCGTATTCTAAGGAAGTGTAATGCAAAGCCTAAATCCCTGGACATGGGCTTCGAGAGTGTATCTTGAAGAGGGCTGGGGGGAGGAGGGTTAAGGGCCAGTTGATCCAGAGGAAAAAGCTGATCTGGGGTAGATGTAGCCCACTATGATGATGTGCTTACAAAGGGCTGCAGGTTTAAAACAGCAGGTCCCCACAGCTGGGAATCAAACAGCACTGACAGCTATTAATCTGATGGGTAAGGGAGAATGATCAATGGAAAGAGACCACCTGTTTGCCAATGACAAGTGAATGGGCACAGCCCTCAATTCTGATTTCCAGGTGATTGTCCATCCATGAGGGTACATTTCTCCAATAAATAGCCAAGTGATTTGTTGGTTTCTTCCGCAGGCTGGATTCAGTGGTGTTGGTAGCAAGCTCAGGATCCACTGTGTCAGTTCAACAGCTCTGCCCAAGTTGCTTCATCAGCAGGGAGAGGCGATAGTAGTAAGCAATGCAAGTAACCCAACATCCATCTATGGCTCTCGTTATGAATCATCTCCTACACTGTTGTGATAAATTGCTTGAAGCATCTTCAGATAAGCCCAGTTACCCAGAGAGGCATTAGCAAAGCAATTCCACAAAGACAAACAAACAAAAACCCACAAACATCATGTTGCCTGTAACTGTAGAAGAGTATAGAGACGATAAATTTTCTCTGAGTGAGTCCAAATACTGAGATGACAGGGACTGGCTAGGAAGGCAGGATTACATTATGGGGGTGGGATAAGCCCAACATCAGTGCCAATAAGGACCTTCGATCTCAAGTCAGTCACTTTTCTTTATGAATAACTAGGACTCCGGTAATGACTGAAGATATTCTGCATTTCTTCACCATTCTGCGACTATTTCTGTTCTCAAGCATGCAAGTGTCAGGCATTGTTGCTTAAATAAATTTATGAATTGCATGACAGGTGTGTATGTACCAAATATCTTCAATGTGTAGTGGCAGTGCTTAAAGTTTGGTTAGGTGAGGGCATTGTGTCCTTCCCATCCAAACAAGCTCTCTGAAGTTTGTAGAGCGATCTTCAGTGGAAAGGAATTTTTGGCCACTTACCCATGTTTATATACTGAAGCTTACTGGTGTTGATAGTGATGCATTTTTTTTTGGCCTTTAATTTCTAGTAAAAATGAATCTTGAGTTCTTAATTCCAAGTTGTACCTTGAATTTTGTGGAAAAAATCAGTTCTGTTTTCCAAGCATAATGTAAACACCAATGCAAGCAGAGCTTTCAGGGAAAGGGGGACATCTTTGATCTGTATTTTTCAGACGGTTGTATTGTGGTCTGGTGGCTATTAACTTTTCATCTAGATGACATGGTAGCCCATCAGTCCCTCATACAAAGAAAGAAGCAGCAGCTGTAGTAAGAAGCTTGAGCTGTAAAGACTTGATCCCGTGATCACTGTAACAGGTTTAGTTCCAATTCAAAATTTTACTGTATAAACGGTTTTCCAAATTATTTACCATATCAAATGCATTTATGATATATTTTACAAGGTTTTGTGTAATGGTATGCTGCTAGAATTGAGTAATATTTTAATTTTGTTACACAACTTCTGTAATTCTTAATTTGTGTCACTGTTAATAAATTGGGCTGGAAGAGGGGGAATGAAAGGGAATGTTCCTCTGGTTTAACCCAAGTCTAATTTTCAAAGCATAAGTTAGCATCTGTCTTTTTCTATAAAGGTGGACACTCGGTGTGTTCTCTGCAGCTTAAGTTATACTGTCAGTTTTTCCAAATGGACTTTTTTGTTTGGAATTTTGTTTTGAGTTACAGGCAAGTTCTAAAATCTTTTACCTTAAGTACAACTTCTGGACATGTCAGAGCAGTATGGGAAGGCTTGAAGTTCATCTCAAATTATGTGAATAACAGCAATGTGAAAGTCCTCATCTACAAATAGCAAAAAATTAAATTTCTTCCACTAGCGAATTAAGTATATTCAAGGCCTGTGCTGATATATGAAATATAATGGTGCTATCAGGTACTGCGATGAAGCATGAAACTGACTTGAAATGTGTTGCTGAATGTCAGCTTCCTAATGGTGCCTCTCCAGTTGGTGTGCACAACTGATGATTGTGTTGGCACTGTATTGCACCTAGCAGAACACAATTTAAATCGATGCAGTAAATGCATTGCTGAGCAGTGATGCTCAACACGCTGTCACCAACACTGAGTACATAAACGCAGCGCACCTATGTAGTTCTGTACTGCTTGTGGTGCTGTGCAAGCCTTTGTGGTCTGTTTGTGCTGGCTGATGTTATGTTGGCAGTAAGGTAAAAGCCATGAGCCACAAGAGGGTTAGTCCCATATCTCAGCTAATGTTCTCCAGTGTGTCAACTCCTCCATGCTTTTGCATCTTTCCAAGGAGGTTAAGTGTGCCTAAGTGCTCCTGGGGAAGGCAGCAGAGCCTTTGGCTCAGGGTGCTCCCAGTAGCACAACTGCTTGCTGTGATGGGCATTTATCGCAGTGTTATCAAAGGAGTGGTTGTCAGCTTTCTAGCAGGCTTCCTCCCGCATCAGTTGGTGATGTTTCAACTCTGGGAAAGAAGGGGTATGATTTTACTTATTTTCCTTATACTCTTAACATAGTCCTGTGTACAACGTCCTTTTCCTTTTACTTAGTGTTGCTGGTGTAACTGTACCTTTCTTAGAGCGGATCCATCACGCACTTCAGTCACTGAATAATACTCGACATCATGTCTGGTGTTGGTTGCCTACACCAGTAGTGGGCCTGTCCAGCTACCCACAGCAGGGCCTGCTGGAAAATGAAATGAGCAACTGGCTCCACAAGATGATGGTGGAAGAGATATTTATAATTGAATGCACATGTGGCTCTTTGGTAGCTATGTCTTTAATGAAGGAAAACAAATCATAAATGTTTATTAGGGAAAAATATTAATTTTAACTTCATCTTGGCTGAGTTTTTAAATAGAAAAGAAAATGAGGACCCCATATGTGCTGGTCTCTGCCCTGCCTGGTTGGACATCGTGGTGTCTCAGGAGTGAATGTCCCCACGTCTCTGTTCAAGTCCAGGCCCACGTGGTGGCTGGGGATAGCCAACAGAGGTGCAAGAACCAAACAGATGTGTTACTGTGGAAACTTTGCACAGAGGAGAGGGAGGCAAGGCTGCTGGTAGGATGGGGTTCCTTGCAGAGGGCTGGAACAATGTCATGTCAGGGCCATGTCGCCCTTCCCTGCCCTGATCTTAGACAAGTGATCACACACAATCAAGCGCTGCAGGTCTAGTTGGAGATGTCTCTGCCTATAGCGGGGGGGGGGGAGGCGGTGGAGTTAGATGATTTTAAGGTCCCTTCCAACCCAAACCATTCTGTGACCTTCCCTTGAGAGTGGGAGAACATAGAGATTTTCCTCATACTACCACCCATGCCCCCGTTAGAAACAGCAAGCCTAGATTTAATCTATTTTCAGGCATTTTTAATGCACAAAGCTAAGCTGTGAAGTCCACCTGTAGGCTGCTTGAGCTGTACCTTTGAAATTGCTTGAATAATTACTCTTGTGTCTTTAAACATTCCTGGTCACAGAAGGTAAGTCTCTGTATAAAAGAATACTGCACTGGTGGAGTTGTCTGTTGGGTAGTCAGCCAGCAGTCCCACACAACGTGAACTGTAGCACTTCATTTCTCAGTCGCAAGCACGGCATTTAATAGTGTTATATCTCAGCTGGTTTTGTCTGTTGCACAGCTCTAAGAGAATCTAATATGAAATACTCATAGACTTCAGTTACTAATCAAAGCTCGGTGATTTCCCTGAAGGGTTTATAGTTGGGTATTTGATACCTTGCATTTCACATTTTGAGCAGGTCTGATATCCTTCTTTCTCCACAGAAGAAATTAAGATTCGGTTCCTGCAAATATATTCTACAATAAGACTTTTAATTTCTTAAGGTCTTTGTAGCCTGTGAAGTAGGACCTATTCTTGTAGCTATATGGCATCAATGTGCTGATGAACACTGTTCCCATGTGTCCCGAGGCTAAAATCAGTCCATGGTTAGGTGCATGAGTTGGAGTGTAGTGACAGAAAGGAACATGTAGGAACTGCAGGAGTACTCCAGAAGTTTTTGTTGTCAATATGTTGGTCACACCTGTGCTCTCAGTAAGATAAACATTCATAGATACTCTCAGATAACACCTCATTTTTCATTCCCAGAATAACTTTAATCCTGACAATATTTGTCTAGTGCTGGAGAACATCTTACATAGCAGCCACGTCACCACATTCCTCTCCTCCCACAACAAAAAGTTCTGTTCCTCAGTTAAGGCTCGTTTCCTAAGGCCAAATCTCCAACATGTATGTTCTAATGAAGGAGTTCAATCCCATCCTCATGGTTAGATAATCTCATCCCTTAATTGTAGACTAAAAATTCCTGGCCGTTCAATAGTTATTTGCATTTCATTTCTCATCTTTCAGCATTTGTGCACAGTAGGACATTTGCCCAGCCCATGTGCTTTTGGATTCTCTTGTTTCATGATAAAATCTGGGTCAAAATGATCATGAGTAAAGATTTTGCACCTAAAAGGTAAGTATAAATTGACAGAACTTCTTAAAATATCAGTGAAGCAGAAATAATTGACATTTTATAAACTATTAAAATACTGATGGAAGACACTGAACAAAACACTCAGTTTTTACACTGACTTATTGCATGTTAGTGGCTGACAAACTTCAGTAAGTCTTCATTCCACTTAGTTTATACTCCAAGTTTTAGTATCATTTCTTAGTTCTGTGTAGTTTTGTGCTGAATTTCTGGGTCAGCAACCAGGCAACAGATTCTTGGTCCAAGCTTGCTGAATAGCATTGCTGATCAATCTGTCGCTGATTTCCAGATACATCGTGCAGTCTTTAAGTTGGTTGTTCTTGGTAGGGAAGTTTTTTTGCTCACTTCTTTTTGTCATGCATCAATTTAAAGCCTTGTTTTGCACTGGTTGGGTGCAGCTTCTTGCAGTTGTAATTCACTAGTCTTTTCCCACAAAATAGCGGATAGCGTGTGGTATGTCACTGGACTGACCATGACTAAGAAGTCATTGAAGCTGAGAGTTAATTTTAATACTCATTAGCTGAAATGATTTCAGCACTGTTTTATTGGAAGAACATTTCTTTATGTGATGATATTGCTTGCTCCTATTGAAATAGCATTAAAATTCCCTTTATTGCTGTTATAGCTTTCCTTTTCTGTCTCTAATCATATTGGTAGGAAATGGTTGTAGATAAGTCTTGTTCTTATTTGATCAATTATGCTTTGATTTAGTCTTTTCTATGGGTAAAAAATAAAGTGCTTTGAGCTATTTTGAAGTGTGTGCACTGGAAGGTTTTATATTCAGCCAATTTTGGTATATCCTATTTTCTGTTTCTGTCTGGATATCATTCAAGGTTTTTACTGTGCAATTACATTAGATTTTTGGCTTTGGACAGAGCCATAAAGTGAGACTGAAGCATTTTGTAACAAAGCCAGCTCCTCTAAAATATCTGTTACAGAGCTAGTTTAATTTAAGAAACTGTGATTAGCTGTCTTTTTCATCATCATTCTGGTGCAAATGGAAATTTTTGAACATTAAGTATAAAATGCAGAATATTTGTAGTGGAACATAGACTACAGACAGATCCGGATCTGGATCATAACATGCAAATCTGATCAATTTTCCTTTTTTTTTTTTTTTTTCAGAAACTTCTTAGAATTTAACTTGATTTTATGACTTAGCCCAGATGAAGTGCTTTTTATCCAGCAGTGTTTGTAAGTAGTTTATTTCAGGTATATCATCACCCAAATCAAACTGCAGGCAGTAATTTACTCTGACACCGGAAAAAAGACAACAGAAATATTGAAGTAATTGGATCTGCATAGCAAGTTGTAACCTTTATATTTATAATAATATTTATAATAATACTGTATGCACACATCTATACATCCTGAGATGAATTGTGACATACGGCTTCTGACCTTGCCCCTCCAGACTGAAGTTTCCAAAATCATTTGGTCAAGTAGGGCCTGGGTTTGAGTTCACCCCTCTTTGTCCCAAAGCTCCAGTTCTCAAAGGCCAGCCCAGATGTAGTTTGAACATAGCTCAAGGTTTGGATGTTATTAGATCTTTTGCTTTGAAGATGCCTTTGACACCGCTGCTAAGTAGGATACACACAGCACAGGCTCCCTTCTGTGTATCTGTGCTTGGCCAACCCATGACTGAACGCAGGTTTTTATACAGCTCTGGTCAGGAAAGCGACTTTCTGACAGACTCACAGGCTCTCAGAGGGACCTAACCCTTTCAGTTGCTTTTCCTCATGCCAGTGAGCTAGTGCCAACATTTGCAAATGTTCTTGCTGTTTTGTAATTATTCCCTGGCTGTTTTGATGCTGCATTTTGTCTGTCTGGCATAGCTTGACACCTTCTTTAAATACAAGAAACCAAACAAAAGCTATGTGATGTAGCACTTCTTTATAATTTCCCTTTCGCCTTCTCACTGGTCTGCCTTCCCAGGTGGCTTTTTGCTTTCATGGACAGAGAGGATGAAGATGAGATGATTTTTTGGAAAGGATTTGGATGCACGGGGGTGGTGTGGGGCGGTCTTCTCATACTCTGCCAGAGGGGGGGAAAGTCCTGCTCCCTCACCACAGCTTTTTTTTTTTTTTTTTTTTTTTTTTTTCTGTAGTGATTATATTTTATTAAACTTTATTTGAAGTGGAGGAGGCAAAAGAAAGCTGTCAACATTAAACCCCAGGCACTGATTTCCAAATGCACACATAAAATGTGGTTTAGAAATTATACATGTATTGAGATGTCTTTTTAATTGCTCTCTTGAGACATCTGGGGAGTTCTACCCTGCCAGCTTCATTCTGAATTACAGCTCAGTTGAATGGGTCATGCCTGAGGGCTGAGAGCTCTGGACATTCACATGATGGATATGGCTTGGACCTCACCCCTTTTCGCTGGCATAGCTCTTACAAGTGTAAGACACCGCCTAAATGGAAAGGGTGGTGGCATTAGTCTCCCAGCCAGAGGACAGATTCTGGAGCACTGAGATGTTCATTGCCTCACTGAAGTTTATCCTTGTTCCAGTCCTCCAGTATTCTCTCCAGTTTTAAACTTGGAAAGCATGCGCCTTAACTTGTCAGGGTTAAATCAGTGTGTAACAGATGTCTTTGCTGCTGCACATGAAACCTAGTTAAAGCAATAGTTGTGTGCACAAATACTGAACTAACAGTCCAAATTATCTAAGTCTACATAAAAGCTGTATATTCAATAATTGACTAAAATACACATACAAGAATAAGATCGGAATTCAAGTTTTATGTTTAAAATGTCCAGGGCTATTAGAACAGTTAAAAAAAATATTTATGGTGGTAGTTTGCCATTATCATTGTTTGTCAGAGGGCTTCTCTTCAGGAATTTAAAAATATATCTAAAAAGTTTACTTTTGATAAAAAGCAACAATGATAATTTCAATTTGCTAACTGAAGATTTCATAAATGAGACTTAAAAATCTGCCGTGTTCATATCTACCCATTATCCTGTTAGAGAAGTCTAACAAGAAAGCTGATGCAATTCACTCTCATTCACTAGCCTTACTACACTCCCAGCAATAATCCTTGTATTTAATGTTCAGTCTTGCACTGTTTTTTCCACTTCCTCTGTAAATGTCACAGAGGTTAGCCTGGGGTTTTGTTTTAAGCATGGTTCTGTTTTGTGAACATCCTTTTTGCATTTCACTTCTTTTGTTCAACCTGTAAGTGTTCATTAGGGCAAAAATGCTCAGCATGTGCATTCCTTAGATGTTGCTGAAAATAATGTGAATATTGCTTCCTGTTATTGCCATAAAATGTTGAGCTATCTTTGGAAAATCAGTCATTGCATCAATGGCATGCATCATATATTAGATGTCAGTCCTGCATTTCTTGCTGATGAATATGCCTTTGAGTAACGTGCACTTGTTTTGGAGGTATACCACGGAAATCTAGCTGCTGCTGTTCTGTGCTAACATGCTGTTTTTTCAGGCTCCAATTGCTTTGGCAAAGAGTGAAAGCATAGAACTGATGAAGGTAACAGTCTCAAACTGTAAGGTGATGCACCAGGGCTGTGGCAATCCCAAGCACAAGTACTGCCGGGGTGGAGAATGTATTGAGACCAGCTCTGACGAGAAGGACCTGGGGCAGCTGGTTGATGAGAAGCTTGACATGAGCCAGCAATGTGTACTTGTACACAACAGCCATGCCCTGGGCTGCATCAAAACAAGCGTGTCAAGAGATGTGGTTGTACCCATCTACTCTGCTCTGGTGAGATCCCACCTGGAGCCCTGTGTTCCACTCTGAGGTCCCCAGCACAAGAAGGACATGGATCTGTTGGATTGAGTCCAGAGGAGGGCAACGAGGATGATCAGCACCTCTTATGAAGAGAGGCTTAGGGAGCTGGGGTTGTTCAGCCTGGAGAAGGCTCTGGGGAGACCTTACAGCAGCCTTCCAGTGCCTAAAGGTAGCCTGTAGAAAAGCTGGGGAGAGGGACTCTTTGTCAGGGGGTGTAGGGATAGAACAAGGGGAAATGGCTTTAAACTAAAAGAGGGGAGATTTAGATTAGGAGGAAATTTTTTACTCGGAGATGGTAAGTCCTTGGCAGAGGTTGTCCAGAGAAGCTGTGGATGCCCCATCCCTGGAGGTGTTTAAGGCCAGGCTGGATGGGGTTTTGGGAAACCTGGTCTGGTGAAAAATGGGGTTGAAACTGGTTGATCTTTAAGTTCCCTTCCAACTCAAACCATTCTATGAAATTAAGCTAAATATCCAGAGAACTTGAACCAAAGTTATTCACAGCTGCCCAAAGCAGAAAAGCACACCTGCTACTGGGATCAGATCACAATTAACACTTCCCTACAACTCAGAGTTAGTTATGCATATTCAGACTTACAGTAGGGCCAGCATATATTCCGGTTAAAGGTCCTTCCAACCCAAAGCATTCTATGAATGTGGAATTCTTATATGAGCAGAGCATCTTTTATTGTAGAGCCATGATAGGCAAATTTTGAGTATTGCCATGTTTTAAGCAAACCCAATATTGTTATTGACAAGAGTAGCCAGCATTTTTGTAAGTGATACATGCCTATATGCTGTGGTATAGTCAAGGAGGTTTCATGAATACATTCCCAGAAATCTGAAGGCTTTTTGCCTTCTTCTTTATCAAAATAAAGTAGCAGTTAATAACATTTCTTGGTCTCATCTTTGAGGCATCTATGCTGATGAAAAAGGACTATAATATATATGGTTTTTTCTGTATGGAGAGGCAAAAAAATATTCCATCTTTGTTCTTCACACACTTTACTGTACACATGCTGGAACAGTTATCATAGCTGTAATTTTTGTTTCCATGGTCTTGTACATCACCCCTGTGGCAGTGACTTATCTCATGAATGGTTAAAACATTTTCTGTAGATGCTACTTGTTCCTCTCTGCAGCTGTTGTTTCTGTCACAAGAGTCCTTTTCACTGCCTTGTGTAGAAATGTTTCTCTTCCCAGGCTCATTCACAGCTCTAAAGCCATCATGCTCCATTGTGAGGCTTAGTAGATGCAATTAACATCATCTTCTCTCTCAGCAACATCCTTTTTGTGCTCTTTTCTTGAACTGTTCATCACTAAATGGTTATGTTAATGTATAATCTGTGGTACGCTGACATCCTGAACATTTGATAATTGGTCCTCCCATCTCAAGGAGAACATAGTAGGACTGGAAAAGTTCTAATAGGTGGCAGATTTTCTGACAGCGATCAAGAAATTGAATGATTTCTGTATGAGGATTCAGCAAACTTTTCCTCACTGGTGCAGAAAAGAGAACAGATCTGGGTTTACACATGCATGAAATTGTGAATGGCACAAACTGTGTAGGGAACTTCTGTCCTTTTTCTCTGCAAGAATTAGTGGCTGTCAAATGAAACTAGCCAGTAGAATGTCCAAAACAAATGTAAAGGATAATTCTTCATAACATGCTGTTCAGTTGTAGAACTGCTCATCGCAGGCCATTGTAGATGCTAAATATTTACTAGTTTTCCAGAAATCATTGGATTAAATAATGGAGGAAAAATGTCAGTGACCAAATTAAATACGAAGATTCATTTCTGCCTGAGGAAGTGCCAGAGGTGCTAATTCCTGGAAGTAAACTGAAGCTTGGACTGAGCTGCTCACATCAAACCCTGACATCTGGCAGTCTGTTCCCACTTGCTTGTGCAGTGCTATCATCTGGCACTCAAGGTTTTAATTTCATCTGCTGTGCAAATGCTGGGGAGAAGTTTGTCCTGAAATACCTGTGCAGCTGAGGAAATGGAAGATAGCACCAAAATGAGAAATAGTCCTGATGGTTCAATGGGACTAAGAAACGTGGAAACCAAAGAGATAGGGTATCACAGAATGGCTGAGGTTGGAAGGGACCTCTGGAGGTCACCTGGAACAACCCTTTTTTTGGGGGGGGGGTTAAATATATCCTGGCTTTTGAATATATCCAATATATCCAAACCTCTCTGGGTAACCTGTGCCAGAGCTCAGTTGCACTTAAAGTAAAGTAGTGTTTCTTTATTTTCAGACAGCACCTCGTGTTCTGTTTGTGCCCATTGCCTCTTGTCCTATCACTTGGCACCACTGAAAAGAGCCTGGCTTCATCTTCTTTGCAGCCTCCCTTCAGGTATTTAGGCACATTGGTCAGATACCCCTGAGCATCCTCTTCTGGAGGCTGACCAGTCTTAGCTCTCTCAGGATTTCCTCATATGTGAAGGGCTCCAGTCCCTTAATCACGCTAGTGACCTTTGACTGGATTCTTTTCAGTAGCTTTATGTATCTCTTGAACTGGGGAGCCCAAAACTGGACGTGGTATTTTAGGTGTAGCTCCACCAGTGCTGAGTAGAGGTGAATGAACACCTCTCGACTTGCTGGCAACATTCCTTCTATTGAAACCCAAGATACCATTAGCCTTTTCTGTAAGAAGGGCACATTGCTGAGTCATTAATTAAGCCTCAGAGACCTTTTTGATCTGAAATGCCAATAGTATCAATGATACCGACGCACTGGGGTAGAAGGGGGTGCAAAATCGTATCAGTACAAAAGACTGATGTTTTTGCTAGTAGTACAGAAGCTTCCGTCTGTGCAGAATATACATATTTCTGCATAAAATATATATTTATATATCTATATATAAATATATTTCTGCAAGAAATATATTTGCAGTTGAATTCAGAATGAGTGGCTCAGCACTCACAGCCTTTTTCTGATCCTTGCTTCCTGGAGACTTGGTGTTATTTATAGAAAATTTCCAAGATTTCTCCTAGCAAGGCTAATTTCCTGCCTATGCCAGAAGAGTAGAGATGGTGTATGGTAGCTTTGTAGTTTGGTAATGGTTTCATGCGGACATGTTCTGCTTATTTGCCCCTTCTCCAGAGCTAATGGATGGTTAAAGACAACAGTCAGCTGAACAGATGTGATTCTATCTATTCTAATTAGAGCTATTTCCCTTCAACGATTTTATGGATCTTGGACATAATCTTTAGCAGTTGTAGCAGTGGTACAGGCAGCCTCATGGGAGAGTTTTCTTGCCTGTCCAGGAGACAGATCCTAGAGGGTCCAATGTCTCAGGTAGTGATGGGTGGGCAACATCTCTGACTGCAGATAGAATTTAAAATATTTGTTTTTCCTGTTCTTTCCCTGCACATACATTATTCAACTGTATATCCCAGTCTCTACCTATATTTTGATAACTCACTGCATTCTTCCTTCTCAACCCAGAAAATATGTGTATCAAAGTCATTAAACAAAACATAATTAAGCAAATATTACTATTACTCCAAGGCAAAATGAAAGTAACTAGCAGCTTGGTGACATGCCAGTGAACACCACAGTCTGGAAAAAGTAGGGAAAAATAATTAAACTACATAAATAACACGCAGGAGTTTGCAGTAACTTAATGTGTTCTTTGTCTACTGTACAAAAGAAAAAAAAGTGAACATATCCAGACTCCTACTAGTGATTGAGCATAATCTGATTATATCATTTTTCAGCAAATATACTTTGAAAAATGTGGGAATCGTGGCTGCTCTGTATAGGGTAGACTGACATGATTCAGTCAATGCCAAAATTCAGCAGCTACTTAATATGAAATGGTCCACCTCTCACCCAGACGCACACACTTTTTCCATGCAGATGTAACAGCCATAAATAACAAGTTATGGCATTATAAAGAATGAACTTAGATGAAATTGTTGATGAACAAGCAGGCTGGAACACATACAAGGCTATGTTCTCTATCACGAAGGTTTTATCTTTTATGTTGCTCTGAAAGATACTTTATGTTATTCATGCTCTTGCAGTATTCCTGTAAACCTGCTGTGGTGTTACATGATTTTCGACAAATTTGTGCTGCCACCTCTGTGCCAGATTGCACACCACATGTCAGGATAAACCTTGCAGTGATGATGCTCTGCAATGTAATTGGTTATTAGGAGATGAAGCTGAGATGTTTGGGCCACCCTATATCAGAAATGAGAGGCTAGAAACAGCTCTGTCTTCTAAGTTGAAGCAGGAAACGAGCAACACTGAAACACAGTCAGTGCTTCCCCAAGGCTCAATCTTGGGTCCAGTAGCGTTCAGTAATTTTATCAGTGATCTCTCTGATGATACTAAACAGGGAGGTGCTATTGACTCTCCTGAGGGATGAGAGGCTTTGCAGAGGGATCTAAATAGATGTGAGCATTGAGCCACCAGCAATGGCATGAAATTTAACAAGAACAAATGCCAGATTATGCACTTGGTATTCTCTTCCTAGAGAGGTCATTGATGGCCCATGCCTGTCAGTGTTTGAGACACTTGAAAAGTTCGGGTCGGCCCCGAAGTATTCTGACAGTTGGAGTTGATGATCTTTGTAGGTCCCTTCCAACTGAAACTGTTCTGTTCTGTTCTATTCCATTCTAAATCTAAGCAGTATGAGATTACTGCTAGTGGCTGAAAATGGCAGACACATGACAGGTTGTAGTGGTGCTGAGCAGTTCAAGTTGGAGTGGGTCTAATGGCAAAAATGTGATGATAAAGCTGAAACTGATAGAGAAGTCAAGAAACAGTATCAAAAACATCGGTAGTTCGGCAGGTAGAGGTCCTGGTTGTTAGCGAATGGATAGGTAGCCAACATGGAGAAGAGATGGTAGCCATCACGGAGAACTCATACAGTTGGGTTATTTAGCTAGATTTGTATGCACGAAGCGTGGTACTGCCAGCTGCAGCATGTTTGATTTCAAAGGACAGTGCAATGACATGCTGGAAGGAAAGGCTATCCTCTTCTGCTCATCAACAGACTTCAAGTGTAGCTCGGGACTTAGAGAAGAGGTTTTAATAACAGAGTCTCTGTCTAAGCTCTCTAATCTCTATTCCCTGCCAAAACCAAACTCAACACAGAAATCTGTTCAGACAGATGGAGGCAGACTGTCATTTTATACAGTTTTATACTGTTGATATTCTGAGCGTTATCCTTTGACCTGCCTACAAACAGCTCACTTCATCTTTCCCCTTCTTAAATTTCCCTGCCCCAAATTCAGTTTTGTGTGACAACTCTGAAACCACAAAGTGATTCTAATCCCCTCCCTCCAGCTTTTGCTTAGGGTCCCAAGCATGTGACACATTTGAAATCTTTCTTTAAAGAAGTATGCTTTCTCTGCTTCCTCAGCTCTGCTAGTGCTGCTCCTACAGGGGAGTTCAGCTGGCAAAATAAGAATTTGCATCACCCGTTGACATGTGTTAACTCCTTGCTGACTTCACAGAGGATGGCCATGATCTTCCAGATGCTGAAGAACTGGGCCCACAACTGGGAAATCTGTAAGCTGTAAGAACTGTGGTACATATCCACTGACTCCAAGGTGCCTAAAGGAGGGCTCACTTGGCATAGAGGGCTGGCTTCTCTTAGTCAGGTATTTTTAGGACTACTGGAGAAGTGTAGCTGTGATCATGTCTCCTCAGGGTAGCTGAGCATGATTTTGTAGATATTTGTCAAATTAACTACTTCAAGGACTTTGAGCAGAGGAGGAAGTTTCCACCTTGATGCATGACAGTTTCAGAGTTATGGAATTATTGGCTGGGCTGCCCTCTTCAAGCTGCATGGGTGGACGTGCACCTCACTGAAATCTTTGCCAACTGTTCAGGAGGCAGTGCTACGTTAGTGCTCCCTAATGGCTGGAGACTCGAGTTACAGGTAGCTGCAGCAGTACCCAGAGGTATGGCTCTCTTCCAAGCAGCAGTGGTAGCAGACGTGTCCGCTTCAAGAAAAGTCTGTCTGCATTACATGCAGTTTAAAACATTTGATACCTTTATTGGAGGATTGTCATGTCCTTAGATGAGGACCCACCCAGGTTAGAAGCAGAGATAAGGGACTAAATTTCAAAGATAATCCCAAGTGAGAAAATGAGTAATGCCGTTAATAAACTGAGTGAAGAGAGGACTTACTCTGTATCCAACAACCAAGAATTAGGCACACAGCGCTGCATCTGACCACCTGCATTTCTTTCAGTGGTGTTTGCCTCTCAACCCAATGTCAGAAGGTGGGCCTGACTTCAGGCCTGACTTCATGCCGCACTGGCATTCTATTCAAGTACCAAAATGGCAAGGAGTTGGCTCCAGTTTGCTTTTGGGCCTGGTCATGAATTCCTCAATATAACTGACAGAATATTTCTGAGATCATGCATCACTGTGTGGACAGGGGGATGATCCTGGGATTTTCACTCCTTTGTCACTATAAGCTCCTCTCTGAGGAGGTGACGGCTGCTGCTAGAGGAATGCCTCCAAGCATGGAATCCACACAGAAATGTGACAGCTTTCTGCTTTCAAGTCAAAAATGGTGACTCCTGAGTGTCATGTTCTGTAGTTACTAGGATGTTACCAGAGTTATTTGTGTCTGCCTTCCTGGAAAGCAAATCAATACGTTGCAACATTACTAACGGCAAAGAGTCACAGTCAGTGAACATTTCTTGGAGCCTAGCTTAGATGGACAGGTTTTCCTCTGAACACCCAGGTACATCTTGTGGTTCTCACAAAACATCCTGTGCTGGTTTTGGTCAATAGAACCTGTTGCCAGTATGTTTTAAAGTTCCTTCAGTTCCCAAAGTCATAATTTATTGTCACAGTATCAATTGCTTCTTATTTCCTGAATAACACTGATTTTTTTTTCTTTTTTTTCTCCATTGGTCAGCATCAGTTCGCTTCATTCTCTTATTAACAAATCATTCTCTAAAACAGATGAAATATCTGTCACCTGTCTTATCTGATTGAGGGAAGCTAATGGCTACACTTCAGGATCAGAGTTTTGCTAACATGTATGTAGAGGATTAAGTCATCTAAATGATTTCCAGTTTTTTCAGATACCCACAGAGTTTGGAGCCCGTGGATGTTTAACTTGAACATCAGTGTTGTTGTGAAGGGACTGTCTAGGTTAGTAGATAATGCTCAATTTGTAACTAACTGGGTTGTATTTTGCACAAGAACATCTAGCTGGAGCCTCTTCAGCAGGGAAATACTGGTTCTCTGCACCTCAGATTGATATCATAAATATAATCTCAACTTTATTTATTTATTTATTTTGGAAGAGACTATTTTAAGGCATCAAACTCCATGCTGTGAATGAGACAATGAATCTCACCACTGGAGCTTTACCTGGTTAGCAAAGGCGGGTGGTTGCTGCTCTTTGAGGCATCACTGCAATGGGAGCACAGCAGTCACTGCTCCTGTGCTGACACCTGCATGTGCGACAAAGAGAAAACCAGGACTGAGGAATGTCTGTGGTCTGGGGATTCTGGATCTTTTTGTTGGCCCCTGAGTTTGCCAGACTGTTCCACGTGAATAGACCTGGTTTCTGGGCAGGTCACTTGGCTGTTCAGTTATGGTGGTATTTTTTTAATGTAAGGTATTTTTTAATGTAAGGTATTTACATAGTTGTAGTTGTGAAAGTCCATGAAACTTTTCCACTGTGTAGTTTCTTAACTGCAAATGACATAACGAAGGATGTCTCCCCTTTTGGGACCAACACCTTACCTGCACACTGTTTTCTCAGTCAATATGTGAGCTTCTTGTTCTTCAGCTGTTCACTGCGAGAGCTTGAGGTGCTTTTGTGGCTGTTCCATGTACTGTGTTGGCTCAGTCCATCTCTTGAGCTCATGCCCTTCTTATTCTCTTCTTTATTGGCCAGATTCAAGAACTCCTTTAATTGTTTTGCAGTTGGTCAGTCATCAAATTGTAGGCAAACTCCTTGGCTTTGTCATGGATATACAAAAATACGGGCAAAGGACAGTTCCCAAGTGCCATTTTTGGTGGGAGAAGACTATTTAGCTGTAGAAGCTTGAGCCTGTGTGGTGCTTCTGGCCTTCAGGGCCAGAGAATTTGTCCTGGCCTTTTTTAGTAGCTAACGTCTGCACAGGCCATTTGTTCAAAGTTCACTGTTTCTTTAACCACAGATCTCTGTAGCAATGTCTTCTGGCTCTGAATGTAGGCAGAAATATAAATATAATCTCCTCAGGACTGGCAGGATTCTTTATGGATTTCACAGATGTCAGTTACTAAGCCAACTGGAGAGTTCTTAGCCTTCAGGGTACAAATTGCACCTGGAGCTGAGCCCCTCAGACTATCGTGATTTTTTTTTCTTTCTATTTTTGAAATAGAAATTTCTACATTTCAGCGTTTCAGAGTTATGTGCAAATGGATCTTTGCTTGATGGCATTGACCTTTGATTAAAAATAGTAGCAATTTAATTTAGGAAACTATCCGAGGGCCTACTGCAGAACTTTTGTATATCTGGGGAAGCAGCCACACCTTGGACGGGGGTTGTTGGCATTCACCCAGTCCCTGGAGGTTTGCCATCATGAGCTCAGCTGACAAATGCACACACTAGTCAAGGTCCTGCAGGTGGTCAAGGCAGTGGTGGTGCCTCAGTGAATGCAGCTGTGATAGTGTTCGAAGGGGATGCACAATATCTGCCAAGCCTTACACTGGTGTTGGAACTTTGGACAGGCTGGTATCTGTGCCTGGGAAGAAGATCTTGGATTTACCTTTCTGGTTGAGAGGTGATCGCATGGCTCCAAGAGGGCAATGGTAACTCATTTCCAGCAGTATAGTATCCTGGGAGATGGTTTGTTAGTGGTGAACAGTGAATGTTAGGTTCCGTGATATCCAGAGAGCTATGTTCCTGCTGTTGTTCATCCTGTATGTATGCATCAATGGTTCCCATCAGAAATAGAACCACAATGGCTCAGGTGAGCTTGCCAGCCACAGCAGTATCACATCCCTGAATGGGCAGCTCAGGTGTCCTGTTTAACCTGGAGTAAAAACTGGGGTCTGTGGGGCAATCCTCATGATACATCTGTAGGAAAAGCCAGACCAACAAACTAGGGAGAAAAGATTATCAGAGGTTCTCTGACAGGAGCACAAGCAGCAGCTGCAGTGGATGTGGAGGCATCGAGACCAGCACACACACATGCCATTGTAAGGAGTGCTACACAAGGGTAGGAGCCATCCTTAACACACCTGTTACTGCGATACAAACAGGCAAATGGTGCATTCAGTGCATAATTTGTACTAAGGAGGTGTGTAGGTGAGGAGATCTAAGATCCCAGAATGGGTACTGAGACCTTCCAGTGCAGCGTGGAGGTGATGGAGTAGATGTGCTTTGTGCTGCCTAGCTGCAGAAGGGAAACTGCTCCCCAGGGAAGATGATTTTGTCCACGTAAATGTGACCTTAGGTAACTGTAATGCAGTTTTGGTACCCAACCACACGCAGCTTAAATATGCATTGCTAATTAGCTAAAGATGTTTTATTAAAAGCAATGTGTAAAGAATGGCTATTTAAAACCAGGTTTCTACAAAATGTTGCTTTTTAACTCTGATCAACATCCTGAGGTTTCAAACCAAAAAAGTTTGTATACGTATACATTATTATGTACTCACTCAGGTATGTGGTACTAGCCTAGAAGGCCAGCTCACAGGCAGCCATCACCGTTCTTCTGCTAATGGGAACACATCATGAGTATGTACAGGATGAACAGGGGGACATATATATATATATATATATATAGAAGTGTATATGTACACACACACACAATAACAACAAGAAGTACCAATACAATTTGATCTGCAGGAGGTTGTTTTTTGTTTTTGTTTTTCTGTTTTTAACTCTAGCAATAAGCCATATGTTTCTGTGGTATGGATATATTTCATACCTTTTAGGTAAAAATCTACATTGACAAACCCAATAAACCAGGCCTGCCTTAGCAGCAATTATGTGGTAATTAGTCCCTTTTTTGGGAACAATTAGAGCTCCTCCTAGTGCCTTTGGAGTAATACTGTAGGAGGAGCTGTACCGATTACACTCAAAATATCTTGCAATTTTCACAGAAATAAAAAGTAATTAGAAGCTTGCCTTAGTGTTCTCATTATCTAAGTTGAGAACTGTTTCAGGGCTAGGATTTTAATTGGAAAATGATTGGAAAGCTTTCCCGTAAGAACCATTCCTTTTTTCTTTGTACCTCTACACCTTTAAAAAATGATTGTATAAACAGATTTTAGAATGCTTGTTCTTTATGATCCCACTGCTGGGGAAAACAATTACTCCTTTGCTTTATTGTTGTCAGACAACTAAGAGGGCTACAGAAGCCTTTATATTTTCATGGTGAGACTGTTTAAAATTATACATCAGCATGGGTAATTATTTTCAGTTTATCTTATATTTTCAAAACAAATGTACACTATAAAGGACACTAGCCAATTATTTGTAATTAGAATCTAAGCTTTGTATGACAGTAAATTAAAATGAAAGGTAATTCTTCTAACTCACTTTATTTTATAGTAGCTTTCTTCCTAGACTTTGAATTGTGTTTTAAAGCAAAATTTTACTATACTGAAGACTTACAAAAGGTATGGAAGTAAAACTTCTATAATAGCATAATTTTGTAAACATAATTATATTAAAGTTTTATGTGATACAGTCAAAGCACAATGTCAATGTCAGTTTGGAAAGTTCCACTTTTTCCTTCTGAAGGTAGGGGACACATAATTAATGACTTTGGTCATGTTAAATTTAAGCTGCTACCAAGAGGCAGCAGCAATTGCTTTAGGTTTGATGCAAAATCACGTTTAGGTGAAGTAGCATGTGGACTTCAATCAGGTGAAAATCTTGGCATTTGTCGGCTGAAATGTTCTGGGGCTTGATCAAAAAATCTGGCATGCCATCGGGGACTTTGACTGACAGTGTGGTAGAACTATTCAGCTTTAGGAAACCAAGACGGTTTGGCAATTCAGATTAGCTGAAAGAAGAAAAATATCTGGAAAGATTTAGCTTCTCAGGAGTATGGACTGGTTTTGTCTCCTTGTAGGTGCAAATTGAGAATATCTAGATAGCTGAGTGTAATTGCTCAGGTATTTTCACCATGACTTCATCATCTCAGTCCACACTTTTCTACTTTCCTGTAATCTTGTGAGAGCAGTTTTGAAAAGCATGTAATTAGTCATCCTTGAGAGAACAGAGGATGCAGGGCTCTTGATGAATTAGTGGACTCTTTAGGACAGTAACAAATTATACTAATGAGTGGGGTACCTGCTGTCAATTGTGATGCAGCACCTGGTGCTGGAGGCCTGTTGAGCATGGGATGAAGTTTGACTTTCATTGTTTTTCAGCTTGTTATGAAGCTAGTGTCAGAGATGACTTGGATGGCTTGCACATTGAAAGGATTGTGCTTATGGCACTAAGGATAGCAAATTGTTTTCAGAGCCTGTTACTCTTGCTGCTGAAGAAGCTGCCAATATCTTGGACCATTTTAGGTTTGTATAATAAAATATTGCTTACCTAGGGAGGTAAAGAAACTCTAAGTCTTGTAACCTTTGAGTGCTATCTCCTTTTCTCCCCTTAGCAGTCATTGGTAAGCCTTTGGTAAGCCTTCCTAGCCTTTGGAAGGAGCCCAAAATTGACCTGGATTATGCAGACCCGGACCAAACTCAGCAAGAAGAGAAAGCATCTGCTTTGTAAGTTACTGCAGAGATGGCATATTAAAAGTGCATGTCTCCAAGATGTGTCTGTTTGATTGATGGTAGTGTTCATGGACATGTTTGTCCAAGCAGGATTATTTAACTTGCCAAACTAGTCTGGTAATGGAACAACAAATTTATCATGGAGAGAAGAGTGTAATAGGCAAGTGGTTTTGTTTCTTAAGGTGATTTCACCAGGACATTGAAGAATATTTAAGAGAAAGAAAATATACTTCTTAATGCTTTAATTTACAGTATTTTCAGATGATCGTTTGCAATTACTCTTTTTCGAAGAAGAGTAAGAGGTTTTCAGTTTTGGAAACAGTTCTGCATTTTCAAGTTAGTTTTAAGTTTTTTTTTTTTGTTTGTTTGTTTTTTTTTTTTAAGAAAAAACTGAAAGCAAAAGTCCTTCTGATTTTGCGAAGTGAGTTGTTACAAGAATTGGCATATGAATTATACTGCAGAACGGGTTGAACACTGAATACAGATAGCTGGCAACTCCCACTCAGGCATGCCTTGAAGTTGCATGTGGGCCCTTTTGCTTTTGGGAGGTTGAAAGAAGACTAAATCTGCAGCCTTTCAGTTCAGATTCTGATTCAGTACTGGGCGTTGCAGGATATATTGTCAGCTTCCTTCCTCCATTAATGGGAGTTTGTAATGGATGCTCCTCAGTCTTATTTGATCAGAAGTGGACAGGTTGAGTCCTGGTACAAACCTACACAACTTGTACCAACACAAAACTCAGATAACTCCAGGTGTTAATTTTTATCTGTGTTTCCTTAAATGAGTTTTTCCTTTGCTGGTTGTGCAATTACTTACCAGCCAAGCATTGTTTGTCCTGCTGGGCTGAAAAGCAGATTTTGATATGATGCAGAGCACAGAAAGTATGCTGCCTAAGCAATAAGCTGATGATAACATCTTCATCATTACCAATTGCACCATTTGTGTAGGAGATAACAATTGGTTTGGCTGAGTGAACTGAGATATTTCTGAACTGACTTGGACGTAATTTTTGAAAGATGTCTGTTGGCTTGCAATAGTTTTGTCTGAGACAACAATCAATCATAGTTGAAATTACAGCCCTATATCTCCAGCATACATTGAAATTCTGGATTTCTTGAATCTGAAGCTGTCACAATTCTAAATAATTTTATAACCTTCCTCTTTGAATTATGGTTCAATGCTGACCACTGTAAAAGCAATCACTTCTAAGCAGAAATAATCACAGTATTCCTATATTTGGACATCCACTTCATCCACCCTTGTTTGCATTTGCTTAGGACTTCCTCTGTTTCTTTGGAAGCTCAGGATTTCTGACCACTGCCTCTTGAAATATTTCTGTATCTGTTGGCAAGTGTGCCTTTTGATTAAGTGAATGGAAATAAATTAGAACAACCTTATGTTGTGATATATTGCAGTACTTGCAGACACGTTACATCTGCCCTGTTTAGAAGGATGGTTTATATAAGTATTGATAGGAAAGCAACACTTCCATTTGAGTATTTTGCCATCAATTTAAAGTCTGATTCAAGGATATTTGAAGTATATATGCTGACGAAGTTTTAGTTGTATACTATAAAAGATCTCAGATAGCGAAGCCCATACTTTTGCATGGGATTTGTTGGACAGGGAACAGTGAGATGTTTATGATGCATTAACACAACATATTAAATTCTGAAATACAACATTTCTTTCAGGTAATTTTTACTGCATAATTTCAGTGGCAGCCTTTTGGATGCTATGTAAATAGTATTCTTATCAGGTCACATAAGACCTTTTTGATTGTTGCTGTTACAGTGCTGTTATGCTGAAATTCCCTTTCAGTGAAGAATTTTTTTTCTAAAATCCAACCTAAACCTCCCCTGGCACTTAAGGCTTTTTCCTCTTTTCTTAGCACTTGGTGCTTGGGAGAAGAGCCCAATCCCCAGCTTACTACAGTCTCCTTTAAAGTAATTGCAGAGAGCAATGAGGTCTCCCCTGAGCCTTCTTTTCTCCAGGCTAAACAACCCCAGCTGCCTCAGCCATTCCTCATAAGACTTATTTTCTACACCCCAAAGCTTTGTAGTCCTTCTCTGGACTCGCTCAAGCACCTTGATGTCCTTCCTGTAGTGAGGGGCCCAAAACTGAACACAGTACTCGAGGTGCGGCCTCACCAGAGCTGAGCACAGGGAGACAATCACTTCCGTGGACCTGCTGGCCACGCTGTTTCTGATACAAGCCAGGATGCTGTTGGCCTTCTTGGCCATCTGGGGCACACTGCTGGCTCATATTCAGCTGACTATCGACCAATACTCCCAGGTCCTTCTCTGCCAGGCAGCTTTCCAGCCACTCATCTCCCAGCCTGTAGCGCTGTGTGGGGTTGTTGTGCCCCAGGTGCAGGACCTGGCACTTGGCCTTGTTGAACTTCATACAGTTGGCCTCGGCCCATCGGTCCAGCCTATCCAGATCCTCCTGCAGAGCCTTCCTACCCTCGAGCAGATCAACACTTGAGCCTAACTTGGTGTCATCTGCAAACTTAGTGAGAGTGTCCTTGACCACCTTGTCCATAAAAGATGAAGATATTGAAGAGAATTGGCCCCAGTAGTGAGTCCTGGGGGACACCACTAGTGACTGGCCTTCAGCTGGATTTAACCCTATTCACCTTTGAATGGACTAAAACTTTGTCATATATTTTCTTTACTACTACTGCTATGGAAAACTTATTTCCTAACTGTATTCTCTGGATGCTTAAAATTATTCTAAAATGTCTGTCAGTGGCAGAAGAAAATCTATTCAGTGCCACCAGGTAAAAATCTAAAAGCTATCTTATGTTAGATGTTGCCCACATCAGTTTGTATACCAGAAGTGTGAAACTAGGCTTGAATCATTTTCTAGTCTTGATTAGACGATGATGATGATGATTATTATTATATTCCATGTACTAAACTGTTCTGGAGTAAGATGGAAAAGACTTGTGCTGCATGCATAATTCCTGTGTATTTAAATTAGCTCAGGCTATGACTGTGCATTAAAAAGTAGTCAGCAAAATATATTTCATTTTTCTTTAGTTTGCCACTTTAACTTCTGAAAAGCTGGTCCCTTTCTTACTGACAAGCTAGGTTTTTAAGATGTTAAACTCTTAAAAATTTTTAAAAAGTGTTTGTTTTCTTGCACGGCCACTTCTGTAGCTTTAAAATCTTAGTTCATATCTGTTATTCTTAATTGTCATGTGAATAAAATGAAGTCTTAGGCTTTCTCAAAGCCAGTATATGACAGTACCATAGTATTGTATGAATATGAAGTGACTGGATTAGCAGAGAATGTTAGTACCAGGAAACTTTCTGGAAGATGAAGTGCTTATTGGCTTGGTCTCCTACTACCAGGCAAAATGTGTTTGGAAAGCATATGGTGCTCCATGTTAAATTACTGAGGGCTGGACTGTTTGTCACAGCAAACATTGCTTTGTCAGGACTCAGGTGCACCTCTTGGTTCACGTACTGCAAATTTTTCCTAATCTTCTGTTCAGACAAGTCAACTGTAAAATTAACCTTTCCATCTGACGCTGAGCTTAAAGGAAAACATACTTCTTCAGGGTTAGAAAATACCATGCTTAATCTCCATTGTTCCAAGTAGCTCTGATAGTGACTAAGCCCACTTTCCTTCAGAACTGATGCCTAACATTCCCTGCAAAGGTGAGTTTCCAGATGTGGCCACCCTAGCAACAAAAGAAAATAAGTTCTTCAATAATAACTAATAATAGAAGTAATTTGGGTGGAATTCCCGGGCAGTTTGAGATAAATAAGTAATGAGATTGGATTAAGGATCTAGGTTCTGTTTCATTGTGTTTTATTTTAGAGATTAACTTTCTTTCGTCTCTCTTTGTCTCAATTTTTATTACCTTTTAGGTCATGTGTTTTTATGGTATTTATAAAAGTTAGTGATTGATAAACGTTACCAGACACTGAAATACAAATCCAGTTCAGTATACAACATAATATATTACATGTTTATAAACATATTTCTGTGACTCTAAATTCAGTTAAAAAGACGTTAAAAAGCCAGACAAGTCTCTGGACTTGATGCAAAGGAAATGCATCAGAGGATGAGCTGGCCTTGTAAACTTGCAAATATGGTTGCATTAGGCTGAGCTAATCACTGCTGAGGCAAATGAGCACCAGACTCCGAATACTAATGGTAGCTTCTGGCCACAGCCTGTGGTTCAGCCACAGGGGGAAATCTCATTATTTGGGGTTGGCAGCCTGGGACCTGTGGCTGCCAAGGCTGAAAAAGGAGAAACAACTACTAAAAATGGGAATCTGAGAAAGAATTTATAAATAAACAAAAATCAAACCCAAACAAGCCCCACTGGATGAGGGAACGGACTCTTGGAATAACACTTGTGCATGGCTTAGGGCTAAGAACAGAAGGTTCCCCTTGTGTTTATACTAAATATTTGCCAAAACCTGAGTAAAAGGAGTAGATTTTGTTGAAAGAGCATGTCAGCCACTTGCTCATACTTGAACAGAAGAGGTCAAGGAGAAATTAATACAGCATAGTGAGGTGGGGAGGGGGCAATGCCAAGTAGTACATTGGGGGTGATGTTGCTACAATATATTTCACAGTGACATTAACACATCTTTCACCACTGATTTGTCTTGAGCAGCATAAGCAACCCTGAATGACAGCTTAGTCCATTTTTCTTGTTGCACAGATTGAATTCCTTAATATAATTTCAAAAAGGGGTTGAGGTTAAGAAAGCCACAGGCTACCATTTGAGGACTTGCTATCTGCCCTGATACAGTATTTTCTCAGGCACTTAAACAAACAAACAAACAAAAAGTAAAAAAAAAAAATAGTGTTTATAAAAAACAATCCTGAATACAAATGCTGTCATCATATTGTGTACATCGTTGATCCTTGGTCAGTAAGTAAGGTTACTGTTGCACAGTAGTTTTGGTGGTGGTGTACTTGGGAAGACCAAAGTCGATAGGGAAAGGCAATGTATATAGGAGGGGAAATTTTATCTCTATTGTATCAGTGTATTATTTGTTTTATCTTTATTTTAACCAATTAATAGAAAATTGAGATTGGCCCCAATTTTCTGACTGTACCACCAGGCAGCATACTTTATCCTGTTTCAAAGTATGACCATTTTGAAACTTGTGGGGTTTTGCTCACCCCAGCCTCCAGTGCCCTCCATAAGTCAAATACATAATTATCCCCCAAATCCTGCTCTTTACTAAGCTTATGTCCCGGTCAGTTCTGTGATTTTCTGTATAGAGTCCCTGAAGATGGCTGTTTGGTGGAAGAGGAATAAGCTCCCGTTACGAACATCTTAGTTCCTTCCTCAAGGTCTGCACAAGCAAAGGCTGCCTATTTATAGGATAGTCCTACATGTTCAGGGAGTGGGCTGTAGTTCTTGTGTTAAAGGATTTGGTGGATAAGTTCTGCATTTGACTTATCCTCCACCTTTATGATTTTGTAAGCCTGGCTCATGTGCTTCCTCAGCGTTTTTGGTTCTTCTTGCAAAGCAGCTGATCTCTCTTTCATCATTTTAGTTGCCCTTTTGTGTTATTTCCCTAACTCTGCTATTTCTTTCCTGAGATGTGAGGGTTAGGGCTGCAAATGAGTCTTGAAATGAGGGCTCAGCAAGGATTTGCACAGAGACAGAACAGTGCCCTCTCTTGCTTCACTGACCTTCTAAGTGGAAGAGACAAACTTCATCATCAGCTGTTCAGTGCTGCAAGGTGCAACCCCCTGTCCCAGCCATCTTCCTGATGCTTTTTCCAGATATTGAGGTCATGTATTGATGGTACTTCCCAGAAGTGCCCTGGGGACAGGTCTGACACCTGCAGGTAAATTATTGCTCCTTTAAGATAGCTGCAAATAGATTTTACTCCTCCTGATAACTGGAATCTGACCGCCCTTCCCCGTGGTGTGGTTAGTGACCAGGATGATCTCCTCATGTGTTTGTGGTGCCCACCAAGCTGAAGTCTCATTCCCTGTTCTCAGCAGGACAGGGGGAGAAAACCTGATGAAAAAACCTTGTGGGTTGAGATTGCTCACCAATTACCCTCATGGGCAAAACAGATTCTGTTTGGGAAAGATTAAATCAATTTATTGACCATGAGTAACAGAGCAGAATAGTGAAAAATAAACGTGAACTAACATTACCTTCCCCTCACCCTCTTCTTCCCAGGCTCAGTTTCAATCTCAGTTCTTCCACCTCCTCCCCCTGAGCAGTGCAGGGGAATGAGAAATGGGAGCTGTGGTCAGTCACTAACACTTCATCTCCACCGCTCCTTCTCGGTCCCTCTCTGCCCCTGCTCCCCGTGGGGTCCCTCCCCCAGGATGCCGTCCTTCCCAGACTGATCCTGCGGGGGCTGCCCACAGCAGCAGCTCTTCAAGAACTGCTCCAGATATGAGTCTGTAGCACGGGGTCCATCCCTCAGGAGCAGAGTGCTCCAGCATGGGTCCCCCACGGGCAGCAGCTCCCTCCACACCACCTGCTCCATGGTGGGCTGCACTCCATGGGCTGCAGCCTCCTTCAGACCACATCCACCTGTTTGCAATAGCTCTTGCTCACAGAGGGGCTGCTCACACTGCTGGGTAGGGAGGGAAATTTCCCATTGCTAGCAACAAAGATTTGGCCGTACATCAGCTCCCACCATTTATTTTGATTTCCACATTTTCTTTCATGAAATGTTCAATTCCTTTGCATCACAGGCTGTTTACCACATTAGCAATTCACTTTAATACCAATTTCTTTCGAAACTGTCAAATTTTGAGAAGTAACTGGTAGGAGTAAAACAGTTTACGTGACCAGAAAATGAAACCTACCCAATCATTTCTGCAAGACTTTTGTTCAAATTTACTCACAAAGAGCTATGGATATTTTATTTAGAAGAGAATCTTTTTCCCAGAGCCATATTACTGAGAAACTAGGCTGTACTTCTCAGTGGGGCTGATAAGGAGTCCCTGAGGCTCCTTGTCCCACATGGTCCTCAGTGTTCCTTCTCCCCCAGTCCCTGCCATGGTCCAGTTCTGTTTGTGTCAGAGGCACATGGTCAAATGCTCCTTTCTGGAGGCAGATGCTGAGAATGGTCCTTTCTGACTTGGGAAACAACCTGAGGTATCAGCTGTGGGGAAGCACGCACTGCTTTTTTTAACAAGTGGCTATCTGAAAGCTTAGTAACCATTTCATTGTGGGTATTGCTGTGGAGGTTTTACTCGGGTGGGTGGCCGAGCTCCACCACAACTGCTCTCACTCCCCCTCCTCAAAGAGGAGCAGGGAGAAAATATGATGAAAGGGGCTCAAGGGTTGAGATAAGGACAGGGAGATCACGCAGTTATTATCGTGATGGGCAAAACAGACTCAGCATAGGGAGATAGTAAGATGTATTGCCTATTACTAACAAGCTAGAGAAGTGAGAAACAAAGGAATGAAACCAAAAGCACCTTCCCCCCCTATCCACCCTCTTTCACCTCCTCCCCCCGAGCAGCGCAGGGGAATGGGGGTTATGGTCAGTCTATAGCGCTTCTTTGCCGCTCCTTCTCGGTCACTCTCGTCCCCTGTGCTGTGGGGTCCCTCCCACGGGAAGCAGTCCTTGCTGAACTGATCCGGCATGGGCTGCCCACAGGCAGCAGCTCTTCAAGAACTGCTCCAGATATGGGTCCATCCCTTGGGAGCACACTGCTCCAACCTGGATCCCCCACAGGCAGCAGCTCCTGCGAGGTCACCTGCTGCTGTGTGGTCTCCTCTCCAGGGGCTGCAGTCCTGGCCGAGAATCTGCTCCGGCAGGGGTCTTCCACAGGCCACAGTCTCTGTTGGTGCAGGCCCACCTGCTCCACCTTGGTCTCTTCCACGGGCTGCAGCGTGGAACCCTGCTCCACCGTGGTACTCCATGGGCTGCAGGGGGACAGCCTGCTTCACCATGGGCCTCACCAGAGGCCACAGGGCACTTCTGCTCCAGCACCTGAAGCACCTCTCCCCCTCCTTCTTCACTGACCTTGGTGCCTGCAAGGCTGTTCCTCACTCCTCTCCCACTCCCAGCTGCTGTGTGGCACAGTGTTTTTTTTTTTTTCTTTTTTCTTTTTTTTTTTTCTTCCCTGTGTTAAATATGCTCTCACAGAGGCACAAACAACATCCCTTATTGGCTCAGCTCTGGTCAGCAGTGGGGCCCTTACCTAACATGGGGCAGCTTCTAGATCCTTCTCACAGAAGCCACCCCTATGGCCCCCTGCTACCAGAACCTTGCCACGTAAACCCACTACAATTGCTGATGTGGAATTTTGACCCATGTAAGCGTGATGGGAAGAGAGGGCATGAATGCATCTTAAAATGCCTTCTTTTGGTTCAGATTTCTTTTGAGGATGGGCACTTAGAAGCTGCATCTGTGCTGGGCCCCATGTGGTACCTCTGTGGTACCTCTGCTGTTCATGTCATTTCAGTTCTAAGTTTCTTGAGTGATTCTACGGTTCTTCAGTCTCAGCTGCATCCAAAGTGCTACTGCAGATGGCTTTGAAGAAAGACCCCCATCCTCGATACCCACCTTCTCTCAGGAAAAAAATAACAATAATAAAAAGAGCTCCCAAGAATGTTGTCTGGGCCCATCTTTGCCATCGTTACAGGGATGTACTAAAATACAGGCTGCTGCCAGATGCTGCTGTTGGCCCCGTTTTGTTCAGCCCTAAGAGGCACACACTTGAGCTGGTGCCCAAGAAACTACTGGCTCCTTGGGATTTTGGAAAGTCAGTCCAGAATTAACTGTAACTTGTGACTTTGGTCTTTCATTCCTTGGGGAAATAAAGAGCTGAGGCCCCTTTCTCTGAGTGGGTGTAGCATCTTGTCAAGCTGAGGAACTCATGTTGTTCTGTAGTAGAGCTCATACAGATACTGGCTAGCTGTTAGACAAAGAGCTACTGTCCACATGAGTCTGCACAAATGAACACAAAATGAACCTGTAGCAGCTGACAGTCCAATAAAATTGCAAAAGATGCCCCAGACATGCACAGACATTTTACCCAGATGCCTATGCACGCCTGGATAGGGTGGTAGTTCTTTCGTGGAGCATGTACGCTAGGCTGTACTGGGGTTAGTAATGACATTAACTCTCACATCCAGCCTTCTTTGCACAGATTTTTTATCTCAGTATCAAACCCACCCTTTGCTTTCAAAGGGCCCCTTCAACAGAAATGCTCATATTAATACAGCAAATGGCAAAATACTGGATCTCAGAAGATGTACTGCAAAGGAAAAGCATGCAGGGACTCCCGGTAGGAGATGCAGACCATTCTCTGAAGACACCGAGCTGGTGCACTGCATGTGTCTGTTGTGCCTCCACGGGACATTTACCTGTAGCAAATAATCTACTGGCTCCTGTGAGACCTTGTTGGGATGCCGTCATCAGTAGTCTTACCTGTGTTTCCAGGACTCTCGGCTGTGAGGTATTTGTGCTGTCGTTGCCTCTCTATTTCTTTGGGCTCCCAATACTCGGAAGATGAGGCAATTAGAAAGCACAGTGTACTATTCTGAGACGAAGTGGGCAATCCATGTCTGGTGTGGCATTTTTTAGAGGAAAAAATATTTGAGAAGTTTTTTTTTTTTTTTTTTTTTTTTTTTTTTTGTTTTTTTCTCCCTTGGGAAAAAAATAGTAAATTGGAAATAGAGGAAGGAACATGGCTTTTCTTTCATACATGTTTTTTTTGTTTTTATGTAGGTCACTGCTCATAGACTGTGCACATTAGTCAAGAGCCTGTTTTTCTTCCTAAGGCATTTTTGTAGCTATGTGATGTGAGCAGTAGTTGTGTCTGTCATCCCTACGCAGAAGGTGGAAACACCTACAAGGCACAAGGAAGCTTTTGGATGCGTGGTAGGTATTGGGTCTACAGCCTGAGGCTGACAAGGACTAGTTGTCACTAGTAACTCCCTATAAGAAGCTAAGCAAGACTGAGAAAAGGTAGCATGTGAACTGTAAGTTCCGCAAAGTGCTTGCTCCAAATAGCTGGAGAGAGCGCAAACAAGACAGATGGTGTTCCTCTGTGAAATCTCCTTGTTTGAGATGTTTTGAGATGATGATAAACCACCCTCAAAAGTAGAGAGTTAGAAATCATCTTCCCTAAAAGAGATTGAACAACAGCAGGTCTTCCTACAGGAAGGAGTTCTACGATTGGAAATAGATTCCTCAGCTTCTCTGCAAGAGCCAGATCTGTCTTCTGAACACAGTGTGAAGCCTGCTTCAGGAGGTTAGGAAGTGCATTTATGTGATGTGAAGATGCTTCCATTTGTATTCAGTGGGTAGAGTTCTCTGATGTCCAGATACTTGTTACTGGGGAGGCTTTGCTTAAGTATTGGGTGGACAGAATGATCATCCTACTGACTTCGGTGTAAATGTAATGCTTTATATGTTCAAGCGCTAAATGTTTTAGAGCATTTATTAAGGAAGAGAGAGGAAGAGGAGTGCAGATGGGGAGGACTGGTATCGAGAAAAGATCTAAGAACCAGTGTTGCCTTTTCTTTAAGAAACTCTCTCAACTCCTCAGTTTGTAACAGGTTTTTGATACCAACCAGGGGAGATACACTGGGCTTCAGAAGCATTTTGTTTGCATCACACAGAATTCTGATCAGCATTTGCGCAACTGTAAGCTGTTAATTGCTATCTCCTTTCACTCTCTTTCAGCCCTCATGATAATATTAGCAACTGCACAGGAATGCTCAAATTTGCACAAGCATGCAGCATCCCTTGTTCCCAGCCCACCAGCCACAGCAGCTGTGCTGAGTGAGTTGAAGGATAAAGGATAATGTGTGAAACGTGTCTCCTTTAAGGTAAAGGATATAGAATATAGTTATAGGGTGTCCCTTTTACCTTCAACTACAAACTTATAAGTAGGTCCCAAGTCTGTTGGCTACCTGCCCGTGGGTCCTATTTTGAGCTGTCTCACTCCAGGGTCTGGGAAGAGGTGGGAACTCCAAACTAAGCTGCTATACTAGCAGCCAGCCAGCACAGGTAGGTTGAAGGCTGTCATCTGTGGTGGTAGAGGTTCAAGGCAATAAATCTTAATGCTGATTCCCAACAACAAAAATGTTGCATCTGAATTTAGCATTCTTTTTTACTCTTCTATTTGAAAGAACTGTTTTAAAAGGTGAATTGAAGCACACATGGGAAAGATTTAGGTGCATCTTGTTGGACACGGTGGTATGATATTCAATGCATGTCTCATCACAGTTTTTTCAGTAAAGTCCTTAATTCCGACGTGTCATCCTGAGCTAGAAATATAAGTAGTGGGGAAAAATGTGTGTACGTGAAGAAATACATCCATGTGTATTGAATGAAAGCTGTGTCACTGCCCACAATTAAAGCCCAAAAAATAAATAAGAAGCTGTAAAATAAATCTTCTAATATGAAACATAAGAAGTGTGGGCGCTTCAGCTGTGAAGGTGATTGATGATGTTGCATAAATGCTTACATGTGAAAATGAGAAGTGACAAACCTCAGTGTTTTAGAGAAAAGCAGAATAGCTTCAAGGCGAAGTTTCCACAAAGCTGTGATTTGGAAGGTGGGGATTTCGACACGCGAGGTAAATTTGATGATATGCCCAGAGCCACATCCAGCCTTACTTCACCTTACACATCTCTTTCTTCATACGCTGCAATATTCAATCAGCTTTTAATGCTTTTTAATTCAATAATATTCTATAAATTCCAGCAACTGGCATAAACTAGGTTAATTTTCTTTTTACAATCAAAATCTCCATAAGGCATCGACAGATGTTGGTATCAAAATAGCAGCTGTAGCACCACATTCTTGTATTAAGCCAGGAAACAAAATGTTGTTGTTGAGAGTTAGTAGTATGTGTCAATATTATTAGACTGAAGGAATATTAACTCATACTGCCAAAACTTCATAACCACTTTTCTCCAGATCTGTATTGCCGTTTTCCAAGTGTCAGGTGTGATGGATTGCAGCACACAGGGTCAGTTTCCATGTAAGAAACTCCTTATGAAACAGTTTGTAGAGCTTAGCTGATAAAGCTGCTCACTCTTTTGGGTTTGTTTTAGTAGCCTGGGATGCTGGTGGATAATTAGGTTTATATTTGCCCTACGGCTTTTTGTTCAGTTAAGCCAATCCCAAAAGGGACTGACTTCCATTGAGACAGAGAGTATTGCTTAATATCAAAAGAAGTAGTAAATTTAAAAATACTGGTCAGATGAACTTCAGTGATAGGTTTAGACCAATAAATAGGTTCAGACAGTGAGATTGTAACAGCAGGAATGAATGCAGGTCATCCAAGAGAAGCTAATTGGTGCTTTCATTAGCCAACTTCAGTTAAGGAAAGCCAAAATTGTCCTACCACATGCTGCAGCTACAGGAATGCGTGACCGCAGGCACCAAAACTGCCTTCGCTTTACTGCTACTTCCTCATCCCTCAGTCCTGGCAGCTTGGGTGCCATCTGAAAGATGCCTGAAAAATGCTGTTTTCCACCCGTTTTGGGAAATATACAGCAATACACTCTTTTTGTTTATTTGTTTGTTTTCAGGGTCCTGAGCATGCTCCCCACTCCTGGGGTTGTGTGGTGAGGCACCAGACAAAGGCACTGCTGAGTGACCCTGGTGTGGGTGAGCTGTGTTCAGGTGAGCCGTGTGAGGAAGAGCTGTGAGAAGCAGCCCCTTCCCTCAGCAGCTGTGCTTCAGCTCAGGCCCCGGCCCATTTGTGCCTGCGCTACGTTATGGCTGTGCCCATGCCTGACCCTGTACCCGCTCTGTCTGCACCCTGACCACAGGCCTGACTCCCTGGCACGACCAGCCTCATTAGTATGAACTTGTCTGGCCACCGCTGACTCTTGGATGCCCTGGCTGTCCTCACTGGGCCTGACCCCAACCCTGATCTGCTGACGGGATTTCCCTGGATGACCTTGGTCCTCCTTACTGCTACGGACCTGACAGGCGGGCCTGTGAGCACTGTGGCCCCTCAGCTGGGCCTGGTTACTGTCTCTGGGTCTGCTCTGCTCTTCTCGCTCAAGTACCCTGGGACAGCAGCCATGGCAATGATGTTCCTCCATACAGCAGCCAGTTCCTTGCTGCTCCCTGCTACATGAAGGCTTTTATGCCTGAGGAGCGAGTAATTGCAGGGGCAAGTCAACATCTTGAAGACAGCAGTATGGTACAAAGTAGCTGCAAAGCAGCCAAGGATCCATGCTTAATTAACTTAAAATAATGTTATAAAAGGTCAATCCTCTTTTCAAAAAGGAGCTGTACTCCCTCTTGCTATATGTGACTTCTGCCCCTCTATTTACTTGCCTCTTGCTGTAGACCTTGCTGAGACATTACACGTTGCTGTAACTGTTGTCCCCATGTAAGTGTCCCCATGTAAGAGTAATGCTTTCATTCCTAGTTTTCTTTGGTGAATGTCTATTTTATGAAACAGCTTAATACTTTAAAGCAACATATTCTTTGGTACATTATTGTTTTCAGGGGTATTTTTGAACATTTACAAGCTTTGCTTGAAAATCCAGAGCTTTTTCCTTGCTGGATAGCAGGTATGGGCAAGCCTGTCCCTTTAACTATTTATGCATAATAAGTAGAATTCCTTGAACCCATTGTGACTTTTTGGTTGATTGTTTTTTAAGGATTCATCCCCAAGATAAATTCACATTGCAGAACACATCTGGTGTGGCAGTTTGCTGCTGTACCACCATTGCTTACAACAGATGTAGTCCATTATGCTATGAAACTGTTTTACTCTGTTTCATCAAAAACAGACAGTTTGGGGACACAATATTCTTAATGATTGAATAAGAAGGAAATAATAAATGATTTTTCTGGCACGGGAAAGCTTGAGGACCAGCTGTTACCATCTTCAGGTATGACTTAGTAATATGAAAGAGCTTATATTGCCTGCATTAAAATGTTCTGTATCAAACGGCTTTGGTAAGTGCAATAAAATGGAAGGCTGTAAGTCAAAGAGTGGTGCAGACATGCTACTGAATTGTCAAGGATTCAGTTCAGCTGGGCTACCAGTTCCATATGGCTTTCATTAGTGCAATGTTCAGCACTGCATTAGTGAAACCTGTGCTTTTGAATGACACGGGAGCCTGAAGAGAGCTCTGTGCTAGGGTGGCTAGGTGTACCCATGACCTACTCTAGTTCAGATACATATTCTGGAAGCTGTTGCAATGTGTGCTGCATATGTACTCTCCCTTCTTCAGTTAAAGTCGTTCAGTGCTTCCCACTGGAAATAAGACGCAGTTCTAACTTCATCAGACTGCAGTTTGTCTCTGTCACTTGTCTCAGTCTGCATTTGTTCTTTCCTGGAAACAATGGCAAAATTTTCTAAGTAATAGGTGATGAAAGAACATACTGGTTTGACCACATCAGTAACAAAATATCCAGTTCTTATTCTGAGTACTGAGAAGACCTGCAATCTCTTTCTTTGCTTTGGACTCAGAAGACGATGATTGCTGGGAAGCAGAGGGACTTGGATTCAGAAGTCTGTTTTGTGATTTCTAAAAAGAGACATTAAAACCTTCTGGGGAAAACAGAAAAACCAACCAACCAATCAAACACACAAAAAAAACAGGTTGAGAAGCAGATCTCAACAGAGACTTGGGAGAGAGTCTCAGCTGTTCAGAAAACGAAGCTGAAGTGAATATGCCTCACTCTGGAAATGCTGGTCTCAAGCAGACATTTGTATTGCCCCTGAACAGCAGGTTTCCCTTTGAGCCCTTCTTAGCTTGTTTGATTTCTCAAAGGGTTGGATGGAGTCTGTCCATAATGGAAAGTCCATCCCTTTCATCAAAGGGGAGACTTAACTCGCTAAATGACCAGCAATTAGAAAATAAAAACAGGATAAGGTGGTGATTAAAATCGCATCACATCAGAAAGAGGGCCTGAACTGAGGTGCGCAGAGAACAGCAGCTTAACCCTGTAGGCATCTCAGGAGCTGTAGGTAGCATCCAGGAGAGTTGCAGCTGCATACCCAATGTAAGTGTGAATAGAAGCAGGTCCCATCCCAGGGTACCCATCAGAAACATGTTTGGGTCTGATGAGTGGTGACGCTAGGCACCATCAGGAAGATCCCAATGGTGGCAGCTGACATGGCCACAAAGAAGGTAATACTCGTGAGGAAAGAACAGTGCTACACTTGTAACTCCCTCCTTCCCTCCATCCCCAACAAATCAATGATCTATTTAAAAAGATTTGTTTTCTTTCATTAGTATTTCTTTTCCTCAGGGATCTTAAACATCTGGAAGGATTCTCCTCTTATCTCCTCTCTCAGCCTAAATCTCAGAAACTTTCTTTGATCTCTGTTGGTGAACCCTATTCTGCAACTAGTTATGAGAATTTGATGACTAAAAAGGTATTAACGTTTTTTTTTTTTTTGTCCTTTCACATAACTCCCAAAGCAATGGCTGATGCAGAAATTTCAAGTGACAAGTGCTGATATATTAATACTAAAGAAAGTTCCAGTGCAATTTGTGAACTACAGTGTCCTGCCTCTGTTCCCTGTTCCCATTTTATGGATAAATTTGAGGAATCATCATGCCTGTAAGAAATAATCCATCTCCCAGCCTACCTACCTTCCCCTCTTTTTCTCTGGTGGGCAATAAGAAGGACTGTGCAGCTAACATAACAGCAAACTGCTCGCATTATATATCATCTCCGTTTTCACTATATCTAAACTTACAGGGCAGGATCTCTTTCTTAAGATTGCTGTTTGCTCAAAAACCTAACATTGTTTTGAGGCTCTGCTGGCCCCAAAGCACAATGTAATAAACACAGCAAGATTATTGGGGAAAATAGAAAGATCGCTGTGATGCTGAAGTAATTTTTCCTGTTCAAAGAGAGCTGGTCAACACACCAGCTTCTGTAAGCGTGCTGCGTGGAGGAACAGGAGAAAATACATTGAGAGAAGACATTTGCGTGTGGAGGGCAGCAACCAGCCTGCTCTGCAGGGACCAAAGCAGGGACCAAGGCTTGGAGGAAGTGAGCTGCAGTCAAGGGAAGGTGTCTGTCGTGAGGGGGCTGAACGCTGTGGAGGAACCAGAGGCAAGTTCACAACCATCCTTGTGAGGGACAAGCTCATCCTGGCCTAATCTGTGCATCCATGATGAATGACAATAGTTGCAGAAAACCAAGCCTTTCCTGATTTGGTGGCCACTTGCCATCTTCCAGCAGCAAGGGAGGGCTGGAACTGGCAGGGAACTGGGCCAGCCTTTATCTTCCAGTGATTGCAGCCTTAGTGCCATGAGTTGAAACCTCAGGGCACTAATAAATAAATGCTTTTGCTGAGGCAGGCTATTAGCTAAGTTGTCAAAGGCTGATTGCAGAGAAAGAAGGCTCCACGTAGAAGGGAAGCCCATCCACTCCCCTCATCCCCACCTCATAGAGAGAGGCTGGGTGAGGATACACTTCTGGAGGGCAAGCAGCTGTGTTACGCCTTGCAAAGGGCCTCCTCCACAAGAAGGTTGGGCAGGATCCTGGCAGAGAATCACCTGCAGGTCTGGGTATGGGGCTGAGGCTTGGGGAAAGATCAAGAAAAAACAATATCAAGACTCATACTTCCTGCAAGGAAACCTAGTAAAGGTCTGTCTTGTGCTTCAGTGGAAGTTCCTGTTAACAAATAGCAGCTCTTTGATACACTGCTTCTCTGTCAGACTACAAATGAGGCAACTGGGATTTTACAACCTCAATCTTGAAAGCGAGAGAGAGCATAGGGAGAGATAGTGCCATAAAAAGGATTGCTTGTTTACTCCTTTTCTTCCAAATATCATTAATGTTCTGAATTTTTGTCTTAAAAGCTGCTGCTTGATGATCTCCTGACCTAACCCAGCTGGAACCGGTGTCTAACACTTAGATTTCCATCTGGTTACTCTCTGTGTCTTTTTATTATTTTTTTTTCCCTATCTCTTTCTTTCTCCATCTTCACTGCTTGAAAGTTTCCAAAAGGCCACAAACCTATTTATGTATTTGATTCAGACTTTTCCCTACTGTACTTCAATTTTTGCTTCCCCTGCCAATTTTTTTCTCTTTTTTTTTTTTTTTTTTTTTTTTTTTTCCCCTCTCACTTATTTTATGTTATCTGCTGTGGTGCTATTAAAACTAACACTGGTTCTCTCCCATTCTCTAATCTCTAGTTGCCAATTTTGGAGAGCTGATTGTTAAGAATAAAAGGATTTATTCAAAAGAATAAAAGGATCACTTTGCAATTTGTCATTGGTGTGAAGCAATAGCCACCCCATTGTTCACAGAACTGTATTTTTATATTAGTGGTAAATACATTCACTATGTCATGTTCCTCAAGTAGTTCTTATTGACCTGGTTACTGTTAGATAAATATAGACCAGGATTAGCATACAGTTGCAGAACTGCAACAAATAAAATGTAAATTGTGTAGTCTTGATTGTTAATGTTGTGTAATTGCACACATCTCAACTAGCCCAACCTCTCACACTTTCTTAATCTGTTTATAGTCTCATAATCTCCTTGTGAAAAGTATCAGTCTCACTGCACAACTCAAAACACACTATTTAAATGTGTTGTCTCCTCAAGCCCTCACATTTACATACCTCTGTGTGAGCTTTTGGCTGTGTCTCATAGAATCACAGAATCATTAAGGTTGGAAAAGCCCTCCAAGATCACCTGGTCCAACCATCCCCTACCACCAATGTCACCCACTAACCCATGTCCCTGAGCACCACGTCCAACCTCTCCTTGAACACCCCCAGGGACGGTGACTCCACCACCTCCCTGGGCAACCCGTCCCAGTGCCTGACTGCTCCTTCTGAGAAGAAATGTCTCCTCATTTCCAACCTGAACCTCCCCTGGCACAACTTGAGGCCATTCCCTCTAGTCCTGTCACTAGTTACCTGTGAGAAGAGGCCGACACCCAGCTCCCCACGCCTTCCTTTCAGGCAGTTGCAGAGAGCAACAAGGTCTGCCCTGAGCCTCCTCTGCTCCAGACACAACACCCCCAGTGCCCTCAGCTGCTTCTCACAGGACTTGTGCTCCAGGCCCTTCACCAGCTTCGTGGACATGCTCCAGGGCCTCGATGGCTTTCTCATAGCAAGGATTTCCTCATCCTTAGGATAAGTAGTTTCCTTAGGATGTATTCAGGATACCTGCACTATTGATTAGCAGTAGGTACATGCTGTTTCTGTGTTAACTGCACAGTTAGAGTCACCTAAATGTGTCATTGTCAGAGCTGGAAGCTGCATGTATCCTAAACCGCATTGCTAATTTCTTTGAGTGAGACTGAATACTAAATCATCTTTATTACCTCATATATTTCAAGTTAGCATATTAATAAATAAAATGCATATTGCTTTATTTCTCCGCTGACAATACCATATGTTGCTTTCTGTAAGCCAAGACCTCACATTTATGTCTGTATTACGAGGCTGTGCCTCTCAGGGACCTAATTGTTTTCTGTAGTAAATGCTTTAGTACAGGCAACATGCCCAGTTGCCCACACTGAGGTGGGTTTTCACACCATCTGCTTTAAGCATGTAAGCAGAAATGACGAGGCAGGAGCTACAGCTCCCTACATGGTCAGCAGAGAGGGTCTTTGACCCTGCTAAATGGAACAGTTTACCCCAGCCTCCGTTTTGGAGCAAACCACCCAGACCTGACACAAAACCTGGGAATGGCTGGGGATGGGTTTCTCCAGGGACCATCCCTGCAAGCAGCAGGAATGTCAGCAGCACCTGAGGTTCTCTGCCTCACACAGTCCTCCAGCATGGGCCCTTCATGCCACAGACACCCATGGTGCTCAACAGCCAACACCTGTGTGGAAAGAAAAGCTGCCTTCTTACCCAAGGCACTCCTACACTCCTTCAGATCAGTGCTCCAGGGATAACATATACCCTACTGGCCAGGTGTATAATTTGCAGCTGTAGAGGGAGGCAGGTGCGCAATTTTCCCATAATTAATGGAAACAGCCCACTACCTTTGAAGGACTCTAGGAGACCCCATGTGTTCAACTCCCACCCCTCCTCTTTCACGCAGAGCACCAGGCCAGAGGTGCCTCCCGGATGTGTCTGTGGGCAGCTGGTAGGGCCAGATTGTAAGCAAGAGCCCCCACCGAGCTCAGAGAGGCTTTTTGAAAATCAGTGGTGTCATTTTGCAGCGAATATCAGAGACTGTTCAACACTTCCTACTGACAGCATTAACCTTCCCATGAGATTAGCATATAAGCAATATCGGTTGCTTTGAAGGGGTCAAGAATCACCAGTAATGTGATTTTCATGAGTGGTTAAATTCATGTTTAAAATTATCACTGTGGCAGGTGTGATGTTTGTCAGGGAATTTGTTAAAATTTCTAGAGGGAGTTCCATAAAACATCTCACAGAGGACCTACTTAAAAAGTGCAGCAGATTTTAATGCCGCCAGTCTAACAAATTAGTCCAATAGATGAAAAAAGATGCCTATCTACAGGGGTGAAAGTAGGACTTTTGAAGAACAGACACAGAAAGAAATAAGCAAGGAAGCAGATAAAAGTCTCAGCTTGCTGCTGTTCCAGCCTGTTTCCCCACCACGGAAAGTGCTGGCTTTCATCTTTCCTGTGCCAGGATGATGTTCTGGCTCCTATCAGTCCATTTTAAGCACTCTACACGTGTACTTTGCCTTTGCACAAGGAATTCATGTGGGCCAATTTCCTTTTCAAACTTGCTTATCCCCCATTGTACAGTTCCGTCAAAAAACAACACCAAACAAGTTTTGACTGATTCGCCATCTGTCAGATCCAGAGGGTATGACCAACTCACTGAGTCAGTAACTGAATTCCTCCCAGCCTGTTCTCCGTTTCATTTGCAAACCTCGCATACACCAGTTCTGTACAGTGTTCTGCTCAGCGGTAATGTTATGTCAGGGCTGACAGCAGGGACAGCTCTTAACCTGCTGCTTAAAAAATACGGTTCCCACTTCGTGGGACTCTAATTTGAAGCTTAGATTTTACTTTGATGGGGTGGGAGCTTATAAGGCAGTGAACTCGTACTGGGTCAGCCGCTATTTTTTAGGAATGCAGAATGACGTGGAGTGATCCATAAGCCTAAAAGCCTTTCCAATTTATTTTTCGGTTTTATTTCATTAAATGATGGACAACTGATGTGCCGGTCTGACATAATCTGTGGAAGGATTTGGTTTAGAAGTACTGTCTACCTTTTAGAGAAATAGATTCTCAGAAATCGAATCTGTTCAGTGAACAACAGAATCAAGGGCTTTTTACTAAAACTGACGTTTTTGCATGTGGTTCTCTTATTCTCACCTGCGTCTTTCCTGTACACTAGGTGACACAGATGATCATCTTCAAACAAGAGCTGGTTACTGTGTGATCCCAAGAACATGTGTGTGCTGAGATGACCTGCTGTTCTTCTGGGCCCATCTGCAGCTCTTGAAGAGGGTTCTCTTTGGCAGACAGACAAACCATCCGTGTTGACATGTATTAGTTTGAAGACACGGTGTATCAAGGGCAGGATTTTGGTATTTTGTGGGTACCAAGTCCTTGATTTTTATGTTGCCAGGTGTCGTAACTACATAGCTACAACTTCTGGAGGGTAATAGTGACTTGATAAGGACGGTAAGCCATCATTTCAAGTACATGAATGTAAAAAATCCCAAACTGTACAATAGTAAAAGACTCCCTCCCACTCCATTTTGCACTGCCACTGGCTGTCAGCATATGTGGGGCTGCTTTTTAAGGCAGTGCATGCAAGTGGGCTGGCCACTTCTCACCCTGGGAAGCCTGCAGAGAGCTTAATGCACAGCCATCAGTGCACCATGGCTGCAGACCCACGCAGGGCACACTTGGGTTTAGTGGCACTTACACATGTTGCTGCTGACTATCACAGGCTGTTTCAGTCAAATCTTGCTTGTTCTTTCTTTTGACAGCCAAAGGCAGAAAGGAACTGTTCTCCTGCCAAAAATCCCGTCCCCACTCTACAGCATGAAAAAGCTGGAGATCTTAAAAATAGACAGAAAAATTTAACTTCAGAAAACACGTGTTTCTTACAATTGCGTTTTCAATGGGTCTGAAGTGGGTTTGCTGGGATTTATATATTTAGCATGAAAGAGAGAGCAATTATGCAAAATATGAGCTCAAATTATTACTTTGGTAAAGTTATATGGAATTAAAAAAGCTCATGGTGTGAAGTCTTCGGCAGCCATAGCTCCAGTGCTGCCAGCTCTGCCTATCAGGCAAGGAACGTGTCATCCCACAGTTCTGTCAGCTTCGTTCTGCAGTCACCATCCAGTGCTAATACTGCAACACCTCTCATTTGCTAAGCAAATTATCTTGAACACTTGACCAGTAGCATTAAATGCATGTCAGTAGGTTCCTTACTAATAACTTCTGATTTTGTTTAATTTTGAAAGGATTTTACAGAGAATGTCTATAGTGTTGCCCCAGATTCAGATAACCAAGAATCTGAACCAAGATTCAGATAAGCAAGGTAGAAGGTAAATAATTGGCCTAACGTCACCCTGCACACCAGGACAGCCAGAAATTAAAGTCCAATGTAAAAGAGACAAATGGAAGAGAATTTCTGCAAACGAAGGGTGACTTTTCTTCAACTATTGATGTTGGAACCAATCGGGCTCTGTATGCATAAAGGAGAACCCAAAGCAGGCATGAGAAGGATTACAAACTGTGTTTGTTTTTTGAGAGGTAAGGGAGAGGTAGATTCAGGTAAGTGAACAGAATGAGTGTGTCACAATGGTGAAAATGGCTGGACAAGGAATTCTGTATGAGGATCAGAAAACTATTCTTCTTCCCAAACAAACCAAACAACGTTGCAAGAATAGGAGGATTTTGGAACAAATTAAGTTTTAAGGCAATACACAGTTCATTTCTGATTACATTTAAATTCCTATTTACATTCTGTTTTTCTTTTTTAAACTACAGTTCTTCCTTACAGTCCCAACCCTATGTAACCAACACATATTCACAAACTCAACCAACCGATGTGGTCCAGGATCAGGATTTGTGCCTTGTCAGAGGACCGACTTGTAAGAAGGTACCTAACTATGTTCCTTGGCACGCTGCTAACATATCAATCTGTGTTCAGAAGATTTCTGAACCTTGAGAACTACACGCAATCATAGAAAATGTGTAAGAGAGGGTTTTGACATTACTAGCAGTGAACAAGAAAAGATCATTGCTTTTCCAGTGTTACAGACATTAGATAAACTGCTACTGTAAACAGTATTTGCTGTTTTTTTTTTTTTTGTTTTTTTTTTTTTTTCATATTTAGGTAGGTGATTTCCCCCAGACCAATGCAGTGATATCTCTAAACTTAGGTAGCAACTCTGCTCATAGCAAAATATTGTGAATATCAGAGGAGGTTTCCCATCACAGTTTAAGGCATCATAACCTAAAGAACAAGAAAATAGTTTTGGAGCCCAAAAACTCAAAGAGTTGCATGCTGTATTGCTAAAGCTTGCATGAGGCTAAAGACCACCTGCCTACCTCCACAGCATTGACTGAGATGGGAAGAATCCTTGGCTTGGGGATCTGCTCCCTATATCTATTTTTTTTTTTTTAATGCAATGGCTGCTTCATGTACAAAATATAACCAGCACTGAGAAGGCAGGACCTTCATCTACCACACAGTCAGATCATTTTCTACCTTGCTGTCCACTTAGCTCCATGGTTCTTACATTCTTGCACAACAACCCAGTTTCTGTTACAAATGCATCTTTTCCCCAGTTCAACCTACAGTCTTCTTGGGAGGTGTGAGAGACATTTAAATCCTCTTGGGATGAAGCAGATCTGCGATTCAGGTGTCCTGCTTCCTAGGTGATGCTACCAACCATTAGGCTGTAAAACAAAACAAAACTCTACAGCATCTCACTGTGCATCTTGGCTGGACTGGAATAGCCAGGAGATTTAGGCACTGATCCACCTGCTTTTGAATGCCAATAAACCCTGAGGCAGCAGCTAACTCCCAGATATTCAGGCCTGGGGGAGTCCTGAGCCATGTATTATCAATATATAAGCAGTAAAATCCTGTAATTATTCCTGCTGTATGCTGAAATGGAAAAAATCATGTTGGGTTTATTAAAGCTGGACATGTTCTTTGACCTAGTTCACAACATGACCTTGCAAACAGTTGTGCAAACACACCTTGAAGGGAGGGATGAACCGGTGCAGCAAGTCTTGAACAGTCTTACAATTAAACATTTAGTCTCCTGAAAGAATAACATGCCTAAAATCCACACAAATCCTTCTTTGGATCTGACCCCCATGGATTACTAATCACACCTATGACATTTTGCATTACGGTGAAATCATTTATAAGGCAGCTGTTATCACGAAATCCAGGTGCTATGGAGAGATTATCACAGTAATGAAAATCTACACACAAAACAAACAAATCCTCCCTCTTTCTCATGCAGTCACTCTTTAGTGTAGTGTATCCTGCAGCTGAACTTCTTTGTTGTGTTTCTTCAGGGAATACTTTTAAGAGATAAGCTTGACAGCATGATCTGAAGAGAAATATGTCTATTTTTGATTGTGTTGGGCCAGCCATGGAAAAAAAAAGCCTTTTTTGTTAGCTCTCCCGAGTCCCTGTTGACTATAATGTACAGAATGCCTCCAGCTTCGGAGATGGCTGTTAAAAAGACAGGTTGTTTTTGTGACAGCCAGCTGTTGTGACAATATGCTGTGAGAGTATTCCTTCTAGCTGGCTAGGGATTTGGTGTGAGTATTTTCTGTTTAATGCACTGTGTCCCACATTTTATAGTTGGGCCTTCCATATACACGCATCGAGTGCTGTGCTCCTTGGGTGAGTCGGGAGGCTTCTGGAACATTACCGATCTCTCCACTGGTGGCATTTTAGAAATGCAAGCCAGACTGCTCCTGGAGAGCTCCTGGACCTGAGGGAATGACAGTTTCTTGCAGCACAGCTTTATTCCTGATGCTACAGCTTGGATGGGTTGCCTGGGTCTTGCTTGAGTGCTGGGCTGGGCCATAACAGGCTGAAAAAGAATAAAGAATGTTCTGTGCCAATTACACTGTATTATCCAAATCTCAATTAAAAGCCTCAGAATGTTAACATTTAATTCTTACTTAGGTTTCTCAAATGTGGAAGCTGATCTATTGTATTTAAAAATCCTCTGTCACATCTGTCACTAACTGGATTCGCTACATAGACAGCAGTTAGTATCTTGTGTTTAGTAGCCAGAGCTCACGGTTGTATTCAGTCAGCGTTACCTGGAGCACAGAGCACCAGCCTTTCACAGCTTGCTTTGAGGCAAAGCCCTGACAAGGCTGTGTGCAGCAGGCCCTGTAGGGCTCTGCTCCCCAGCTCAGTTTGTAACTGATGTGGCTGTGACTAAGTACTGCTCACAAGGTGTGGGCTGAGAAGTGCTGAGAAGGGTTGAGAAGACCTGGTTAATTACCAAAACTTTCCATCTATGGGCCGGGCTCATTATGAAGACCTTCACAGAAGACAGTTGGCTCAGTAGGAGAATTGTGTTTATTTCAGTACGTGCCGTTAGACCAGGCCTCAAGAATGAAGCACAACTGGTGATATTCTGGCATGACTTCTTTTGTCAGGAAGGTTTGCTTTACACCTAGGAGGCTCCTTCATGTGTATTGGCCAGCAAAGGCTCCAGTTTCTTCTGAAGGCAACAAGCACTTACATTCCATGTACTCTCCACCAGGAGGCACGGTTTTCCTGTCAAACCACTGAAAAAATAAAATGTGTTATTCCACTGTATTCCGTCTGATTTAATCCTGGTGTACTGGTGAGAACCTCAAATAAAAACGCTTGAAGATGGCATTACGAAACCGCTTTCATTTTGAGAATAAACGTGAAAAAATCCTCAGCGTTTTTATGTTTTATTTTTGTTCCTCTTTCATGTTAACAAATCTGTTCCTCTTTGACATCAAAGATTGGCCTAAATCATCCCCCCAACACACACACTTCAGCCACTCGGCGCTTTAGAAAACGACAAGTACGAACTCTGAATTTTGCTCCATAAACGACCGAGTTTATTGATTTTCACCGCGGTTCTCCAGCGGGAGCTGCCGCCGCCCCGCGGGGGGCTCCGTGAGGCGGAGGCACCGGCGGACCGTCGCTTCGGAGCGGGGCCGCAAGCCGCCGCGGGGAGCACAAAATGGCCGGGCGGCGGGACGGGGCCCCTCGCTGGGCGGCTTCTCCCCAGCGGAGCGGGCCCGGCGGGCGGGGAGCGGCTCCCTCCGGCCGTGAGGAAGGCGCTGGGCGGCGCGATGGCTGCGCTCAGTGCGCGGGCGCGGCCCGGGCGGCTGCGCGGAGCGGCGGGGGGCGGCCCCTGGCTCCCTCCGGGCCGCGCTGGCCGCTGTCCCCGCCCGCCCCCGCCTCCAGCTCCGCCCGGGCGCTGGGAGAGGCGGCGGCGGCAACTTCCCCTCAAGTGTGGCTATGCGACCCGGCTGAGCGCCGGCCCGGGAGGGGCGGGCAGGGCTAGCACCGCCACCACCGGCAGCAGCCGCAAGCCACCGCCGCAGCCCGGCAGCCGCCTGCCCGCCCGCCCGCCTCCCCGTCCCCGCTGCCCTCCCCCGGGCGGGGCGGGACCCTCGGCGGCCGTCCCATGTCCCGCAAGGCCAGCGACAATGTGGAGTACACGCTGCGGAGCCTGAGCAACCTGATGGGCGAGAAGCGGCGGCGGCAGCAGGCGGAGGGGGCCGCCGGCTCGGCGGCGGCGGCGGGCGAGCGGAGCCTGATCGCCGCCGAGTCGTGCTCCAGCCTCAACAGCGCGGCGTCGGGCGCCGAGCTGGAGCGGGCGGCTCGGCGGCAGTTCCAGCAGGACGAGACCCCCGGCTTCGTCTACGTGGTGTCGGTCTTCTCCGCCCTCGGGGGCTTCCTTTTCGGCTACGACACCGGCGTGGTGTCGGGGGCCCTGCTGCTCCTCAAGCGGGAGCTCAACCTGGACGCCCTGTGGCAGGAGCTGCTCGTCTCCAGCACGGTGGGCGCCGCCGCTCTCTCCGCCCTGGCCGGCGGCGTCCTCAACGGGCTGTGCGGCCGCCGGCCCTGCATCCTGCTGGCCAGCGGCCTCTTCACGGCGGGGGCCGGCGTGCTGGCAGCCGCCCGCGACAAGGAGACCCTGCTGGGGGGACGAGTGGTGGTGGGACTGGGCATCGGTGAGTGGCCGGCCCGGGGGACCCCCCCGGCCTGTTTATGTAACGGGGAGGCGAGAGCGGGCTGTTTGTCCCCCAAAATGTGCGCTGTGCGTCGCCGAGGTGGCTGGCTTTGCAGGAAAAGGGGGGCTGCGGGCAGATCCCGGCGTGGTGTGGGTGCCTGGACTTTCCTCAGAGGTGCTGTGGGCTTTGGGGGAGCGGAGGGCCGGCTGCTTGAGGAGGGGTGTCCCCAGCCCTGCCAGCCCATCCCGGGGGACTCACGCTGTAAGCTGGAGGTTTGAGGGGGGTCTGAAAGCAAGCCCGTCTTTCTGGGCTCTAAATACTTCTCTTCCCACTCCCTGTGTGGTTCTGGCTGCTATGGGGCACTCAGGGAATGCCCTGGGGACAAAATCAGGGAGCAGCGTTGAGGCAGCAGCCTCCTCTCGGTGACATTTGCTTTGGGAAGCTTTGGGCTAAGGACATCTTGCAGAACTAAACATGCTCACCCACCTGTACCCGTTGTGTAACTCGTGAGGAGTTGATTCTGCTAAAACTTTTGCTGTACTTGTTCCAGAGAGCTTGCAGCGATGGGGAGTGTTCCTCCAATCTATGAGCCTCCTTTCTGCTCCAAGTAAATCCCAAATATCCCCTGAATTTTGGTTTCTGTTCAGCTGCCTCCCTGTCAGACTGTAGTTTGGGCGATATTCATCTTCAGAGACAGGCGCTGTGAGGGTGTTTAAAGTCCTAGCAATATAGTATCTTAAAAAAAAGAAGTAAATCTTTCTGGCTACAGTCTTGCAGTCATCCCTGTCTAAAAGCATGAGGACAAGTTAAGAATTAGACTGGTTTCATCTACATAACTGTGTTCAGTTTCTTAACCATTGACCAATTTTCTGAATCCTCTGGCATGCTATAAACACGCTTGCTGGGGTGCAATTCATAGTCTTATTAAGGAAAGAAGTTAGTTAGTCATAATAAAGGCTATCGGAAATAAAATTGGCTCTGTCCTCAGAAGGGCTGCTGCTGGTTTTCCTGTGCAGCAAGGGACATCTTCGGGTTGCAGTTTTCCTGCCCCGAATTGGGGGCTTAGTTTTGTACTTGTTTTAAATGCTAACCCCCCCGTATACTTTTAATTAAGACTTCAGACTGCAAAATGCTGTTAACCTTTATAGTATTCAGGAGACAAAAAAAAAAATCTGCTGTGAGGGGGCAGAACAGGTATTTTGATGGTGTGCTTATGTCTAGTGGTAGCTACTGAAATGCCAACTGGGACCCTCCTGTGCACTTGAAATGCTTCTCATGTTATTTGTTGATCATAACCGGTTACGTTGACATCTTCTGGAGGTGGAGGGAGTGGAGAGGAAAGGGGATGGTTTGCTTGACTTCTGTGTACGTATGTCTTGGCAGGATGCATAGGCCTGTTTGAATTGGTTTATGGTGGTGCAAATACATACCAGTGGTATTGTCTGAGGGACATAAGACTTGGTGCCTAATGTATAAGATACCACAGTGGGAGGGGAGATAAGGGGCTGCTGTTTTGTAGAGTCAAGGACCTCTTGTGTGGCCTGGGGAGAGAGATCTCTTTGTTCCCTTTGCACATCAGGGAGAGAGGTGGTCATCTGCTGGGGTCCAGAAAGCTGACGTAAGGTCTGGGAACTGTCCTGAGAATTTTGGAGCACAAAGACACTAATTTATAAACAATAATAATAAAAAAGTGCTATTATCTCCTTTTTATCAGAGGTTGCTCTTCTTTACATGTTAAAGAGCTCATGGCTGGAAACAAAACATTGCCTTAGATTGCTGTCACTGGAGCATCACAAGAGTCAAATACTAATCAGATTTATTTTAGAAAAGAAAAAAAAAGGACTGTTCTCACACAGCAAACGGCACTCTCCATTGTTAAATGCTGCACTAAATCTTCCACCAGAGGGAGCCTGGATAATTTCATGAAGGTTTCAGAAATAGAAGGAACTTTTAACCAGTTTGCTCTCTCTCTCCTCTGGCTGCCAACAGCGAGCAAGAGCTTGCTAGCCCTGGTTTAAGGAGATCCCTTGGTGAAGCGGCAGTTCAGTTGCAGTGCCAGCTGCTGAAATGCAGAGGCAGAATGGGGTAGGGGTAGGAAATGCTTTCCTACATGCAAACCAGTAAAAACTTTTGTGTATAATTTGGTAAGTTTTTGAAGTCTTTCTTGTAGCCCTCTATGAACTGCCCAGCAAGAGTTGTACTCCATACGTGTGCATTTGTTTAATAACTGAGTTACTGTATTACGTGCGGTACTGCGGTGCTCCAAAAGCAGATGGAGTGGTGGTTGCCTGTGTGGCTTCGTTCAGCCCTAGCCCGTACAGCGTGGATCTGTGCTAATTGTGTCTGTGGAAGAAAACTTTTTTTTTTTTTTTTTTCTTGTGACTGTGATTTAGAAAGGGCTGTGGTTAAACTTAAGGATGAAAACCACAGGGCATGTGCTGAAATGAGCAACATCTCTCACCTGTCTGTCTTCTCCATTTCACACCGTTTTCCATAGAGCTATTTGTAGGCAGAAGAGCTCTCCTTTGCTCCCCAGCACTTACAGAAGGTATTTCTGGAAAATAAAGACCTTCTCTCAAGGACAAACCAGAGTCCTCGTATATTGCATAAAGTGTTGAACACATTTTTATGGGTGGAAGCAGTCATGTTGTGTTGTTTCCTCCCCTCCCCCCCAGTTGTAAATTCAGAATATTTGGAATGCAAGAAATGGAAACCCCATTCAGCATGATGAGCAAGCTAATAAACCTGAGGTCTTTTCAAGCCTGAGTTTTTAAATGCAAAGTTCAAGAAATGCAGTGGGTGAATGTCCATCCCAGGCTGAAGTTCTTCAGCAAATTTCAGGTAAGACAGATTAGGAGCAAGGCTGCAGCCATCATTCCCTGCTTCCCAAGCAGCTCTGATGTCCCTGACTCTTCAGGAATTTGGCTGAGCCTGCTGTCAGGAATGTAACATTTGGAGGGATGTTCGTTACAAAAAGTGTGGGCGAAAACCAAGCATTTGAAAAATTGGATTGCAAGAGTTTGGTAGGGCTTTGTACGGGCTTAGCTAGGAGGAACTGGTATGGAGCCTTGGTATGGAGCATATTTGGACCTTTTGTGTCTGATAATAAAAGTTAATGTTAAGTGTGCAGCTGATGAGTGTGGGTGTTGGCATGGTGTTTCAGGGCATGGTGTTGCAGGTAGCGTGCTGCCCAGATCAGGCTTTCACAAAAAATTAGGTACCAGCTGTGAAAGCTGTTGAAGCAACCCAGAGTTTAGGAAGTGGCAGAATTAAGCTCACTTGTGCAGTATTGGTTGCTATCATAATGTACAATCATCAGTTGCATGATTAGATTCCCCTGCCTCGTTCAGCATGCAGAATAGATGGTACGCAATTAATGATCAGCTCCTCAGCGTTTTTTCTTACGCAGTGCATAGCTTGCTGTTCGAGGCATATCTTTGCAATGCGAGCCCACTGAGCAAGCAAGCTCAGTGCTTGCTCGCTATCCAAAATGTCTAGCGTTTGTTTTACATGCTGTATTTGACCGTGGCATATGTAGTGTTCCTGGCAGCATCTTTTTGTTGCATATGTAGGTCGCTTTCTGAGCAGAGGTAACAAAGATCTATGCAGAACTGGGCAGGAGTGGAAGTGGTTGGCATATGGTGCAGGGCTCCCCTGGTGGGGCTGGCTCCTGCTGGCGCAGGGCCAGGAGCAAATAAAAGTAACTGAGTATTACCAAAGTATCAGGTAATACCCGCTCTGTATTATTTCTACAGTGGTAAAAAAAAATAAAAAAAGTGAGCCCTGTCATAGTGGTAGTCTAGGTGATGTGGAAGTATTGGAAAACAACCAGTGTGATCAAGATGAAGGTATGCTTTTTGTTGTTTTACTTCTGAAGTATACCACAGAGCTTTTTTTCAGCTGTGTGTTTTTCTCTTGGAAAATGACAGGTTAATCTCCTTTTTCTTCCCCTCCACCCTGCCATGGGGAGCTTGAAATCTTCAGTCTCTTTTTAAGAGTAGACATCAATCAGAGTTTTAAAGGAGTTTATTCCTTGGTACATTTTGGAGGAGAAAGTCACCCTCAGCCCCCACCCACATATGTTGTGGCAGAGGCCTGTAATTTCCAATCCAGTGATTCACGGGCTGTTTTCTGACTCTGGAGACAGTGGTTTGTAAGCTTGCTGTGGGGATGGGGAATGGCAGACAAACGGCCACGCTGCTGGAATGGGCTCCATACCGCCACTGACCAGAGATGCTCCTCCAAGTTTCCAGGCTCTATAGCTGCCTAAATTTGTGTTTGTGCTCAGGAGCTGGGTCTGTGCATCATAAAAGCTCAATCTGTTGGCTCTTGGGCAAGAACATCTGGTTCATTACTGGAAGGATAGGTTAGCTTCTGCCTGCATCTGTGATCTTGCAGAGCACTAGGGATATATTAAGATGAAAAACCGTACCTTTTGAAGACCTCTAATTCTGTGCGCACTGGAGCCTCTGCACAGTGCTGCTATGTGCAGTTCACGGTCATGTCAGCAACCACTGGCTCTGGTACTGTTTGGTTTGATGCTACATTGTCGGTGGTGTAATACCAAAAGATCAGTAATTTATACATAAATATTGCCTCCTTTGGCAAATATTTGGGGACCATTTCAGAGTAAAGTTGCATATACAGTGAGTTATAGCTAGGAAAAAAATTGGTTCTTATCTTCTGGTTCTTCCAGAAATTGTTTAAAGTTATAAGGGTGTTTCTTGTGTGTGTGTGTTTCTTTTCCCTTTTGGGCTTTCTGTTGTTGTTTTTTATCTAGCTGAAAGAAAAATAATAATAGTAAAAATCCCATACTTCATAAACCTTGAAATTGAGGCACGGGAATCTTGTAAACTAACTTTCCCTGTACTTGGTTAAACTGCTGCTATCAAGGCATATTTCCTGTTGTATTTTAAGTAGTTTTTGTTCATGTTGAAACAATGCATCCAGTTCGTCTGTTACATCAGTTGCAGTATCTATGATACTCTTTTAAGAAAGGCAGCTCGAAGGAAGCTTGCGGCGTTAAACACAAGTATTTCCTTATGTGTCTTGAAAAGCCCACGTGGATACCCACAGGTGGCCGTATTTCCTAAATGCCTTGCTTGCTGCAGGAAGAAGAGGCCAGTGGCACCCACTTACCGAGTGTGATGATGTTAAATCATTCTGCTACAACTCTTGGCTTTAAGTGACTTGTTCGGCTGAAGCCTGTACCAGCCCCATCACAAGAGGTGCAACGCAGGGCATCTGAGGACAGCCCAGGCAGCAGATTTTAAATGCTAGCCGCTGACTTCTGCTGTGAACTCTTAGAATATGCTCTTCATTTTTATTCTGAGCATACCGGTATGTACTTACTCAGTTGCATCCTGAGAAGCAATGGAAGAAAAAAAATAGAAATAATGAAAGCAGGCGTGGAAACAATTTTCTTAATGATTTTTTTTTTCTTATTTATCAGTATTTGTATTAAGATTTTTTTTTTTTAAATACATTTGTAGAATATGTTGGATTTCTAGATATGTTAGTTTCTTTTAAAATGGGGCATTTTAGAAATCTTAGGGATTATTCCATTGAAGTATGGTGAGCTTTTGTGTTTCAGGAAGCCCTGAAAATCCATTATTTCTACCTAGAACTCAAACCAGACCACTGTGACTGTGGTACCATGGAAATGTCACGGGCCTCATGAACAGCTTTGTCTTTGGTGGTAAAGAGCTGAGTTTTCATCTCAACTACTGCATAGCTGATGCGAAGCTCCTGAAGAGGCTGGATCCTGTGGGACACTCATTATAGCTGCTGAAGGCCTAAAACCACTGACCACTGAAATGCAAGGGAGTTCTTCTCCCTTCAGTTTCTTTTGGTGATGGTTATGCCTGTGGACAAGCAGTAGTAAATGTGTTGTAGAGATCTCGAGCAAAACAGTTCCAGATGAGGGTTAGAGTCATTTCACAACTGTAGCTAACCTATCCTTCTGTAGGTTTTACATTGTAATTTGAGTGTAAAATGTATTTTGCCTATGATATGTGAAGAAGAAATTAAGATTTTAAAAACACACCATTCTTTTCTCTCCATTTCTGACCTTCCTGTGTTTTGTGGGAGGCTTTAGATAAGAGTTTTTATTAAGAATTCAGTCAAAGTGCATGCCTGTTTTGAAGGTGAGTTTTTCATATGTGGTTTCTCATTCTGAATGTTTGTATACCTAGTCACTGAAGTTGGGTTTCTCAGCTCAGGGACTTGGTGCCTCCTTCCTTTACAAGTCACGTCCCCTGACATCGGTGAGACATGCGTGCTGTTCTCTCAGCCCGTGGCTTGGCTGTGCCTGGGTTACAACCAGCTTTGAGTCATGCCCTTAGCAAACATATTCCCTCCTCCTTTTGGTCTCTTATTTAGCTGGCTTTCATTTAAATAGCAAGGATGTTAAAAGCCTTTGTCTTCTGCAACAGGGTAGAGTCTTGTTTTCCACTCCTGGTGTCCTCCCCTTCGAGCAGTGACTCCTCAGCAGCATCTCCTTGCCACCTGTGCCCAGGGGTTGCTCCCAGGCCAACTTGCTTGGGAGCAAAGTTTTCTTCTTTTTGTGTGGCTGCTGTGTTAGGAGGCTCAGACACTGAAGCAGTTGTGTGGATTGGAAAAAAAAAGTGTATTTATTGATACAGGCTTGTCCTTTAGTGATCCGTCAGGCACCCTCTCCATCCTCCCCAGATGTGGATTCTCCAGCTGCTTCTATTCAGGAGCAGTCACCCCAGCTCTCCTGGTTGAACTCTTCTCCCCCTGCTCTTGATTTCTCAGTGTAATTTGTCTGCCAAGTCCAGGGAGTATCTCTGGAGTAGGTTTTCCCTCTGTGGATGATCTGAAAGGCTTTTTGGCCCACGTTAGAGCTGATGTTTTCCAGAAGCACCTGGCACCAGCCTCAGAGCTTGTCATTCACTAGCAAGCATTTCACATCAGCGAGTGCTCGCACTCCTGTGTCGTGAGGCATTTCAGGCAGGCTACCAAGCCCCAGCGATCCCTGAGGTCTGTGGCATGAGGAGGAGACTGAAGGGTCCTCTGCAAGACCCAGCGGCCCGAAGGGAGAAGTGGGCTTTCCCTGGGAGATGCTTTCAGGCCTCAGGTCCGGGCATTTTTGGTCTCTTTTCATATATTTGAGAAGTCCTGAGTTTCCACAGGCCTCATGCCAAGCAGGAGTGTTGAGGGGCTCTCTGATACAACAAGCAGCCAGCTGAGCACCTGCAGCTCTGTAAGTATTAAAGTGATGGTTGATCACCAGATGACAGGCACACACATACACAAAGGTCAGAAATGGTGGCAGACCTGCTCTGTAAAACAAAATTTTTGCCCCAAGTGAGATTCACCTGGCAATGGCCCATATTTTCATGGTCTACACAAACTTAAATAACGTGAGAAATCTATGCTAGCAGTGGCAGCCGTAAGGCAAGAGTTTCCAGTCTTTTTCAGAGGTGGGAATTTTCTGCAGGCAATCCTTTTCTGTCTTGGGCAGAAACATGGAGTTACAGTCCTTCTGTTTCCAAAATCTTCTCATTTGGTCTGGAGCCTCATGTGCATGATTTTGTCCTGTGAGCTTTCAGGAAGGCAAAGCCAGTAGCTGTGGTTGTAACGAGCCTGTGGATGTCATTACTTTGGGAAAGGAAGGTTGAGTTTTAGGAATGTCTTTGTGCATGGCCATGAATCTTCTACTTTCTTGCTCTGCTTTGGAAACTAGTCCAGTGAGTTTCTAATTGAAAAGGACTGAGAGCATGCCTGGTGTCACACACCTTGTGTTACCTGTACGATATGGCTTGCTGTCTTGCAGTAAATTGGGAACACATTCCAGCAAGCGCAGCTGTGAGAGAAACTCATCTGAAGAGATCAGTTGGACGTGCCAATGGAAAAAGGTCTTTAATTTCTGATTGCTTTTGAGAAATTCTCCATTCTCTGTACTAGAATGACAAGACCCTACAAATCCTTAAAAAATCTCCCTACAAATCTTTCTTATATTAGTTTTCTATCCATGTATCTTCTATTACTCATAACAGGTCTAGTACTCAAATTTCTTTTCTTGTCCAGGATTTCCAACCAAGAAGACCATATATATATAATATAGTGTGTATATATATATTTACATATCTATCTATATATAAAACTAGCCCCACCAGGGCTGTCTGGAGTGCCCTGAGAAATCTAAGGGAACAATTTTTGCAGCTCAGCCAGGTCCCCAGTGCAGTACCCGAGCAGAGCTGGGAGGAGTAGGGAGGCAGAAGGGGCACAGTGCTGTCCTGGTGCCCGGCTCTGCCCCACAGTTCAGCCTCCAGAGCATGATCGGACCTGCCTGGGGAAACAGGGAGTTCCTGTCCACACTCCTCTGTTTTTCCTCCCCTAAATCACCATTGCTTCAAGTCTGAAGTACGTAATAGTACTGCAGTACTTGGTAGATATCTGCAATTGTGGTTTTTTTTTGTTTGTTTGTTTGTATTTTTTAACTACTCTTCTGAAAAATTCAAATAGCATGGCACATTACTTTTTACGGACCTCTTCCTGGAGGAACTGGTAGCATTAGCCTGAAAAAAAAAATAAAATTGTTCATTTTCTGTCTCTTCAACTGCCCACTTAGAAATGGAAAGGCAGTCAAGATTCAATGGTTTCTGTAAGGAAGAGTTGGGTGATGCTGATGCTAAACACAGCTACCTTCTGAGCATCTTACAGTTTCCCCCTGTGCTGCTGAACTGCCAGCTGTAGCATAGGCATTGCGTGTGCCTGTTCAACAGCAAAAATAATCAGGGAATTATGGAATGAAGGAAAAAAAAATATTTTCTTAAAGGTGCCCAGGAAAGTTAGGAGGGAAAAGCTAATAAATATCTTTAACAAATGACTTATTCCTGATTAGCTTTTGTGTATATATATAGATAGATAGATAGATAGATAAAAAAGGAGAACTGGTAGAAAACTAAGCGTGTTAGTGAGTGAGGGCTGTGGCAGTGAAGCTGGAGCAACTTCAGAAATCTGGAAAGATAACTGAAGCATGGAGCTGCTTGTGTGATGTGCTGGGAAGTTTTTGCTGTGTCTGAACATCTATCTCAATTGCAGTAGGGAGCACTGAAAACTGGGAGCCTACGGTCTTGGATAGCTGGTGAAGAGAGAACCACAAGGAGGATTCAGGATCCTGAAGTTAAATGCTTCGAGTCAGAGGCAGTGCCACTTTGGAGTCTACCTATTTGTGGAATGTGTAAGAGTAGGAGAGAAATACTTTTTTTTTTTTTTTTTTGTATAACGAAGTTTCAGGTCAATGTGCTACGTTAATAAGTCTTAATCCAGTTAGGAGTAACTAATCATTATTTCTACCTTGCTTTTCTGTTTATAGCTGCATATTTGGAAGTTTTGTTTAATCTGTGAGGCTAAGGAGGAAAAAACAAGGGAGGTTGCCACTAAATACTTGCTGTCTTGATTTGGCTGGTGAATATTTTTGGGTTGTTGGCTGGAGCTGTGATGGATTCTGGCAGCCTGACATCCAAGCAAGGCGGTGTGGCAGTAGATGAACTAGGCCACCATGAGCATGGAGGAAGTACAGGCTGACACCAAACCCGTGTACTTCAAGCACGCGCTTCAGCAAATATTTGCATACAAGTGACCTTTTTTATTTGTTTACAGGTCCTTGATTACTGGACTGTTGAGGTCAGTAGTAGCTATGTCAGCGCAGGAATGGGGAATCTGCCTGAGGGGAAAAGGTAAGTCCAGTTTTATTCACTACTGAGTTCACCAGCTGAGAGTTTTGCCTCACAGGCTCCCTGCTGCTGCATTAATAATAGGTGCTGCTGACCTCACCAGTCCAGTTCACATTGGATCAGCTCGGGATGGATGCAAAGCCAGAGACATCTGGACAACAGCTTCAGGATCTTGAAGAAAGGGGTGGAAAAGACTAAATGTTGTGCATAGGCATTCAGGATGCTTTTAGCCCAGGAATTTGGTCACATTTAGAGCCAAATACTGGGGTCTGGTTTTGTGCTGTGTATTGTTCTTGAGTAGGAGGAGAAATTGGGCACAGAAAGTAGATTCCTTCTATTGTAATGATTAACTGGAACATTCCTGGGAAAAATTATTGGTGTGTGTAGCAGAAATCGGCACAGGAGCTCTCACACTGTGTAGAACATCACACAAATAACACCAACTTCTCTTTAGTTTCTCTCTTCTAGTACTTACTAAATTATCTGAAAGCATGCCTGGAAAGGTGCTATTTATCCTAAAATTCTGGCTTCAGGGGAGGGCTGCCTACACCTGTGCACTCTTTGTAATTACCTCTGTGTGTCCTAATGTCCTGAAGGTTCGGTGCTTCCCTCCTCTCCTGCTCCAAGCCAGCCATTTTAGTAGGGAGGACAAACAAAATTTTATCATGATCAACAGCTTGTGTGCTTCTGCTTCTGCAAAGGCTTTAGTTTTAATGTATAACTTTTAGGTCAAGCTCTGTTGTTGTTTTTGCTTTCATTTGTGTCTGCTGGTAGTGACTTGTAAAGTAAGGAAAGATGCCGCTCGTGCTTTGGCTTTGATTCTGCCTGTCCCCACCTATTTCTGAATCTTTATTCCCTGGAGCCAACAGCTGCCTGTTGTATCACTCTGCAGGGCCTTTCCCTGACTCAAAGTTAATTGCTTTGCCTGACACCCAAGTGCTATCTGGGTGATTAATCATTATCCTCTTAGATGTGGAGTGCTCCCTTGCTCAGAAGGAAATGGTGCTCTGAGCTAACACACACAGCAGTGCAGAAAATATTTTTCTTCGTAGCTCAAGACCAGCAGGACTTTCTCCTCTGTAATATCAATTGTATCTTTAGCAAGATCTGAGCCATCTGCTTAGAAAACTTATGTTTAGTGTATTCAGAAGTTAATTCTGAATAATTCACCCTATAATGGTGAAACTTCTTAGGGACTTTGTGTGTTTTCTGGTTTTTCTTTACTTAAAATCTTAACCTGTTTCGGGCTGGCTTAGTAGTCAGCCAAATGCTCGCGGTCATATGTTCCCTTACATTTTTTATCCATGCGTATAGACATCTTTTTCCATGAGTACGGACTTGTGTGTGTGACTGTTTTGCATTAGATGGTTTGCTGAAGTGTAAGCACTTACGGCTGTGGGCTGGCTGGCTGAGGGCAAGCATGCCCTGCTTGTTAGCCGGCTCTCTTTTGTATGGATTCTGCTTTTCTTTCTCTTTCCAGGATACCTGAAGTGAAACTACATGTTAGGTGTGATGAGGACTTAAGAAGTCTGCTTTCCAGTCAAAATATTCAGTTTTTCAATCTATCTCTGTCTAGTTGCAAAGGCTTCTTTATCGCCGAGTTTTGCCTATGAGGGAACTTCATTTGGACAGGGATAAAGGGGAACCGTGCCTGTAGGAGGGAGAACTGGAAATTTGAGTGTTGAAGCAGCAGTAATTGTACCTCAGCAACCCATCTGCCATCCTTGTCTTTTCTGGCCCGTGTTGGTGAGAAGGGATCTGTGATCCAGGTGTCCTAGGCAGTCACGTTGGGAAGCCGGAATCCAGACGTCCAGAGAAGTCTGTGTGCCTGCATGCACAGGAGGTATCAAGGAGGGGAATACAATTATATTGGGGGATATTCTAATTAGGAGTTGGTTGTGTTTGTGTGGTAGGAAAAAATTGTGATGGAAGGAGGCCATGCAAAAGGATTACATAAACCAATTGTGCAGATAGTCAGAGTGATTGCTTTGGGGATGTACTCCACAGCTGCGCTCTGGAGGACAGGAGAAGGTATGAAGAGCTGCTTTGGAGTATGGAGCAGTTCTTTTTGCTGCTTTAGATTTTTGTGGAGTGGTAGCATAGGTTTCTTGGTTTAATTCTTTCCCTTTGTTAATTTTTTATCAAGTAGGGATGTATGTTTCTTGGCTTAGATAATGTGGAGGTCTAACACCTACAGAGAGTAACTGGTTTTCGTCAGAGCCGTGGCAGTGAGTAAGAGAGAACTTCAAGAGGCCTAATTCAGCATTCCTTCACCAGCTCTCAGCCAGCGCGATTCCACTGTCATTACTGCCACATTAATTACTTTGTCTCATGATCTTGATAAACTACTAATTAGTACAGTACTTTACAGGAGATGTGAATCTGCTCATCAGGTAATCACAGGTTCTTAGGAAAGTAAGGTAGATACGGATGTCGTACTGAGCTACAGCTGAAAAATACAACTTCAGAAATAAATGTTAGAGAAGTTTCTAAGACTTTTAGTTGGTATTTGAAGATGAAATGTGTAATATTTCTTTGGAAGTGCTTACATTTGTCTTCTATGACATTTTGCTTGCAGAAATGCTGTTTCTTGTTTAAACTAAATGATTCAGTTAGTTGCAGTAAAACATAAAAAAAATGCCTGTGTGCTTACTTCTCAGCCTTGTGTAAATATGTTTCCGATGTAACTGAATCATTCAGAAGCAATATATTTCTCTTTTTGCTTTAGATCTCTATTTGTTATATGTTATCAGCACTAAAATACATGTCTCCCTAAAGTAGTAATGGACTGGGAAGTGTTTGGTCTTCTGTGTCTCCTTTGCACCATTGCTCTGGTTTGGATTTCTATTTGCATTGTCACAAAAATACATACAACCCTGAAGCAACAACAGACTGAAATGTGTTTGGTCTGCTGCATTGCATTTTCACAACTGCTTTGTGGGTTCTGTACTCTGGGAATTTGTCCTGTTATGGGATCTATAGCCATCTAAGTTTTCTATGTCATAAAAAATCTTGCCATTGCAAATACCAGCTTGGGTTGCCTGTCTTAAGAGTTGGAACCCACACAGTGATGCTGTGTGCTGTAGTAGCAATAAATCCTGAAAAAAAAAATATTTTATGCTGATGCAAAGGCCAAGACACGTAGAGTCTTGAACCTATCTTTGCAATATTTCATGTTATGGCAAGATGTTGTGCTGTGTCATACAGTTCTATGGTCTTGAGGTTGAATTTCAACAAGCCTTGTGTTATGTTAAATAAATACACATAGACAACTGTTTTAATTTGTCACTCAGTAGGCTGGTGAACTTAAGGCTTGCAATAAGAAAACACCTGCTACACTGTTGAAAGGCCTCACTTGCACTTTGCGAGACCCCAGATGTCAGATGTATTGGTATCTGCGAAGTGAACGTAAGATTGGTCTGTAACTTCTGGATTTCTTGCTGCCTGGTGACCTGACTTCAAAGTAACAGTGGCACTTCGTGCCTTCAGGTATCTTTCTGTAAGGTGGGGCTGATTGATGTTTGCTTGCATTTTTGGAAGGCATTCTTAGTTCTGCAGGTGAACAACACTTTATTTAAAAACTAAAAATAATAAAAAGAAATATATAATTCCATCAGTTGTGATCTGTTCAACATTACAATTTACGTGAATGCAATCCCTAGTCTGATTTTCCATTTCTCAGACTTCTACGGTCTGACCTATTGTCTCTGCTTTTCTCTCCTTCCTGTGTGTTTGGCAGGCAGTACACCCGGTGGCAGTAGTCAGTCCTGTGCCTGGTGATGCCTGATGCTCAAGCTCTTACTGAAATGCTTTTAAATTATTTATTGCAAATCTTACAATTAATGGTTGTTACATAATTCCCCCTTGGCTCTGTAACTGTGTGTTTTAACTGGAAACACAAACCATGTGTTCATTGATACATATATACAAATTGTCATATACTTGTCATTGCTCAGAAAAGATACCTAAAATCAACTCAGGTCTATAAAAGTGTTTATAAGATGCATCTCAGTGGAGTTACGTAGACTGTAATTTCCAGAACTTAACCTGACATGCTGTATCATTAACTGCTGTAGTTCTTCAATTACTCCCGTGAGCCTTTTCTATTCCTTACAAGCAGTCAGCACAAGATTCATTAAAGGACTTAGCTACTGAATGCTTGTGGTACTTTCCAGCTAAGCTTGAGTTTTCTGCTGTGGCATACGGTACTTGAAGGGTCTGTATGTCTTAGCAATTAAAAAGTCCTTTAAGCTAAGAAAGGAGAGCAACCTAATCTCAGTGAGCAGATGAACGTGGATGTGAATTTGACCCTGTTGGAAAGGTGGGTCATGCTGCACCTGAAGGTAACGAGTAGTAGGCATCTGCTGTGCTGAAAGCATGTGTTCTGCATTGGCAACAGATCGTGGGAAGATTTTCTTGTTACAGTACTGCAGGAGGTCACAGGCATTAAGGACAGGGATTCTGCTATTAAAGAAGTCATCTTTGGTAGCAAGAGTAGCAGCATGCTGCTAGAACAGAGACTTCTGTCAAGCCTTATCTACGTATAAACCTGTCATCAGCAGCTTTGCAGTGGATTATAAAACTATTTTTATAGGGAAAATACTCTGGTATTTTATTAGTTTCTTACTGTGTACAAACATAAATGGTATTAACTGGGAAGGTACGAGAGGGTAATAAGGAATTCAGAAATCCTGTCACCCTTGAGATATTTGGTCCTTTGTTGCCAGTTCTTGGTGCTTTATTAGAAGCTCTCATGACTGGCTTCTTTCCTACTCACAGTTACTCTTCATGCTCAGCTTAATGAGTTCTTCTCCAGTAGATAATTAATTCTGCCTCCTGATGCTGCCCTTTTGCAGTATTGTTAGCAATCTGTACTGTTTTGATTTGGGGAAAAAAATCAGAGATGTTTGAAAAAATGTAAAGTAACTTTTCCACTTTTGAATGAAAATTCAATTATCTTTAGCTAGATTTTGCTATAATTGATGTTACAGTTAGATCTTGCTTTATGAAAACCTTAATTAAAAGATCAGGTGAAATGTGACTAGGTTATAGGGAAAAAGAAGATGAGACATAATCATTACTTCATAGAGTCTCCTCGCAAAGAGCGCAGTGACGACTCAGAGCTCCCTCTCTGCTCTGGTGTTAGGACTGTCAGTTGTCCTCAAATATGAAAATTTCTTCATAAATTTTCTCTGCGTAGGCAGGGTAATTATGTAAGTGCAGAGCTTGTGAAGTTTGTATTTCAGAGAGATCCTGGTTTTAGTTGTTTTTCTTGGTGGTGGTTTGTGGCAGGAATGTTTTCACTTAAGACTTGAACCTCACATTAGAATGTCTTCCCACTGCAAAAGAGAGCGTGGCTTAATTTTTACCTGTAAAGCTTTCAGTTTTAAGGACAATCTACTTAGCAGCAGAAGCAGGCACGAAGGAGGTTCACAAAATTAACAAGAGACTGTAGCAGCTGTGATTCAGAGTACAAAAAAGATGAAGCACTTAAGGCTGAAAGTTGGCACACTTAAAGAGCAGCACGTTTCATTGTCTGTTTAGTCATCTTACAACTTACAGTGATTTATTGCAACTGGAGCAGTACGATTCACAGGAAGAGTGGATTTTGGCTTAACAAGGATATTTACTGCATCTGCGTTAACAGGAATGAGGTTCTGTCAGATACGCCATTTTGAATGACAACTCTTAATTCTTAAAGCTGCTTGTTTTCCCTTCCTTGCTGCCCACATCCAGTAAGAGGAGTCTGCCAGATGAGGGAATCAGTACAGTGCTCGGTGTTGCAGAAGGGCATTTTGGATATCCACCTTTACTTCCTTTTCATCTTTAGGGGGCCTGGAGTTTCCAGGGTCTTGTAACAATTAACAAAACTTACAGAGAACATTAGGATGCCTGCTCACCTCTGACTGCAGGCTGGCTTCCAGCCCTGTCTTAATTCTCCACTACTAATGTGCCTGGAGCACAAACAAGGGCCAGGGAAGAGCCTCTCCGTGGGGGAGGCCCAGGACCTGTGCTCCTCATGCTGTGAGCTGGAGTTCTCGCATCCTTGTCCTCTAAGCACTATTATTAATGAGCTCTGCAAGGCACAGTTTTAAATAAAGCAATCCTGTTGGCAGGATTACATCTGCTGCTTGGAAGAGGTCTGTCCATCAGAATGTGTCTAAGAGACTGAGTTGTCAAAAGCTGAAAGCCATGAAGGTAGCATCTCTCAGGCTTTCCTGGGATTTTCTGTCCACCACCCCTCTCTCCCTCAAGGCCTTGAGACTTGCAGCCTTGTTTTTAGGAAGCTCTTTGGCAGTCCACTGCCCTGAGAAAATTTGTCAGTAATTTCTTCCCACCTGTTCCTGATTAGTTTTGAGACTCCTCAGCTTTTGCCCTTTAGCTGTTGATAATGGAGTAGTTGATCTGTTCCTTTTTTCCCTTCAGCATTTGACAGCTCCTGTTTGTCTTCTGTGGATGCAGCAGCCTCATTCTTCACATGTATCATCTCTTTTTTGCCAGCACAAGCAACTGAGGGAAGTAAATGCACACCAAAATAGGCTGAAGTACCCTTGTATTCCTTGACAGCTTGAGTATTAGGCTGTGAATCATCACCTCGCCCTGCAGTTGTGAATGCTCGTCTAGACCATCACAAGTCAATTCTAGGAGTAAACCCATGTGGCCTGAAGAAATTCAGCACTGGTTTGATGAAATTGTCCACTATTAAGGACGGTCCAGTGCAAGGTCCTTGTAGTGGTCAAAATCCTTTCTGGGACCTAACCATGTTACGTGGGAGATCCTTACCTGGGGTCCTCCATCTAGCCAGGTCCATCTCCTGTTACAGTCACATTTCACTGGCACAGGCAGCTGTCATTGAAAAGGCAGAGGGGAAGCTCCAGACCCTGGGGAGGACTTGCATGGGAGCTAGGTATTTGACAGGCCACTTCTCATAAAGCAAAGAAATGTGCAGTGCCTGGACTATGAACTCACGGTGTTGACTTAACCTGTGTATACTGGGAACACCCTTGTTCTCCCTAGCATGCAAAACCTGCACGCCTTGGAAGGTACCTTGAGGAAGAAGTTTTTACATTGTTTTCTATCCCCCCACACCAATGTTCAGTGTTGCAAATACAGACACCATTTATTTTTCTGTATGGTCAAAGATGTGTTTTATTATTTCTGCATGGATCACTTGTCTTAAACATAGCGTGTAGACACAACACTGTGAATGAAATACCTACCACGGAAAGAAAAAACATTCACCGTGACATATTTTCATGACAATGATACTTATGCTTACATTCACAAATACATTATACTTGCATTATAATGATATAGTTGAAACTTATTTTTTGAAATTGGGTTTTAGGTTGTTAAAGGCTTACAGGTCTTTTTTTTTTTTTCTTCTTTTTCCTCTTCAGAGTAATAGCTATAAAGCCCTATAACTGGTACCTGTCTTCCTAGAAATGATCCCGTGTCTTGCATAAGTGGGTAACTAAGTATAGTAATTTGCATTAAAATATGGTTTTCTTCATTGATAGTTGCAACGTATTTTCATGTTGCAAACACAGAATTACTGGAAATGTAAACGAGACGGTGTGTTTTTATAAATATTCTGGCTTTCCAGAATAGCGTATGAACACATGCAATGTTACTCCATAATTTTTCTCAAAAATAGTAAGTTTGCAATGAGAAGTCTTACTTTCTAGATTTGTTTTTGAAATTAATGACAAGGGGTTAGTAAGAAAATGCATTCTTCTCTTCATCTTAAGCTATGTGTTTGGAGTCCATTGCTGGATTTTCAGTTAACTCAGTGCAACATAAAGCAATGAACTGAAAAGTTAGCTCAATTGTTTTAATAATTGCTCAACAGCAAAATTGTTTTAATAATTGCACTTGTAGAAACAGACACAGTTAAAAACAAGTTATTTCTTAGCTGAAGATGTAGGGCTTTCAGGTTTAAGTTAAATGCATGCTTCTCAAGTTCAGCTTCTGATGCTTGCCTTGTTTGTTTTAAATATCACTTCCCTTAGAGCTGGGTAAAGCTGGGTGCTTTCACTTCCATAAGCTGAGTAAAGCATCACTTTGCTAGGACAGAAAAAGTGGTTTATAAACAGAAGTGCAAAGTTGAAAAGGGGTAAAAGGGGTATTCATTTACTGTGCAACTTCCAAATCCTAACCTTGTCCTCTGAAAATAAAATTTATCTGCATAGAAAAATCTTCACTAAGCCTTGAAGTGTTCAACTGCTGTTGTCGTGGAGTTGTGTATGTGGGTTTTCTTCTTGTGTGTGTGGTTTTTTTTGGTTTGCCTTTTTTTTTTTTTTTTTTTTTTTTTTTTTTTTTTAAAAAAAAAAAAAAAATACATGTTAGGATTGCTTTGTTTAATGCTGGCTTTCTAGCATAAATGAATGGTTGTGCATGTGGGTCCTGCCACATCTTTCAGGGTCACTCTAAGGCAATGCTTCCTGGCTGGAAGTTGCTGTTTGCTGGGCTGAGTCAGCAGAGCTGGCTGGCCGTCCGCTCCGTTCCTGCTTGTGCTGATCCTGTGCCTTAGTGTGAGGCCACGTCAGCCACCAGATGACAAGGCCAGAGTGGGAAAGGAGTTGCTCAGGTGCAGATCCGCATCCTGATCCCCTGCCTTGCTGGAAGGGGAGGAGCAGCCAGCTGGGGAAGCAGCTCCTTATCTCTCCCTGTGGCCTGGCCACGCTCACCTGCCTGTTTTTCCCAGATGTAAGCGAGCAGATGTACTGTGCAAGCTCTGCACATGCTAACAGAAGTCTACACCAAAGCACTACTAACACCAATTAATTTTTACTAAAACTTAAAGCTTAGCTTTCAAACCATAATGAAGTAAAGTCTGTCTTATTCTAAGCCATCGTAAAGAAAACTATGCTGTGTTTCTAGTTTTCAAGTGGAAGAAAAATAAAACACTTTATTTTCCTGAAGTGAAAAGCTCAATAATATGGCTAAAAAAGAAAAGTTTCACTGAGTTGTAAGCAAATACCTGCTGATTCACTGTTTCACAATGAAAGATTCTGCACAGCTTGTTAAGTTCCCAGAATCTTTACAAATAGTGCTTGATTAAAATTAATTCAGAAACAAAATAAATTACGGCTGTCTACTTCGGTGATTTAGGTAGTCTCTTTTTGTGTGCTTTTTTTTTTTTTTTTTTTAGGGCTGATAGTCTTGTTTTCTTTTAATGGTTCATAAATGCACTTCATCACAATTTCTGGTACCCGTCAGGTGTAGAGAGCCATAGCAAATCCAGTATTGAAAATCAGGGATAGTCCCTCCCCTGTGTATGTGCATACATGTATATTTTTTGAAAGAGCTTTTCTTTCCCTTCAGGTTTCCTAGAAATGCTGTTCCAGAAATAACATATCTATTCCTGCCTGGTTCATTTTAGAAAAAAGAGAAAATCCATTTCAATGTTGAAAACTTCAAATTATTAAATACATATTGATAGCTGTGAAAGTGACCCCAAAAAAGACATACCATAGAATCGTGGAATAGCTTAGACTGGAAGGGGCCTTAAAGCCCACCCAGTTCCACCTCCCTGCCATGGGCAGGGACGCCTCCCACCAGACCAGGTTGCCCAAAGCCCCATCCAGCCTGGCCTTGGACACCTCCAGGGATGGGGCAGCCACAGCTTCTCTGGGCAGCCTGAGCCAGGGCCTCACCACCCTCATAGTTAAGAATTTCTTCTGAATATCTAATATAAATCTCTCCTGTTTTAGTTTAAAACTATTACTCCTTGTCCTATCTATTCATCCCCTGACAAGTCCCTCCCCAGCTTTCCTGCAGGCCTCCTTCAGGCACTGGAAGGCCGCTGTAAGGTCTCTCTGCAGCCTTCTCTTCTCCAGGCTGAACAACCCCAACTCCCTCAGCATCTCTTCACAGGAGAGGTGCTCCAGCCTTCTGATCATCCTTGTGCCCTCCTCTGGACTCACTCTAATACCTCCATGTCCTTCTTGTGCTGGGGGCTCCAGAGCTGAACACAGGCCTCCAGGTGGGGTCTCACGAGAGCAGAGCAGAGGGAGACAATCCCCTCCCTCGCCCTGCTGGCCGCGTTGCTGTTGGAGCAGCCCACTGATATGGTTGACTTTCTGGGCTGCAAATGCTCATTGCCTACTCGTGTTGAGCTTCTCATCCACCAACACCCCTAGATCCTTTTCCTCAGGGCTGCTCTCAATCCATTCTCCACCCAGCCTGTGTTTGTGCCTGGGATTGCCCTGGCCAGCTGCAGGATCTTGCACTTGGCCCTGTTGAACCTCATGACATAGCACATGGCCATATTTTGTCTATATTTAATTAAATCCAAGTCTCTCTTTATTTTGACACTTGTGCTAAATTTTCTCTTTGCATCTTTTTGGACGAACATAACGTTGAATAATCTTAAAATAACTTTGGATGAAATATACATAAATTTATTCCGCAAAAGAACTGTTATATTGCACTAATCTTGAGGCTGAGGTTGAATGTGGACCACGTAATTGAAGCAGTTCCAACAGTTTTAAATATTAATTTTCATCTGACCTTACAAACTTTCTCACTCCTATTTGCTTTCATGCAAAATTCCCTTTCCCTTTCCTATTATGAAAATTGTATTTTCCCCCTCTAGCTCTCCTGTGTATTCTCTAGGTGTCCACATATTGTGGCATGTCTTGTATTGCCCTCAGCATGCAGATGGTATTTGATAGAATGGAATATTTGCACTTTTCTGGCTGTGAATAATATTTTATTTACTCTGTGTGAGTTATAAATGCCATTAAATATTCCTGCAAATTTTTATGTATGATTTCAGGTTTAATTTTTGTTTTAGTAAACTAAGTAACAAACTGAACTAGGTTTTATTTTAATAAACTTTCATGCTCTAGCCTGTAAATGGTAGGCTCTTTTTGATCTTGACTCAAGTTTCTTGGCTCATTTTTCCCCATTTTGTAAGCACCAGGTTAACCAGATTCCCTGGCTTGCAGAATTCCAGTGTAGGGATGTGATGAATAGTTCCTGTGATGAATAGTTCCTTCATGATACCCTGTTAGATAGTCAGGTGCGTCTGCTATGATAGGTGGTTTCTTTACAGTATTCTTGCCAGATACCACCCTGGAGATGTTGGGGAAAGATCTTAGCACTTTTGTTACACAAGAGTTGTACTCTGTTGCAATCTCTCTTTTGTTTTCTTTTTTTTTACCCCAAAGATTTGGGTTTGCATCTGTACCTTTTGATCAAAGGAGAGTTTATGCTTGTGATGCAATTCACAAAGATTTATGGTATCTCAGTTGGTTTTGCATTCACAATATGACAGTTGTGGTTATTTCTAGTGGCACACATTTTTTTATCTTTTTTTTTTTTTTTTTTGAATTATGATTCTGTGTTCTTGATTCTTACTGATATCCATGACAGTGAAAAGTCTTCAAGTGGACAGCAGAAAGAGTTATTCATCCTGTCTCATTAAGATAAGGTTGCTGTATACAATTGAAACAATATCAGTTAGGGAAGAGTTTCATTTATTTTCCTTCAGATTCTTCAGGGGACTGGACTCCTTCACAGTTGGATGCTATATAACAACATAGGTTTTCGGCACTAATAATAGCAATCAGTCTGGTTTGGGTCAGTGTCTGGATAAGAACATAAGCGTCAGCAACAACTTTGTGTATTAGATGTTCAACAGTACAGGTTCTCTAAGATGAAACAGCTCATTCTGCTTTGATAAATTAGTATTTAAATAAAGTACGAGACTTTGGTGAAGTCTGCTGACGCTAGACCCCCAATCTAGAGGAGCTGTGCTTAAATCTGCTGGTTACTGAGATTTGTGTTCTCACAAATTAATGTGCTTTCATTGCTAGTGGTTTGTCCCGCTGAGCTGACGTATTTCAGAGCTCTGCTGTAGCTGAGTGCTGCCAAACATCCTCAATATAACTTCCAGTAACCATTTCTAACTGCTGTTAATGCCTTTACTAGATATATGTGGTGGGTGGAAAGTTTAGGTATTAGTGGGGACTTGAGCCTTCCCCTGATATTTGCACTCAAAGAAGAGCTGGTTCAATGAAGATTTTAGCTTTATCTGCTAGGCAAGTGGTTAGTGTACTAGAACAGTGTACAAATGTGCTGCTTTCTCAAATATTTCCCATTAGCTTGTTTAATGAGGCACTCTAATATCCCCTCAGGCTGACTGTCATTACTGAAAACCGAAGTGTTAACTGTAACAAGGACTCTACAAGACTAGAGAAAGGCTTAATTTTTGTTTTGGTGAATCTTTATAATTGGTGATGACTTTACAATATGCTTCAGAGCTGCCTGTAGAATAAAGGTTGGTGACTGTTCCAGCTCACATATGTGTTCGTGAAAGCTAATGGTCTTTTAGAATAAATACTCTTTGTGGTTAAAATGTGTCCTTTGTTAATGACATTCTTCTCCCCACAAACTACTTAAATGGTTCTTCTTGAGGCTGACAATCAAGAATATAGGATTACTGTGGAACTCACTGCTGCTTTCACAAAGTTAATGTGTTTTCTGCCCTTATCCCGTTGAATATTACTACTCAGATGCAAGAAATGTTCTAAAATTAATCTGTTGACAAGAGTGCCCTTCTTGTCAGAAACAAAGTATAAACCTTATACTATAATTTGTGGGAATACTGCAGAAAGAAAATAATTGATGAAAGTGTCTGTATAATTTGATATACTTCTGGAATCAGCAGTGTTCAAGGCATTAAATTTAAATTGTATGTCCCAGTGTCCAAGACATAAGAAGTTTATCACATTTCCTACTTAATTAAAACCAAAACAATTCACCCACCTTAAATTCCTATTCAAACTTTCTCATAGCGTAACATCTCTTCATCTGTTTATTAATATTTCATTCCTGATTCTCTTTTCCATGAACTCACTTCTTCATCAAGTGGCCTCCACAAATCCTCCATCTGGGGAGCCATTTGCTACAGCTGCTTGGAATCCTTACAAGTAGCATAAACCACCATGGGCAGCTTCTTAATGAAGCGAAATTTAAGCGAAAGTTGCTTGCATTAAAGTTTAACATTTTAATGAAAATTTGCACTTGACAGTTCATTTATATTTGATAGAGTATATTTTAACCAAGATAACATTTTTTTTTTTTTTTAAAGTGTCTCAGTGCAGCTTTATATGTCAGCAAAGAATGTTTTCCCAATGAATGAGGCATTCCCTCCTGAAATGAAATGTTTCAGTAATTTCTGTTTCTGCTTATTTATTTGGAACCTCTAACAATACAAGTTTCTGTAATGAGCTCTGACTGTTCTTTGATGCTAATGGAGATTAATGGCTCCATAACTGGACTATGAGAGCACTGAAACAGGACGGAATATCTTTGCTTTTTATTTATTTATTATTATTATTATTATTTGTGATTCACATCCTGAGATTGGTTTTGAAGTAGATGGTGTTGAGTCCCAAGGTGGTTTAGGCCAATCTCTGTTACCATACGTGGTTCTGCCTATGGGCCAGTACAGGCTTTGGATCTTGTGGTGAACTGATTAAGGGAGCTTAGTGGTACAAAAGCCTGTGTGGGCAGGGGGATGCCCTCTGAGCTGGTTTACCAGTGGGTTCAGTTGTGTTGGTGCAAAGGGTCGGTACAAGCTGGTGGTAAGGAAAGACAGAATGACAAAATGACACACAGGCACCAATTCCTGTAGGGTTTCCTTAGTGCTTCTAGTGCTTCTAGATCAGCTTTTTTTATACCTCAAGTGCGAAAGACTGGCAATTATGAGTGGTGGGGTGTATGGTCTCTTTATTTTTATGAACCTTTTTAGTAGTAATCAATACAGCAGCAACAAAAAAAAAAATGCCAAGAATCCTTCCCAATCCTTCCCAATATTTTTGCTGCTGCTGAAGCTGGTTATTTGTTGATGCTGCTGAAATGATAGACACTTACATCCCTGCTACCTTAGAGCTTTTTTATTATGTTAGGAGTAAAAGTGCATCTCATTCAATATCCTGTCTCCAGCTTTTGTTGCTCATCTGTTGTTTGTATGATATACCTTCTCTCCTGTCTGCTAGATATGATTTGAGCTGTAGTGGAAGTCCTAGTTGTTACAGGATATGTTTATAATGTATTTATCTGATCATGAAAAAAAAAAAAAAAAAAAAATTTTTTTTTTCTTCCTCTTTGTTTATTTTCAAATGCTTTTTTTTTTTTTTTTTTTTTTTTTTAATGAACAAGAGCTTGGATTTTGTTTTTAGTCCTTTTGTTTTGCTACGTTAATCTCATTTCTTAAAATACATATTTAATTATCCTAATTATCCTAGGGCTTCTCCTTCATGACCTTTTTACATAATCACATAGTGCCTGGGGTTGGAAGGGACCTCTGGGGATCAACTGGTCCAGCCCCCCTGCCAAGCAAGGACACCCAGAACAAGTTGCACAGGGTGGCATCCAGGCAGGTTTTGAATATCTCCAGAAGAGGAGACTCCACAGCCTCTCTGGGCAGCCTGTTGCAGTGCTCTGTCACCCTCACAGTAAAGAAATGCCCCTCATATTCAGCTGGAACTTCCTGTGCTTCAGTTTGTGCCCGTTGCCTCTTGCCCTCTCACTGGGCACAACCGAAAAGAGACTGGCCCCACTGTCTTGATGCCCTCCCTTCAGATATTTATAGACATTGATCAGATCCCATCTCAGCCTTCTCTTTTCCAGGCTAAACAGGCCCAGCTGTCTCAGCCTGTCCTTGTACGATAGGTACTCCAGTCCTCTAATCATCTTTGTAGCCCTCATCTGGACTTGCTCCAGTAGCTCCATGTCCCTCTTGTACCGGGGAGCCCAGAACTGGACACAGTACTCCAGGTGTGGCCTCACCAGGGCTGAGTAGATCACCAGGGGGAGGATCACCTCCCTTGACCTGCTGACAACACTCTTTCTAATGGACCCTGGGATGCTGTTGGCCTTCTTGGCCGCAAGGACACACTGCTGGCTCATGGGCAGCCTGCTGTCCACCAGGACTCCCAGGTCCGTCTCTGCTCTCCAGCAGGTCAGCACCCGGCCTGTTCTGGTGCTTGGGGTTATTCCTCGCTAGGGGCAGGACCCTGCATTTGCCCTTGTTGAACTTCATGATGTTCCTCTCGGCCCAACTCTCCAGCCTGTGGAGGTCCCTCTGAATGGCAGCACAGCCCTCCGGTGTGTCAGGCGCTCCTCCCAGCTTTGTGTCATCAGCAGACTTGCTGAGGGTGCACCCTGTTGCATGACCCAGGTCATTGATGAATAAATTGAACAAGACTGGACCCAGTACTGACCCCAGGGGGACACCACGAGCTACTGGCCTCCAACTAGACTGCACTACTGACTGCAGCCCTCTGAGCTCTGCCATCCAGCCAGTTCTCAATCCACCTCATGATCCACTCATCTATCTATCCCACAGTTCCTCTCATCTACCCTCATCTACCCAAGCCAGTCATCCCATCATTTCTAACTTTTTTTTTTTTTGTCGTAAGTTTGTTGACTTCATTCCTGAGCTTCGTAATGAACTCTTTATAATGCGTACATGTTCATACTGGAAATACCTTTCTGGATGGTAATGGGATTCTAAGATGCCTTTTCACACCTGGCTTCTATTGATTGTCTTAAAATTGGGCTGTGTACTCTCTCTCATCTCTGCTTCGCAGTGGTAAATCTGCAGATTGTAGTAGCAGTTCTAGTAATTAGTGTTGTAAGTGACTATTTTAGAAGCGGAAAATGCATTTAATGTGATGATTTCAGTCCATCAAGTCATCTGATGTTTCCTGTACAATAATTAACTGCATCTTCTGGTTTAAATTTAAAGAACCTTCAATTATATTTTTTCTGAACCATATTCTTTACTGAGGTCAGGAGGCTAATGCCTTGGTTACTCCAGTGGATAAGGATTGGGGTTTCTGCTTTCCCTTCCCAGATTTCATAGCTGCGGTACACAATGTAGAGCTTATAGTTTCTGTGACAGACTTCCAGTTAATTGTTTTCATTTTCTTTTCCTCACATCTTGTCACTTATCAGCTTTATTAGCTAGGTAGTAATATACTTGCCTGCAGCAAGGATCTTTTATTTGGTGTGAGCATTTTAACAGTGAGAGCATATTAGAAAATGTCATCTAAGTGTAAATGAAAGCATTCTTATATGAAAGATAAAGAAAAGATTGCACTGCAGCCATATTTACTTTGCAAGGAAAGCTGTTCTTTGCTTTCAACTTTGATTAATATCTGTCCATTAAAATAACTACATAATGAATACTGGTTATGTATTTTAGATGTTTTATAGTTGATTAACATTTAACTCGCTCTCATAGACTGCAGCGGGTCTTAAGTTGAAAAAGAAAAATCTGTAGAATGCATTCTGAGGCGGCTGAAAGCAAAACTGTAGTGTGAATAGTGTTATAAAGTCCAAAATATTTTTTTTTTCTCTTAAAGTGTTAAGAGTTTTTCCTTAATTTGATCTGTATCAGAATAGCATATATATATACATATAAATATGTGTGTGTGATTTTTTAGAAATAACTTTGCTTTTATGGATGAGTGCTTGCTGGATGGCAGCCAGTCAAACTGGGGAGGCTTTCCTAATCGCCTTCCCCCATCTCCTGAAACCTGCTGCTCTCCGTTTCAGGCTCAGAGTAGCAATACATATATTTTGATATCTAAATGATAAATGAGATATTTCTTTTTCTGCTGAACTGAGTTTTTAGTTTGGATGTTTTGAACCTGTAGGTTTTGGGAAACCCAGTGGAGGCAGTAAGGTCAGAGTACAAGGCAAGGCAGCAACGGTGTGAAAAGTGTCGGTGTGAGAAGGCTGATGTGGAAGCTGCAGAATTACAGAATCCTGTTGGGTGGAGATCATCCACTTATAGAGATGGTTACAGCATAACAGAGCGCAGGCTCTGAGGATGGTTTGGGTTGGAATGGACATTTAAAGACCTCCTAGTTCCAACCCCTGCCTTCCCCTGGATGAGCATGGTCCTGGGCAAGCTGCTGTAGCTGACCTTGCTCAAGCAGAGGGGCCTGCACCAGATGATCTCCAAAGTTTCCTGTCAGCCTAAACAATTCTGTGCCATTCTGAGCTAATACTCTTAACTCTGTAGGTTTTCCTAAGAAATCACATGCTATTCGTTGCAGGTTTGAAAATAAATCATTACACCTGTTGTATTAATGCCAGCTGAATACCTGCAGTCACTGGGTAGCTTGTGACCGGCCTGCTGCGTGTGCGCGGGCTTTCCTCTTCCCTGCTAAGTCCTGGCCATTAACTTTCTGGTGAGATCACAGCAGAAACAGTAAACCTGCTGCTCTCACCTCTTGTTCAAGACACTTCATAAAGGTGTTTTAAACTTCGCACTACCCTTATGTTACCGCAACAGGCTTTGGGTTTTTCAGGTTTTTCAGTAAATGGTGAGTGTTACCCACAGCTATCAGTGGTTCCAGCAGTGCTCTAGGGCTGACAGTGTGCTCCAGTGCTGGCCCTCGCTGTTGGTGTTCTGTTCAGTGGCAGGGCTCTGCTTTTTGGATGCCTCAGAAGCAAATTTGTCTGTTGTAATTGAGACAAGATTTCTGGGCAGATCCTGTGTAAAATCAACCATCAGAAAGAACAAAATGGGCTAAAATGCCCCTAGTATGAGTGTGTAAAAGGTAGCTTTTTTACGGGCCATCTGTTGGTCTTGGTTGTGCAAATCCTTCGTGCTATGTTCCAGTAAAATCCATGTACAGACCTTGATATCGTTACCTCTTGAAATAGCTTCACTGGATGGTTATTTCAGAAGTAGCCTTCTTGGGAATACGTGTTATTTTTCTAAAGCTTTTAGTCATATTCCTATTTGCAGGCCATGGCGAGGGTGAATACTCGGGACTGACTTCCAGTAGCTACCAAGAGGAGGATGTAAGGCCGGTTTTCTTCTTGAAAGAGGGAAGCAGAACGATATTTCTCTTCCCTGTCCCTATTGCAAGACCAAATTCTGTTTCTGTACCTGCAAGCTCCTTGTTGGCAGAACTTGGTGTCCCACATCATTCCTGCTGCTCTGAATGCAATCACCTTTCATTTCCGTGTCACTCTTGTAGTCAGCGGGGAAAGGGGTTATGGCCCATCTGATTAAATAGCCACGAGCAGGCAAAGTGTTTTCTTTCCAGCTTTGAGGCATTGTGGCTTTTTAGTAAGTATTGCTCTGAGTACAGTAGGGGAGAGCAAAGTATGAATGGTCGCAAAAAATAACGAAAAAAAGTCCAACCAACCAACCAAAAAACTGAAACCCTTCAGAGATATCAGACATCCGAATTGCCAAACCTGGTGATTACTGGAAACCCATTTAGGGTGTACCAGGGGGACTGCTTGGTGTTTCTTCTGCTGCTGAGCCTTTCCTAGGTCTCTGTGGCTGGTCCTTGGTTGATGGTTTTGTTTTGAGAAAGCAGATATACTCCTACGCCTTCCTGTAAAGGCCTTTCCATTATATTTGTGCTATCTCCATTGCTTTAATTGTAATTAGTTAAAACACTAATGTGAAAGATGCAAGAGAAATATCCCTAATGGTGAGGCGTGTTTGAAAATTTGCTTCTATATCGCAAGAGGCTATTTGAATGCTTTTCTCCGTGGTGCACTCTGGTTCACTTTGAAAAAAGGTCGAATAAATTTTTAATGTTTTTTTTTTTTTAAAAAAAAAAATAAAATCTTTTCCTGACACTTTTATGTGTTTTTTGTTGTTGTATGTGGGTTTGTTGAGTCAATAGCAGCAGGAGGCACCGGTGTGTCCTGGGAGCTCTGCCGGGAACTGGGCTATTGCACAGAGCAGCCGTTGCAAGCATCTCCTTATCAGAAAAAAAAAGATCTGATGCTGTTTTATTATTAAACAATCTGTATTCCTCACTTGAACTCTGGGAGGCTCCAGCAGCTCTGTCAGGCTAACCTTGTTGCTGCGGGGGCTTTTGTGCTCTTCACCTGGTGAGCCAGTTGGGCAGCGGGCGCCTCGCCGACCCTCTGCCAAGTAGTCATGCCACGAGGCTTTGCTGCTGCTGTGTCTGTTGGAAACCACCCCAGTGCTTCAGGAACCCATGCACCCAGTGAGGCGACCCCAGCTTGTGGGGTGGCGTTGGGCTGTGCTGGTGGAGGCGGTGGGGCTGTCCCGGGGAGGACGGGCCAGGGGAGGTGGTGTCCCCACTGCCGGTCAGGTCGTGTTCTCTCTGCTGAGGTGGTATCTCAGCTGGCCTCAGGAGAAATGGGCTTCTGAGTGTGTGCTGCCAACCTATTTCCATTTTTTTACAAAAAAAAATAATATATATATATATATGTATATAGTTGGATGTCGCTCTCGGTTCTTCTAATGAGAAAGGAATACAAACTTCCTTTAAATGAGCAAGAATTTGTTGGTGGATATGGCACCCATCGTGTGCTGTACTCAGCTCTGCTCTTTACACGTCACTGGACATCTGTTCTTATGGCTCGTGTATGCGTGTGTGTTTGTCTTCCACGTGGGCATTTCTGTCTCTTGCAGAAGTGGCTCATTTAGAGCCAGCCCTTCATTCACAGGAAATATTGCCAATATCAAAACAGAATAAAAGGCATCCGTGCTTTAGTTTCAGTCCTTGCCTCCTTATAGTGGTAGAACTTTTAGTATGGTGTTTGGGGTGGTTTTAAACTCCAGGAAAGTTGAGAAATAACCCATTCTGTCTAACAATAACAGAACTGAGAGCGCTTAGCATCTTTTCTCGTAAAACCTTTAGTTAGGCATTTTGCATGATGAATGCTGACTAGGATCGTAGCTTCTCGTTATCTCAAAACTGTAAACATATGTATGCATTTTATTTAACCTTGGCGTACACGCAATGTGAATTAGTGACTTATTCCTTCGTTGCATCAATCCTTGAATTTGGGATGCAGTCACCAGCAGCCAGTGTGCGTGTGCCCATTTGCTCTGGATATTCTGCTGGAGTTCATCAGGTGTATTTTCTTCCTTGTCATCTTCTGGAACCTGGAAAATCCCACTCTTACAGCTCATTCCATTTAAATAGCATAGTATTTCGTGACAAAAAAGGATGTAACATCTCTTTCAGTTTCATAAATGTAATTTAATTTATTCTTGTAGGTGTGGCATCTATGACAGTGCCCGTGTACATCGCAGAAGTTGCTCCTCCACACCTAAGAGGCAGATTAGTCACCATTAACACTCTGTTCATCACCGGAGGGCAATTTTTCGCAAGTGTCGTGGACGGACTCTTCAGCTACCTCGCAAAGGACGGATGGAGGTTTGTGAGTCTTCATTGCTAAAAGGAAAACTGGCGTAGTTATGATTTGGGCAAGGCTTGATAAATAATTGAAAGAACATTTAGTGGTTGACAGCTATCATAATTCGTGTTGGTTAAATAGAGTTCACATATAAATGGGTAAAACTGCATACTGAAATCGAACTTTAATAATTAACCTTTTGCTAAATGATATACAATGGTAAGCTCTCACTTAAGCTTAATATTCACAGTATATTTAGGTTTTCTGACTTAACTAAACTTTAAAATGGATGAGCAATAAATATGCATCAACAAGCTTGAAGGATTGTCATGACGTTTAGAAAAGTAGCTTGCCTTTTGCATTTAGAATAATTACATCCTGATTTTTCAAAAGGTAAATTTCCAGTGATTGTGGTGCTGCATGCACAAAATAGAGGTGTATACTGAATATTCTTAACTTGAGCAGTAGCAATCTAATGAGAACTGAAGTGATGGATACTGTAGTACACCTTTATAGTTAAAAGTTTGGGTTATATAGAATAATATGAATCTCTTTTACTCTACATTCTGGATGTGTTCTTTGTATAGACATTGCTCAGTGATTCTGGACTGCACCTACCTTCTTTATGGTGGTGTGTCATTTGAGTGATTAGACCTTTCTGTGGCTCAGTATTTTACTTGCAGTGCTGATGTGAAAAAATAATTAAGAGAACTGTGTGGGAGGAATAACTTATACTACACATTCCAGCTTCTGGAAACTTTTGCTTAATTATGTGTGCTGTTCTCTTTAAAGTCTCTCGGGAAAGGGGTGCATGTTGCTGTAAGGTCTTCAATTTCTGTTGCTACAGCCTAGAATTGTTTTGCTATTTGAAAATCATAATGTGAATGATCCTCCAACGCCCAGAAAAGCTTACAAATTAAATATTATTATTTTCACTGGCTTCTGATGGGGCTGAATAAGGATTTCTAGGTGGACTGATGTTTGTAGTTGAAGTTATGAACAATTCATCCTGGACTTGGTATTCAGAAGCACTTAGAAGCTGATCTTTCTTTAGTATGTAAAGAAATATGCATTAAAACAAAATAGTTAATGTTTTCTTGATGAGTCTACAGTTTAATCTGTGTATGTATGAAGGTTAAAGAGGTTTGAGAGGTTTACTTTTTGTCCATATGATGCTTCCATTTCCTCTTATGTAAAAAGATGCCATATTTCGACCTGAAGAAAAAAAAAGTCACTTCATGCTGATTTTAATATAGTCAATTCTAGTTCTCCTTTTTGCTTTGTGAAAATGCCCTGTATACTCTAGCTGAAATGGAAATAGCATTTCACATTTTCACTTGATGCTTCTGATGACCTTTTTACTGCAATGCATCTGCATGCTCCCAAGACTGTGTGTCCAGTTATGGAGGACTGAGAAACAGCCTTCGCTGAAATACCTGGTTTTATAGGATGGTTAATCCCTTCCTGCAGTTAATGACATACAGGCAGTTTTTAGAAAGGGTGATCATGATATGCGCTAGTGCATGGCTAGGTAAAATACACTGAAGTTTGACCCCCAGTGCCAATTGTCCCAGTTGTTGTGTTGTTATTTTAAATGGACTTTTAGCTTAACTAATTTGCTAATATAACAGGTCCCTGTGCATGGAGCTGGGTGTTGAGGAATGGACAGGAAAGATGCTTACTTAAAAATGGAGCTCTGAGTCACTGTTACTGTTACAAGTGTTTGTGTGCTTTCTCTTTGGGCAGATTTTTTGGGGTTTGGTTTACCTCGCGGGTTAGGGATTCGGCTGGGGAAGACTTTTGTGGATGTATCTGTGTTTTTCCCCTCAGTGGGCTGATGCATATGAGATAGGGTTGTGTTTGTAATCCATATGGTTCAGTAAATGCTACCATATTGGAAGAAAAATACACGGTAACACAGTATCCAAGTATTGATCTTGTTGGAGCTGTTCAGATAAATTAAAAGCTGCTAGCTTGAATTTTTCATCAAGAAAAGAGGGAGTTGTGTGCAAAGCCAGTGGTGAAGGGGAAGGAAGCGTTACAGCTTTCAGTGTGGTAGAAATAAATTGTGGAAAGCTAAGAATGGATCTACTGCACATTCTGATGCACAGAAAACAATCCATTGGAAGGTTCTCCGAGGTCTCAAGGGTAATTTACAGCTCTTGAGGCAGGGTTAGCATCAAAGTTAAATCAGGTTGGATTAATTTACTCAGGTCTTTGTCAAGCTGATTTTTGAAAATCTCCACAGGTCCACATTTCCACTTCTCAGGACAAGTCAGTCATGTTTGATCACTCTTACTGTGAAAAATAGTTTTCCATCATCTTTGATCTGAATTTTTCTTGTTGCAATGTGTGATTATTGGCTCTTGTCCTTCCACAGCGTACATCTGAGAAGTGTGTCTCCATCTCCTCCATGAGCTCTTTTTCACGTGTGAAAGATGCAATTACATCCCCCCCCTTGATTTTCTCTTCTCCGAGTAGCACAGACTAGGTTCTCTCAGCCTCTTTTGTCATGTGTTCCTGTTGCTTTTCCATCTTAGTGATCCTTTGGTGAACTGTCCCTGGTTTGTAGCTCACTCTCATGGTGGTGGTCCCAGTCTTCCACATGCGGTGTGGTGTTTTGAGTGACAAGGAGTAATTGTTATTGCAGCCTGCTGGCTCATGCCGGATAACTTTTGCTAATGCAGTAACGCTGTGTTTTATGTACATGCCACACACTGTTCTGCAGGACTGAGCCGAGCTCCATGAAGTGAAACTGTTAAAGATGCTTTGGGCAGAAACTGAGGCTCTGCTCATGGTGAGGTATGCAGGGATTCTCAGCGGCAGCGCTGGAGCTGTTGTTTGGGGATTGTATACTTTTCTGTCCTCAGCTAGTTTGCTGCAACATGAGGCTGAGCAGAGAAGTGTACAGATGGTCCGTCACCTGGAAAGAGTGGCCAACGTGCACATGGCGAGACATCACAGATGTTCACTCCTGAGTCATCCCATACAAGAAGGAAAATTGCAGCAATTATCGTAGCTGTTAGTGATTGAATGGCTGTGCATTGGAGTGCAACAAAAACCAAGAAGGACTTTACTTCTGGTTGTTCTTGGAAATGCTGGATATTAAATTAAAAATAAACAAAAGAAAACAAATATTTAACCTGACTCTTCTGTCAGGTTAGCTTTATAAACCTTGGTAATGCCATCTTAATAGTATTGCAGCAGTATGTCTTGGAAGGAGAAATGTTACAGCAGACTTATTAAATTTCATGCTGGATTTTTTCAGGTCTGCTAGACATCTGGCTTCGAATGCAAAGTCTTGTACTCTGTATAGGAAAGAACTATATTAGATTTCTGAAAGCTGGCTCACTGCATGTAATGTCCAAAATTGTCTGCTTTTACTCTAAATTGGTTATATCAAAGTTGCTTGATCTGAAAATTGCAATGACTTGTGAACTTGCAGTGGATGTATGCTCTTAACTGAACATTTTCCTCCTGCCCTGCTCCTTGTACTCCACTTTGACCTGAAACACGTCAATTGGAAACTGACTGTAGTGACTGAGCTCTCTGCTCTTCTCTTCTATCTTGTTTGTGATAAACAATCCAATAGAGTCCTACTGGGTAGTTCTAACAAGCTAGATCTAGCTTTTGGGAGCCTCCATTGAATCTTTTTTTTTTTTTTTTTTTTCTTCCTAAGATGATTGCAGGAACCCAACTGCTTAATTCCGGAGGTTCTGCTGCATTTAAGGGAGTGAAGGGCTTTGGAGGAACAGAAATGGGGTAATTGGAGTGTAAAGGACTATAGCTGCTTACTTAGATGTACCAAGAGATCTTCTTGCTTGCAGTTTGGCAGAATGCAGCAATTGTGCTTTTAATTTCTATGGTTTTGGTCTCCCTGTCATTTGAAATAGAAGAGGCTTTCTGAATGGCACACTAATGCAGATATTGAATATACTATTTGTTGAGCTTCAGCGGTGTATATATTAAAGGGATTCTATATGCAGCTTCCAAAAAAACTGTTTGTGGAGAGGAAGGAGCATAGGGAGAAATGAGGACATTGATGAATGAGAACATTAGCGACACTTGTTAGATATGGTGGCTGATGACTGCTTAACAAATAATCCTTCCAAAAGCTTTGCATTTTGAATTTATTTTCTTCTTTCCTGCTTTCATTTAAAAAAAAAAAAAAAAAAAAAAACTAGCAATGAACTATATAATTTTTAAAGTGCTAGAAAATGAGTGACTTGTTTACAGTTTTTTTTGCCAGACCAAGGAGTACTTGTATGACCTTTGGAAATTTTTGCCCAGTTTAAGAAGAACTTGAAGGCTTGGCTTAGGGATGGGAAGGCTGGCCTTACATGCACGTTATCCAGGGATGGCCATCCTCTTTACATTACGTTTTGAGTGTTTAAGTGTTGGTTTTATTATTTTTTTTTCCATTCTCCATTTTTCTGCCCTGTTGTATTGCTCATGGTTTCCTTTATTAAATCTACAAATGCTATTCTGAGAAAGTCTTTTTCCATTTTCACCCACGATGCATTTGGACCTGTCAAATACATGTTGGTCATTGTCCTGAAACAAGGTTTTTGTTAATGGTTGTGTTCTCTTTCCTACTCACAATCTCACTGCATAGCAAGCTTTATGAAGACATCCATGGGAGAGAACTCAGAACCACTGGTGTGAAAACAAGTATAGTGAGGATAATAGAGGAGCTAGAGGAGAGCTTTGCTAATCCCCCTCACTTCTTGATTGATCTCAAGGTGTGAACCTATTTATGAGTACAAACTGCCCCAATATGCAGTTTGAGGGCTAGTTTCTGGAGGTGGTGTAATGGTTAGGACAACCGATGTGAAACCTGTGTTGTTTGCAATAATGCACAGGTAACACCAGCTGCATTTAACGACTTTACTGGAAGCCAAAATAAAGTGTCAAGCACAAATGGTTTATCAGATGTAGGGAAAAAGATTTAAAAAGCAGAACAAAATTACATGGTATTCTGTAATTCTTGTTATTGAAGAAATATAAAAATATGAAGGGGGTGGATCAGAACCACCCATGAAAGATGGTGGTATGCTCATCTTCCACAGGCTTTCGCCCTGCTTTAGTCAGAGCAAATCGTGGTGTCTCTGGGTGTTGTCACAGGTGTCAGTGCTGGCTCCTGGAAGTGTACCTCTCCTGCCAGAGGTAATTCTCTGCTGAATAGAGAACTGGCATTAATACTGTCTATAGTAAAATCCCCCTGGGCACCTAAAATGCTGTTTTGATTTCAAACAACAGTGCAGCTGCCTGAAGATTTAAGAGAGAGATATGAAAGATCTAGTGTAAATGGATGCAGCTCTGGTTAAATGAACTTTTTGCAGTGTTTCTGTCTACAGTCAAAAACAGGCATCTTCTTACACAAGAGGCTTATTCCCTGGCAATGCGTATCTGTATACACATACTTACTGATCAAATTAAGCATTTAGGGCCGGCTGGTTTGGAGTTTATCATTTTTTATAGGTCTGTAAAACAATTAGCAGGATTTCAGTCTCATTTTTGTCATCAGCAGTACCCATCTGTTCTGTCTTTGCTTTCTTATTCTGTTATTCTTTTCTTATATTTTCATAAAAGGGTTTATCAGTTTTGAAACCACTGGAATGTTTGAGTTTTTATTTAGTCTGATTCAATGTCCTCTGAACCAGTGGCTGTTGGGTCAGCGACAGCAGAATGTTCAGCTCATCCTGAGACATACTGGAACTGAAAGCAAAGGTCTTGTTTCCTGCAGTACTGGATGAATAGGATTCGTGCCTGCTTAATTTCTGGCAGTAAAGAATATGAAGGGAGGAGGTTTGGTTTGTAAGCTTGAGCTGCTCTACACAAGTAGCATGTAGCATGCTTCTGTAGCCAAATATGAGAAATTTGTTTATTTGTTTATTTCCAGGTACATGCTGGGGCTTTCAGCTGTGCCAGCAGTTATACAGTTTTTTGGTTTCCTGTTTCTTCCTGAAAGTCCCCGATGGTTGATACAGAAAGGCCAGACTCAGAGAGCACGGCGGATTCTGTCTCAGATGCGTGGCAACCAGGCAATCGATGAGGAGTATGACAGCATCAAAAACAACATTGAAGAAGAAGAAAAAGAAGTTGGAGCAGGTATGCTGAATGCTTGTTTGCATCTCTGTGTATCAGTGAGGAGCTAAAAATCAGGCAAAACAATCAAATTGTAGACTTTGAGAGCTTGATTGTTTGCTTTTCTTGACAATATTGCTGTTATTTGAAATATTTCATATACTGGTAATTTCTGAGGTGAGCAGATGTTTTTATAGTCCTACAGTTTTAATTTTAGTTCTGATTTTTTAAACGAGGAAGAAGTAAAGTTGTGTAGGATTCTAAGTTTATACTAGCTACAGCTATGTGAGAATTGCATTCAGAAAATTACTCAATTTAAGAGTGAGCATCTTGAAGAGTGGAAACAAAACAAAGTTTGGTTTCTTTCCTCAGTGGAAAAGACCAAACAGCCAGTAGGGAGATCAGAAGGCATTTTACATGCCCCTATTATCTGGAGTTTATATTCTGGCTGATGATAATTCCAGGTAACCAGGCTTTGGAAAGATTCAAAAACCTAGGCATGTAATATAAAAATCATTTTTCAGTGAGGGCAGCTGCTTTTTGGTCTGCCCAAGAGAATGCAGCATCTAAATCAAATACTTTTGCACTGTTTTTGTATTCTTATGTCATAATTGCTCAGAACTTTGTATGTATTTTGGTATGTATTTATGAAGCAAGATTACCATTCCACTGACTTTTTTTTTGTCTACTAAATATTTTTTCTTTGCTATGTTCTGAAACTGTTAGGGTAGGAATCTTAAGTCTGTAAAGTAAGACTTACCCTAGTTATTGCTTCCTTAAGTGTTGATAGCATGGTTCTGTAACTTCTCAGAGATAGCGGAAAGAAAAATGCAAGTTATTTTACAGCTGTAGGAATTGAGATTTGACATCTGATAGTACCTAACGTCATTGTCTCATTGTAAGCTCTAAGGCCAAACTCAATAAATGAATACTTACTTATCTGGAAAAAGTTCTTTGATGCATTCTAGTGACAAGATTTTTAAAGTATTCTTCACTGATTTTAAGTAGGGCTGGATTTTTCTCCCATTATGTTTTTGAGGCTTTTGGATACCTTATTTTTTTATTTTTATTTTTTTACCTTCATCAGGGGAAAAAAATAAGTTTATTGAAGTCAATTTGAAAAAGAGCTTTAGTGGATTTTCATAGAACAGCTCGGGTCCTGTTCCAAGGTTCTTGATCGTAGTAGTCATTGGACTGTTTGATTCCATGGAGAGCCATTTAATGTATGGTATTTTCTGCTTTGTAGAAATAAAAGGAGCAGGTGTTTGACCCATTCTGTTCCGTATTTGTAGTCCTTGGGCTACACAGTGTGACATTCATGTTCTCTCTCTCTTCCCTCATTCTGCTGTTTCACTTTTTGTAAATTAAATATATTTTTGTTTTAAGACTGCAGTAGGACTGACTCCAGCTCAGTTATTAAATCAGTCCTCAGTACAACCATAGCATGAACTGGCACGCTAGATATGAGGCTTTCTGGATCTCTTGATTCTTTTCCAAAATGCATTGTCTTGCTGGAGTTTAGGTAAGTCAAGCACATTCCCATGGAAAGCTTGATTACAGAGAAATCAGCGTTTTCCTCATAGGCAATCCACATCTTCAGAGCTGTCATCAAATGGCATTAAAAAGTGAGGGTAGTTATGAGTATGTGCTGTCCCACTTGTTATAAATGCTTAGGAAATAGGCATTAGATAGTTAAGGTCATTCTTGATTTTGATTATAACTTGATTGTAATTGCACTTCAACCCATTTCAGCCATAGTCTTCATTGTTGTCAAAAGTTATATGTCAGCATCAAGACATACATTATTTTTGTTACCTGTCTGTTACTTAAAGGTGGTAGTTACAAGTGGTGCTGAATTGTAGTTTCATTTCTTGAGGTGTTATCTGGATAGTCAGTATTGAATTTGGTGTGTGTGGTACAAAATCAACTGCTGTTCAATGTGGAATATGTGGAATTCGATGAAATAAAACTTTGTAGATCAAAAATCATCCTGCTTACTTCTAGGTAATAGCCATCTTTTCCTTTTCTGTCACTTCCTCTCTTGAAAAAGAACAGATTTTCTTTTTCATTGACTGATACATAAGCATCTTTGCCAGTTCTTCAGGGCATCATTTTCTAATTGAAAACAAGCCTGTGTTTGCCTCCTTCTCTACAAGGGAGTAACAGAATTCTACCAAAACATATTGTCCAGTCCCACACTAAAAACTGTAAAGTCTTTTATAACTGTTTCATCAACTGTTCTTGTCACTGAAATAATGAATCACAGGGGAGCCTCGTCTGTGTTGCTTAAGCTCCTTTTCAAAAGGTTAGTTTTGGTGTCTGTCATAATAGCAGAGTTTTTCATTGAAGTTTCCATATGGTCATCAACAGCTTCTGTAAAAAGTAAAAATGCCTTGAGCAATCACTTTGGTTTCAGAAGTCTTTAGTGCTGATACTGTTTAGCAGCTTATATTTTAGCGTTTCAGGTTGGTGTCAGGAAGGGAATTCATCTTTGTGACACTTTCCCTGTGAGTGGTTATGCAAAGGTTAACTTTCTAACAGTATTGAACATGGCTTTTGCATTTTCTCTTCTCTGCTTGCAGTGTAACTTCTGGTGTTGTGAAGTCCACAACAGTTTTCTGGTTAAAACCTTGCATTTGGAAAATGGGAAGGGGAAGGCATTGCATTTGCACAAGACAATCATAGAATCATAGAATATTCTGAGTTGGAAGGGACCCATAAGGATCATGAAGTCCAACTCCTTACACCGCACAGGTCTACCCAAAATTTAGACCATGTGACTTAGTGCACAGTCCAAATGTCTTAAATTCATACAGGCTTGGTGCAATAACTGCTTCGCTGGGGAGCCTGTTCCAGTGTGCAACCACCCTCTCAGTGAAAAATCTCCTCCTGATATCTAGTCTGAACTTCCCCTGCCCCAGCTTCACCCCATTCCCCTGGGTCCTATCACTGGTGTTTATGGAGAATAGGTGACCCGCCTCTCCACTCCCCCTCGCGAGGAAGTTGTAGACCGCAACTTCAACTTGTAGACAAGTTGAACCTTGGTCAGGTCCAGCTGATCAACATGTTTAAACAGCTTCCCAGATGTCAGGACTGTAGTGCAAGAGAGGGCTCAGGTGTGATTCTTCCTTTCTAATCCTAGATGTTTACAGATGTCCAACATTTAAAGAAAATCATGGAAAAGTACCAATTTGTATGATCTTTTTGGGTGAAAGCACCTCTAAGTTGCTTGTTTTTTTCCACGTGCCCCACCTGTACCAGTCTTGAGCTGTGATGTGCCAGGATGCCTGATATTTCACACAAAATCAGTAGTGATGAGTATAGTACTAACATAACATCCTGACAAAATAAATATCATTTGCATTAAGACTAGACTTTTATTTCTGTGTAGATAACGTATGTGTAGCCACGGATCATAAGTACCCTAGGAGAGCAGTGTCGCCTCCCCCAGCCCTATTTATTCCACATTTCTCGAACCTGTGAATTATGGTTGAGACTCTTGACCTTCTCTGCTCAGGTGGACCTTTACGTTTTACAGTCTGCTTTTAAGCGTGTATGAGAGCCAACTTCTGATCATGAAGATGTTTTTGCATGTTATGCTTTGTAATTCTCTCAATGTAAAAGCTGTGTTGGGCTTAGTGGTGTGTGGAACTGTGCTGCTTCCATTGAAGTCCACAGAGTGATTTAGAAAATTCATCATTGCACTGTGGTATTGTTTAACCTACCATTCTCTGTCCATACCAGAATGTTCTGTAATTCTGTAATTTTTTTTGAGACCAAGAACAATGTATTCATACCACTCTTACCCTTTTATTCCTGCAGGCTTCACTTGCTTTACTTCTTTACTGAATTTGCCATTGGATCAGTGAGTCAGTCTCCTTTTTTAGGTTTTGTATTTCCCTGCAGGAGATAAATGTGTTGTCATATAAAGGAAAAATCACCTCATTACCATTAGTTTTCAGCTCATACCTTTATCCAGTTAACTGTCAGTTAAAATAGGATGTTATCAGGGAAGAGAGCTGTCCCCTCAGTTCTTCCTGGCTACAGTATATTTATATTTCTTTCAACTTTCCTTCGTAAATAGTATTTTAACTTGTCAGTATTCCTGCCTATGGCTTTGGCTGCAACCATTTGACACTTGTCTCTCCAGGGAGATACTGGAAGCTTTCATTATTTTCATTCTTAATCGTAATATTCTCCTTGCTTCTGGGAGTCCTTTTTATCCTATGCAATTGTCTGACATGCCTGGAATTCAAAAAGATAGATATACATGCTTATTGTTATTGCATGTCAGCTAGAATCTATTTAATGAAAGTTGGTAATATTGTGATGCTCTAGTAGGGTTGTGCAGAGCTGTGAACCATTCCAGCTTTAGGGACTCCAATCCTTATTTGAAATGAATCCCTCATTCATGGGGTTGAGTGACTGTAACCAAGAAATTAGGAGGAAGTCTTTCAGACAAAAGGAATAAGAGTTGGGCTAAGGACATATCCAAGAAAACCCCAAATCCCATGTGGTTGGTTGTCATGTCAGCCAGAAATGCTTGCTTGTGACAATACCAATGCACGGGTCAGATCCAGGTTGGTTTTGCCTTTGAATTTTGTGGGGAGTATGGCCAGCTCAGGAGGTATTAGAAAGGAATGTCCTCATTCCATTCTCATATTTTAACTGATTGAGCTGCAGAATTATTTCCTTGTCTGTTCTTTTAAGAACAAAAATTCTTCTTGTGAGGGGACTTATCTTCACTGGAATTTGTTTTGTTTTTACTTTCAGCCATAAAAACGATCTCCTGCCTAATTTGAAATTTAGATAATGCAGGCAAGTAAAACATGGAGACATTTGATCTTGTGAAAGTACACTAACTCAATTCAGTGTATGATCAGATAATGAAAAAAAGCCTTCTGCAAAAATCACCAAGGAATATTGAAAGTATGAATTACTGTACTAAACAATTGATAAAGACACATAAAAAGCTTTTCTGGTTCTCCTTTTATCCTTAAAGCCTTTTAAAAGGCTGGCTAACTCTCAGAAATACGACCTTTGAAAAATACAGTCTATATAAAACAATAAAACACCTTTTTTTCTGCCATGCCTAGAAATGTAGTACTACATGTTAAAAATAATAGTTCATTTCTGGTAAGTTGGAGCTCTGCTCATCCTTTCAGGTTGCAGATGTAGCCAAGAGTTTGTGAATTCCTGTGTGCGTTGGGGGACCCCTACAGAGTTTATACCTGGCAGGGCGTTTGGAGTTGACCTTGCTTGAATGGCTCATGGCCAAAACCTTCATCCGTCACATGGGTTTTCAATGTGCCTACATAAATGGTTACCTGGAAATGGACGTTTATTGCCTCTCTGAAGCTGAGCTACTTTAGGGTATGCTGCTTCAGGTGGACATACTGGAACTAATTCTTCTTTACCTGAGGTCCAGGCAGATTTTGTACAGCGTAGTCCTAAAGGGCAGGGAAAAATGAAGCTGCATGAAACTGCACAAAAGCTTAAGAGAACCATTATTAAGAGGGTCGCTGTTTAGTTGTTGTTGTTATTCTGATTTTTTCTCTGCTTCAGATTCATTCTGAAGTTTCTGGAAGTGGAATTAACCTTCCATTGGCAGCATTACCTTTGTATTAGTCTGCAGGTTCTGAAGCTTACAGAAAATTAAAGCTAGAAGTCTGGAAAATGAGAAATCTTCGTTTTCAGTTGAAAAATATATTTGCACCTACTGATTTTGTTTAAGCCAAATGACATTATTCACAGATTGAAGCTGAATTTGCTGACATTTGGGTGGTATAAACTACCGGTCTTCATCTCAGGTAGCTTGTGGGGCTGGGAGTCTGGATGCAGTTCTGGGTGCTGCTCCAAGTCCAAGTGCCTCATTGGACACAGCTGCTCCCTAGGTTTTGTTTAGGAACAGGTTTAGGAGCAGATAGTTTTTTTAGAAACAGAAACAGTTTTGTTAGGAACTGGGGCTTTTGAAGAAGTAGTGCTTAGCTGTATAATTTGACTGGTTATTAAAAGTCTGCTTTATCATGGAATAAATTTCAAACGTTTGTAACTGCATTTACAGCAGCTCCTTCCCTGTTGGTTCAGGTGAAAAACACAAAAGCAGGGTGGCACAGGGTAAGTTTTATTTTAATGAAGCTGTATGGAAAGCTTCCTGGAGGAAGTGAACTTGAAAGATTTGCAGAGAACATTCTTGGTCAGTAAAAAGAAAAATGAGTGTGCACTGCATGGGTGATAGTAAAGGAACAGAGCAATCAGAAAAGACTAGAAATAAAAAAATAAGTAAATAAATAGATAGATATGGAGGTGCTGGTTCTTGTATTGCTGGATGGGAAACCTGTTCTGAAGAGTACTAAGGCTGGTTCCTTACCCAGTACAGAAATGTGAGAAAAACTAAATGGTGGGAGACACCTGTAAGCTGTCTGTAAGACATGGGTTGGGCTTTTCAGTCTGAGGAAGCGAGGTGGGCTAGAGAAAGAAGCCTGTAGTGGTGGAAGGTGGCGTGGGATGTTAATGATGGGTAGGATGAATGAGCAGAATATGTGTAAAGAAAAGTTACAGCTCTTGCCTTGAGGCTTGAGGCTCTTGGTGATGCACCAACCTTGCCAGCCATGGCCTTCTGATAACATCACTTTCATCTTTGGCCTGGATGGAAAATAACTGATGGAGGAGTGCTGGAGCTGGCGTGTCCAGAGCACAGTGTTGGGAACTATCAGCTGAGCATGGGGAGCCATCAGGCTGCTGGGCACGCCAGCTCTTGCTTTGCCAGAAACAGGAATCATCATGTCAAATTCCCTGGGTATACTCGTGTGAGGGATGGGCACACACCACGCCAACAGCAGAATTCAAGAGCTCACTTAATTTAAAAAATAAAATTAAATATATAAATATTCACCATTTCCCTGCTGGACCCAGCATCTGGTCTGAATACGCAGTTCTGAGCTGGATGCTCCCGCTTGAGCTTCGTGTTTACGTGCAGCAGGGATTTGGACAAAATATACAGTGTTGTGTGAAAATGTTAATGGGCATAGCGGACAACTTGTTTTTAGGCTGCTAAGGAATAATTATAACACTTCACTAACCTTAGTAATATGATTAATTATTTGGCTCTTAGAGCAGGTTCTGTAACAGAATTTGGAGACAATCTTGTAGCTTCTCTGCTCTCTGACCTTGTCAAGATGAGTGGAAGCTCTAAAATGGATTTAATGGTTTTAATAATAACACTTCCATGTAAATACCACAAACAAGTAGCTGAACAAGCTTAAACTGCTGATGCCATTTTAGCCTTTTCAGTGTGATCAGTACAATCACAAAAAAAAATATTATTAATATTAAAATTGCTTTTCAGTGTGGTGAGAACCAAGAAGGTGCAGGGCTGACTCTTCCTCCACTGCTGACACTGAGGCGAAGGGCTTGGTGCAAGGGTGGAATTGGTACCCCCCATGGGATGTCAGTGATTCTTCAACAGCAGTAGCTTTTCGTAGGGTCTGCGGACCCTAACGTGAACGCAGTGTTTTGTACAACCTGTTCAAACTGAAGTACTCTGTTAATAGGAAGAAGCCATTAGGGAACAAAAAGGGTTTTAAGCAGTTTGACTCCATGCCTTTTATGTAAGTCCATATCATACTTCTCTAATCTTTATTCTCTTTGGACACCTTCACCAAAACATTGGCTGTGATTTTGTCCAATGTTAATCTCTCTCTTGCTTTTTGTCACAACAACATTTTGTTGGTTTGTTTTATATTTATTTATTTATTTATTTTAATCTCTTCTGTTTTCAAGATCCTTTATTCTGGTATTCTTCTTCGTGAGGGGTTTGACTCAAAGTACGCACCTATCCTTCCACGTCTTCTGATAGTTAATACAAAATATTCACACAGTGAGCATTTTGGTAAATCTTGTCAACCAATTTGAAGTCTATCATGATTGGCAATGTGGTATGGGTTGTATTTCCTTTGACTGAAGATAGATTTTAAAAAAAAGGAAAAGAATAGTTTAAAGTAGTTTGCTGTTGTGTTGCTGCTGTGACTCCCAAACTTTGCCATTTGAGTGCTTCCTTAGATATTTTTGAGCCTTCCCTATGTCCAGAAAGTAAGCTGCTGGAGCTTTGTCCTTCCGAACACACATGAAAAATGATGCAGTGCTTCAATGCTTATTTGATCAGAATATGTATTTAGATCTAGTGTTTTTACCCAGTAAATAAGAAGAAGCTTCTTTTATTTTATGAGCCAATTCAGAGCCATGGCAGTGCTCAGTACCTGCGCTCAGTGTGTCAGCCTGGACTCAGAAGCCAGGTGCTGGAAGGAGCAGGATTCCTCTCGGCATTATTTCGTTCCTGAATAGGAAGGGGGAGCACCACCTTCTTCTTTTGTCACCTGAATGAATGAGGCTGTGGGCTTACTCTTTTCATGTGCTGTTTTTTGGCAGTAAAGCACTTTCTAGGAAGCGCATTGTGCTACTGGAGCCTTTTGTGTTCCAAGATATTGTTGGCCTCCTGGAAAATGTCAGCGCAGATTAGGGGGTTTTATATATGGTTGAAACGTGTGTGTCTGGTAACTAATGCAGCGTGAATAATTCACAATGAATAATTTGTCTAATTAATTTAGACTTCCTTTCTGCTTGTCAGTTGTCTGTGGGGAAACTGCAGTTTCCTGAGACATATTTGTTTGGGAAGTGTTACAGTGCTTTGGAATTTTTCTGTGCAAAGCTGTAACAAATGCAGTGAATACTTAACATTTTCAGTATAAACTCTTTGGAGATTGTGTTTTTGACAAATATTAAACAGTATTTCAGTAATGTTCTAGAAATGTCTTTACAAAGAAAACTCTAAATTGCTCAATTATCTAAAACTAAAATTTCTTACGAGAATCAGCAAGACTGTGATTTCCTTTCCCCTGTGTTTTCAGGTTTCTGTTTTGTGTTTTTTTAACAATTCCTTCGGGAACTTTCCTGCTCTGGCACTCTGAAACGAGGAATGGTCACCAGAAGTCACTAGCACTCTTTTAGCACTCTATTTTTTTTATTTTTTCTCCAGGAAACCACTGTTCTGGTAAATTTCTCGCCCTCAGTCCTCTGAGGAAGGGTCATCCCACTGCTCTAGAAGTCATCTAATTGTGTGTGGGGACATGAGTGGTTGGAAAGTTGCCTGGCAGAGAAGGACCTGGGAGTATTGGTTGATAGTCGGCTGAATATGAGCCAGCAGTGTGCTCAGGCAGCCAAGAAGGCCAACAGCATCCTGGCTTGTATCAGAAACAGCGTGGCCAGCAGGGCTAGGGAAGTGATTGTCCCCCTGTACTCAGCTCTGGTGAGGCCGCACCTCGAGTACTGTGTTCAGTTTTGGGCCCCTCACTACAGGAAGGACATCAAGGTGCTTGAGTGAGTCCAGAGAAGGGCTACAAAGCTGATGAGGGGTCTGGAGAACAAGTCTTACGAGGAGCAGCTGAGGGAGCTGGGACTATTTAGCCTGGAGAAGAGGAGGCTCAGGGGAGACCTTATCACACTCCACAGGTACCTTGGAGGAGGCTGTAGCGAGGTGGGGGTTGGTCTGTTCTCCCATGTGCCTGGTGACAGGACGAGGGGGAGTGGGCTAAAGTTGCATCAGGGGAGGTTTAGATTGGATATTAGGGAGAGCTTCTTTACTGAAAGTTTGTTAGGCACTGGAATAGGCTGCCCAGGGAAGTGGTTGTCACCATCCCTGGAAGTCTTTAAAAGACGTTTAGATGTAGGGTTTAGTGATATGGTTGTGGAGGACTTGTTAGTGTTAGGTCAGAGGTTGGACTCGGTGATCTTGAGGTCTCTTCCAACCTAGATGATTCTGTGTGATTCTGTGTTTTCCACTGAACATTCAGAGATAGATAACTGCATTTCTGTGTAATGGTCATTTTAAACTTTTTTTTTATCCCGATTCTGGACAGACTTAAGTATTTCTAATTCTGTAGAATACAAAATAATGTTTTCAAAAACAATATAGTTCCATATCTAAGTATATTCAAATATTTCTCAAAAGTCATAAGGAAAATGTTTTATCTAGTCAATGTAAGTTATCTAACCATGCAGCTGTAGTGATCTACGAATAAAGAAACCATTTTCTCCCAATAATGTAAGTTTCTTTGGTTACAGAATAACTTTAAATGTCTTAGAAAAATGTCTCCTTTTCCCTGCCATGGTTAGTGTGCATCCAATTCACCCATGTAGAGTTGACTTTCAGCTAATATTTAACATCATCAGACCTAGTAGGTTATTATTTTTCCCCTCTCTCGTAGCAGTTCTTGTTGAATTACTAAGAGAATGCCAAAAGTTCAAGTAGCTGGATTGCTTGTAATTACTTCACTATGTTTAACTGAACATACTTCATGTTTATTCTGTCCTTTAATAATGAAACAGGCATTTTTACTGTAGAACAGCGTAGCCTGGACCTGCCGGCAGCTCTGCCGGTGGCAGCCACATGGTTTCTGTGGGGCTGTGTTGCTGTCCCTGATCCCATGGGAATTGGGGTGTGAGGGCTTCCAGGCACTTTTTTGCTCTGACACCTTGCAGAACACTTCTCCAGGTAGAAAGAAGGTTGTAAGTCTTTGTTTTGGTACTTAAACTGCATGAATATATATGTACACATATAAATAGACACATATATTTTTCAGAGTGCCAAAAACCTTTCATTTCTGTCTGCATTCTCCATGGCATCAGTGGCTATAAAGAGGGCAAAAATACAGTTTTCTTCAGTGTGTTTTGACCTGTTTGCCATCATTTATTGAAAATGGAAAAGTTTAATTGTAAATATTGATCAAATGGTGTGCAATTGCTCTAAGCATCAAATTATTATTGAAACAGAAGTCATCTAAAGCATACTTGAAATTCAGTTGATTTAAGAACATAATTCTAAAAAAAATCTGTCCTGTGATGATGTACAGTGGATTGCACTAGTTTGATTTCATTTATATATAAATGCATAAATATATAACACAAAATAAATGTAATTTTAATTGTAGTTGAGATGGATGTAGCTCACTTAAAAGAGTGCAAGTATGGCTATAGATGGAGAAATTATAATATCTTCTGTAGTGTATGGTATGGAAAGTAGCCTACTGGCTCTGAGCCAGTAGACTTCCTTTTTAGTTAAAGCAAATATACGTTTCTATGGCAATAATATCAAATTTAAAATGTAGGTGGTTCTGACTGTTGCTAGTCTAAAATAAAGGTGGCAGTTGCTGAATAGTTCATTCTGTAGCCAAAGGAAAATAATATTTCTATTAAAGAAAAATTGATCTAAATTGCCCCATACATGACTTAAAAAAAAATGGAATTGTAAGCTCTTCCTGGTACTTATTTCTATCCCCATTAAATTCTCCTTCTTTCTTTTCACTGTCTAGAAAAAATAGGACTCTGCATATAAATGCTGTACAAATCTTTTGTTATTTTCAAATACATTTAAACTTTAATGGTGATTTGTATTACCTTTTCATCTTTCATGTATGTTGGGACTTTAAATTTTTAATGTTTTGTTAAGTGGTGATTATTTTTAGTGGTACTTGGAGACAAGAGGCTTAAGAGGCTAGGAAAGGAAGATAAATTCAAGCAATATTTACCAAAGAACACCAGATTGGCGGGGTGGGTAGGGGATCACAGGCTGCAAATAAATAGAGTTGAATATAGTAAGAAATGTTTATCCTACTCTAATTGCACCGTGGAATAACAATGGAAGAGGTCTGAGACACCATTTCGTCTCTAGATTGGATTGTTGCGAGCTTTACATGCCTAATACCCCTCTGAAGCACATTCCCAGAGGAATGATGCATTGTGGAATACCCAAATACCACCTATTCATGAACGAGTGGCCTCAAATTAATCATCCTGCCCCCATCTGTCATAGCTGGTGTCCTTCAAGCTGTTTGTTTTTTGGTCTCCAAGTGTTCTGAAAATTGGTAGGACAGCCTGTAGGAGTCTGAGGATTGCATAGCTGTGTTTTATTTTCCTATATTTTTTAAAATAAAGGAGTATAGGCAGCTTATTTCATGTGTAAGATGATGTTTGAAGTCAAAATTTGCAGTTATTTAGGCATATTGTGTGCATACATAAAAACCAAATGGTATCTTGTTGGTCACTCACACACTGATGTGTCGTGCCTTACCCTAACAGACCCAGACCCTGTCAAACACCAGAAATGTTCACGTGCACTTCGCAGGGTGGGAACGTGTGCTACCAACACAAGGTTGAAACGGGATCATTCAGGTGATCTTAATGTCAGGTTTCATTAAATCTTTTGTCACAACAGGCTAGAGTTTCTAAAAGTTATAACCTGAGAATAGTTAATGTGTAAATAACAACCTAAATTTGCAGAGTTTCTGGTATTATCCATGAGGGGCACACTCAATTCTCTCCTTGCAGTAGGTGCTCACATGGTTTTTCTTGGTAATTCATGCAACTGCAGTTAACAACTCGGTGTCAAGAACAGCAAATTAAATACAGCAGTAAGTTGAGATATAAAGAAAGGGATTTGGGTATCTGGGCTGTCAGTGAATCTGTTGGTGTTGGTGCATTATTAGGAAAAAACTGCCCAATTTTATATAAATCTGTGTATAAACTCAACAAATTATGGATAATGAATAATCTTAGGCGCCTACAAGTAATATATGTACCGCAGTGCTGCATAATGATAGTGTTTTAAAATATTTCTTGACATAAAGTATTAGTTGATATAAATCCCTGAAATAAACAAAAAGGGACATTTTAAAATATAGCTTAAATTTATTCCATATTTGAATAAAACAACCTAGCAGCATCACAAAGGAGTTATAGGGTGAGGGGTTTTTTGGTTGTTGTTGTTTAGTTATTTTGAGGCAAATAATTTGTATTTTACCAATTTGGGAAGTCGTTGCTCAGTTCAGCATTTTGTTCTCAGCCAAGAAACGTTCCCCACCGTCTGCAGCCAAATTGTCTGTGGTGCTCTGTGAGCCCAGGCTCCACGTACAAACCTCAGCAGCCCCCCGAAACATGGCTGGGGGTGGTCACGATATTCTCAGTACAGGTGCAGGCAGATCCTTGAACAGGTGAGCTCTGGAAAACCTTCATGGGCCTTTTGTGGATGCAGCTGCAGATCCCTAGACATAGCATACCCACGGTGGGTATGCTAGGAGATATGACATGACAAAAGAACTTTAAAATATGAGCTTCTGATATGCTTTGAGTTTACAGGTTTTTTTTCTTCTTATCAGCTGAAACTGAGAGTTATTCTGAAATGTAGTTTTAATAAGCTTGCACTCTTCTGCCCTGCTGATAAACTTTTGTTCCTTTCTTCCCTAACTCTAGCAGAGATAAATTAACCTGAAAAAAAATTACATGCCTCTTTGTATTTTTGATAGGAACCTCATGAAGGGCTGTCCTCAATTTTAGCATAGCAGTTTCAAAGCAGTTTTCATTTATCATGACTTAGATAATTTAAAACAATCCTATTTTTTCTCTGTGCCTCTTCTTAAATGCATTAATTTTGGTTGGTGATAAAATTTCCCCTCTATGTTCTTAAAGTGCTTGCAAATTTGAATATTGGTTTATGCTGGCATCAGTATTAGACCTAATTTTTGCTTACATTTAGTAATAATGAAATTGAAACATTAGTGTTTTATTAGACAAATTGTGAGAGATTTCTAATTGTAAAATATAACCATTGTAAGCCACTAATCAATTTTGTGTAAATCCTGCCCAGCATCATACTCAAAGTGTAGTATTTTGTTGCCGTGGTGATGAGCACAGTAGGGTTTTCTTCAGGATTCTTTCCAGCAGCTTACGATAATTGAAATGGCTACAGAGAAAAAAAGTATCAGCTCCAGCCTGAGTTCCACTGAGAGTATTAGCCTTCGACGACATAAAACTATTTTTACTCTATGTTACCATTAGGGCTGGCGTTGTAGTAATGCATCCCAAACTTTACCTGTGGAGTAAACTTGGATTTAACACTTAAACTAATTCAAGAACATTCGAAGTTCACTTGTTCAACTGCAAAAAATATTGCCAGAGACTTAAAGGATTTGATAATACAAATTGCAAACCTCTATGATTTCTTTGTCCATTAGGGAGAATTTGTATGATTGTCTTTTCTTGTTTGGTTTTGTTTGCTTGTTTATTTGTTTTCTCTTCAGTGATTTATTTTTCTGTGTTGATAGAGCAGACAACAAAGGGTGTATCTTATAAGGGTTGTATATATTTTTTCCGTGTCTGTAATATTTCTTAGCAAATATTTACAAAAACATCTCTTACTGCAGTAACTGTACTAGTCCTGTGCTAATACATCAGCAAACTTCTTGTCTGCTTGGTAAAGTAACTTATGTAGCTTGCAATTTCCCCCAAACAAGAAAATTTAGCTTTTCCTTATTTTTTTTTTTCCTTTTTTTTTCTTTCTTTTTTTTTTTTTTTTTTTTTTTAAC
>CM021731.1:15396994-15410130 GCA_011075105.1 Heteronetta atricapilla
TTTTTCTTTTTTTTTTTTTTTTTTTTTTTTTTTTTTTTTTTTTTAACAAACAAACCATCTATTGTTGAACTGTAAAAATTGCAATGTGTTCCTGCACTGCTGGGAAGCACAGCATGGAACTAAACTCCATAAAAGCTCCAGCTTTCATTTCTCATTCAAAGCTCACTTTCTCCTCTTTTCCACTATTTGAAGCATTTTGGGCAGGAGTCTATGAGGTGGGCTGGAGATAAAGGCTTCAGTTCCTCTGATAACTTCCCCACTATTAAGATGCTAGTTACTGGAGAGCTCAAGATCAATTTGCTGTGTTACAGAAAGAATAGTTGAGGTGGTCTGACTTAATTTCTGGCAGAACTGAGAACAGACCCAAGGTATCAAGTGCTTTGACTACAGCATCTTTCTGCGCCGCAACATAGTTCCCGTGCTGTATGTGCCACCTGTGAAATGTGCGTCTGCCATTACTATTCAGTTTGTTACTTGGCATCTTCTAGTGATAATAAATCTGCTGCTAGAGGATTATTCTTGTCTCACTTAGTAAAGGTATGCATGGACCCGAGAGGCTGCAAACAGATGGTTGCACTATTTTTTAATTACCAAAATACATGTGTTGGTAACACCAAAAGAACATTCAGCAGTAATATTTGAAGGACATGTAGCAGCAAAGAGAAGCATTTACACATTCGTGGAAGTGAAAGAAGTAAATTGCCTGTAATTCTGCTTACGTGTTTATTCATGTAATTCCATTAGTCCCGTCTTGATCCAGCAGTAGCCAACAGCAAATATCTAGGGAAGAGTAGAAGAGCATCAACTTACATGATATTTTACCCAAGTACTCTTCCAGTTTCTGATCATTTGAGGTTTATCATCCGTGAAATTGTCTTGTCTCCCCATGCACACTTTTAGTATGTTAAGCATACTTAAACTTTAAACACAGACTAGCCACAGAGCAACTAATCATGGTTTTAATTCTGTAACTTTCTGTTTTATTCAGCGTTTTCTTCCAGCTTTTCAGCAGATGTTCTTGTGCATTTAGATGTGTGGTTTTCAGGTTTACTCTCTGAAGTAGGAAATGCCCCACTATAGAAGGTGTGCAACTCTTGTTCTGAATGACTGTGTTTTCAAAACCCATAATGAAATGAAGTGCTACTATTCCCACTTTGCAGAGGGAGAAAAGGGGATGGTTTCTCACCAGAGGAAGTTTTGAAGGATCCTGTGAGGCTTGTGGGGGGATTCATGTCCCACAACTACCTGTGGCAATACTTGACCATCCTCAAAATGTTATGCTAAATCACATGAGTATGTATGTGCACCCTGGGGTGAGAGGACAGCAGATGCTGGCCATGGGTGGAACTTTTCAGAAGCTTTAAGCATGGGTATTGACAAAGATGACTCGGTACTGACACTACTGACCAAGGTACCAAATTGTGTGCTGCTAAAACAAGCAAGTATTCAGGCTTTTATTCCACAGCTTATTCTATCTTGGTCCTTGAATAGATTTCCACTTCCTAGAGGGTGATATTCTTTTGTATATCCTTCCTGGAAGGTTGATTGGAATATTTTGTATGTGTGTAAAACGACAACAAAGTATTGCTGACTTGTCCCATCGGATCCCATCAGATGGTGGATGTGTGTGAGGAGGATTTCTGTGCTGTCTATAGGTGTCAAGGAGACAAGCATGAAACATTCAGCAAATATAGTGTTGTGGAACAGTGTTTTTACAGACACTTGAAGCCTGGTGCCTGACTGGTGCTCTCACAAAGCTTGGAGTGGCGTCTTGCTTTTCTCTTGAGCTTTTCAGAAACCTTACGCCGTCAGTGGAACCTGTTCCTGTGCTCTTATTACACAAGCTGAGCTGCCATGCACAGACACAGTATCCCTCCCAGAGTCTCTTTAAAAATTAATGCAAAGCAACATGAACAAGAAACTTGAAAATGAATACAAAAAAATCGCATCGCATAGCAAACTAGGGTAGGGCATCCCCAAAGACAGATGTGGACAGGCAATCTACATGCATTACATCTTGACTGGTTCGAAGGTGAAACATCCATTTGTATGAAGAGCTGTCTGGTCAAAACTGTAGTCAAAAATTAAAGCCGTGATGCTTTTTTGAAGTACAGACCTCCTGAAAAATGAGCTTTGAGCAGTGCTTATTGTCCTAGAGCTTTTAGTTGCTTCATATTTTCTTCGTTTTCTTAACCTGCTTTTACTGCTTCTTGAGATCTACCATTGTCTTTTGATTTCCCTAATTCTTGTGATACCTTATGGGGATAGATGCTTCTTTGTTTTTCTATTATAATGCTGTTTCAGTAGCAATGGCTAATGAATTGGTATCCACAAGGAATACTTAAGAAAAATTGAACAGAGACTTGATGATTGCAACTACAGGTTTTGCAATACTTGAGGGAAATCAGGATTGAAATTTTGACCATGTTTACTGTTGGTCTATATCTGTCTTGTCAGCCTGACTTAAATGAATTTTCTTTTATAGCCTATTTACTAAAGTTGTCACATCTAGAAAGATACAATATCTTGCAAACTAGTCCTTGGAAGAAAATATCATAAACTTTTCCTATATGTCAGCAAGAAGTTGTATTCATCTCTAGTGATGGATATTTCATACTTTCAGTGACAGTGTTATACCATCAGGTGGCATTTTCAATAAAACTATTTCCATTAGTGCAGTGCATCGCTTGTGAGCCTGTGACTCTGTGGTGCATCTCAGCAATGTCCTACCCAGAGCTCATGTACTTTCCAAAGGATCCATTTGGACACTTTATACGTGATATAGCTGCGTCACCACACTGGAATGAAAATCCAGTTTGGGGCTGGTAAAGCCACAGCTGAAGCTTCCCCAGTAATTCTGAGAATCTAAAATAACAGTGAGAACAACTGGACTGTGAGAAGGAGCTGTGAGAAAGAAGAAGAGAATTGCTTTCTTACTTGTTAGAAAGGTAGTGTAACGATGCTGGTTTTTCTCCCCCCAGTTATACATTACTCATGAATCTTTGTGTCCAAACCTCTTGGCCTAACCATGTCCAGAAAGGTTTGTTACTTCTTGGGGCAAGCAAGACCATCAGAGGCACTTCTTCAGTGTACCTGGAAGGGTTGGCTGAAATGTTCCTTTTGAGAGTTTAATCTGCATACATTTACACTTTTCTTCAAGTCTTGAAACTGAATATGTCCATTGAATGTAAGAAATATTCTTTTAAAGTACATTCTATGGATGTATTTTCCTCTGTTTTGTATATAAAATGTGAAGAGCATTTTAAGGAGCAACTGAATTATTTGTATAGTTCATTCTGAGAAGTCTTGCATTATTCACTTTACTTTTTCCTTTGATGTCAAACCACTGGCATCACTGCAGTGTTCTCAGAGAAAACACGAACAAGCAAAAATTTATAAACATTCGTTCCGCTCTTATTAACTGAAAAGCCATCGTCATGCCAAGATTATTTTTGGTTTCCTGCTCTTTGGTATCTACATGTGTTTGAGACATGCCTTCCAATTGATATCAAATTTGAACAGTGACAGAAGTGTCACTGTTTCAGCAACAGATTAATGTCAGATTACCTTTTTAAGTATTTATTTCCATGCTTGTAAAGTAAGGGGAAATATTGGAGACCCAGGTGTTACATCTGCATCTCACTTCTCAGGAGCTGAACTACTGAGATTGTTTTTGATGTAAAGACTCTTAGCGTTATAGTCATTTAGGTTGGAAAAGACCTCTAAGACCATCTGGTCCAACCTTTAACCTAGCACTGCCAAGTCCACCATTAAGCCCTATCGCTAAGCTCTACATTAGCATGTTTTTGAAGGCCTTATTTAGTTATTTGAATGTTATACAGCATGTTTGTGGAAAAATTACAATTGGTGCAGTCTTTGCAGTTGGTACTTGCGATGTAATGTCACAGGGAGTGAGTGACACCAACAAGTTTGGAGATTATAAATCAAATACCTGAATTTTGGGAGGAACAGAGTATAAGTAGGGTGTGGTGCTGGGAAGGCTGTTAAGAGACCTGATTTATGGTAAGAAATCAGCTAACAAATGTCCAGTGCAGGGATCAATCTTGTAGAGCTTTGTGGAAAGTTCAGCCTCACCTTGCACAGAGGAAAGGGCTCTGTGGTGTTCGTCTGGTATGCTGCTCATCCAAAACAGTTACATAAAGGTTGATGTCTCCTTCTTAGATGGAGCTCTGTGTTTTTGCTGTTGGTATGTCACACTCAGCTGCTTCTGAGAGCTTCTCCCTGCCCAAGGCCTGGGAAGCTGCGTATCACGTAGGTGACATTTCTGATCATTGTTTTTGTCCGCTGAGAGTAGAGAAGCCTCCCATTTCAAATCAGTGTCATGGCAATGCCATCTATCAAGACGTGAATGGCAGAGTGAAATACTGCTCTTCTCAATCACAGGATTGAATTGCTGTCCTTTGCTGGGGAAGGTCACTTGTTTCAAACCTGAATTCCTGTGCTGTAGCAAAATGGGGTGACACCGCTTTAATTTTCTCTATGCTTAGCCTCACAGGTTGGTTTACAGAGTGAATTATCTGGAAGAATCAATGCAAAAAACGTTCAGCCTCCTTTTCCCTATAAATAGCGTCACTTATCACATCTTTTGAGGCTTGCACTTCCCCCATTAAATCCTGTTTCTCCGAATGGGTGGCGGAGGGTCCGAGTGCCTGTCAGCAGGCCGCGGCAGGCCGTGGTTGGGTGTTTCTGAGGGAAACCCTTCGCCCTGAAGCAGCAGAGTACGGGTGCTCCTGCTTTAGGCTCTGTGTGAAGAACGCGGATGTAAAGGCATCGCCTGACTCAGCTGCAGGGCTTCCAGGAGCCCGAGCCAGACCTCCCCTCCCGTGCCCTTTTCGAGCAGGGGCGGCATATGCCGAGCTCCCATGCTGCCGGTGCGTGTGTGGGTTCACGCCTCTGGAGCTGTTCCTCTCTGACAGGCTGCTTCCTCCCCAACTCCTGTCGTAGAGGCTGTTGCTGTTTTTCAGCAGGAGCTTTAGGTGTTTTTTGCAGATAGAAACACGGCTGGGTCCCACATCCTGGCTTCTTCTCCCTTAGTTCACTGAGAACAGTGAGTTAAAGCCTAGCTTCAGGGTTTCTCACAGGAAGCTGTTTGCTATTCTTTCTTAACAAGTAATATCAGACCACTTCCATGTCTTGCTTTATAGATGATGTAGTGTGTAGTGCTTCTGCAAAACGCTCTGTTTGGCCCTGGGTGTGTCTGTCACCTGGATAACCTCGTCAGCCTGCTGCTGCCCACCAGAGCTGAACCGCCCGCTGGTGGACAGTCCCATGCCTGGCCGTGGGAGGGGAAGAAGCAGAAGCAGCCTTCCTCTTCAGAGGTCTGCAGTGCACCCGAAAACACCTGCTGTGAGTGCCCTGATGGGTTCTGAGGCAGGGGAGAGATCTGTTGTGCTCTGTGGCACGTGTAAGAGTTTTCTCCTAAGCACCCTCATCTATAGACAGCAGTAAGTTGCTTTCTTTAAAACTACCTCTTCGAGAAGATCTTTTCTTTTTCTTCTATTTTTTTTTTTTTGGTAAATTATATCCAGAGGCACAGCCCCAGGTTTCTGCTTTCCTTCTCCACTCACGCCTCTTACTCAGTCTCTTTAAAAATCTTGTGTTTTTTCTTTTTCTTAACGCTGCAAAGCTTGGTTTGAAATCGGGGGAAGAACCGCACTGGGTGCCGATGCCAGACAGTCGCTGTCTGTTGGGCTCCTGCCTTGCGGAAGGCGTGTGTGGGTCAGGCCGAGGCCGCGGCGCTGCTGAAAAGCAGAAAGTAAGGAGTGATTTGTGTGTGGCATGAGGTTTCAGATCTGAAAGCTTTAGATTTAAAACACACTTAAATAGTGGCCTTCCCTGAGGTTCAGGCTATGGAGACACGTCACAGTAACATTGCATTAATCTCTTCAGTGTCCAAATTCACATTGGTTTAGGGACAATAATGTGCACCTAACTTTGTTCCTAATGGACAAGATTTGGTTGACATTGGACCTGAAAGCTTACTTTTAATTTCCAATAACTTTTAGCAGCAATATGGTAAATACTGCTTTAAATTGATTTTAAAAAGTGAAAGCCTGCTTATTCATCCTTTCAGTACCTCTTCAGACAGATTTATTTTAAGATCTAAATTCTCTCCTTTTGGTTGTCCTGAAAAACCAGGATGCAGGCAGAGGGCTCAGGACATAACCAGCAGTCAGAGCTTGCCTTTATTGTGCCCCCTAGAGCCCCACCACACGTTTTACTGTTACTTACTAAGCTTGTCTAGTAAAAAGACATACAGCCCTGCGGGAAGGAATAGGACCTTAAAATTATGTTGTAAAAACAAAACAAAACCCAATTATTCTGGAGGATAAAAATCTTCTGCTTCTTGCCAAAAAATGCTAGGCAAGGACTTGCATTGACTCTCAGGTTTTAGTAATGGAGGAGAAGAACAAAAGTAAAAAAGTTCAAGCCCATAGGCGGCTGCTGTAAAATGTATTTCATTGAGCTAGCATTACAAAATACTGAATTAATTTTGTCATAGACTTCTAAATTAATTTTGAATAAAACCTAATAGTTTACAGGAGCAGCTCATACAGCTTTTTTCCTAGTTTGGTTTTATGCAAAACCATTCCGTTGCTGTCAGCTGCTAAAAGATGCATCGACTACATCTGCATTTGTGTTTCCTGCAGTGAGTCTCTTCTCGTCTCCCATCGTCACTGCCCACCACAGCACATCCCATGTACTGCCCATTTGGATTGCAAAGTGGTATTGGTGCCCATGGAGAAAATGCCTGTAGGGGAAACAAAACGAGAGGTCTACTCCAGGGATACCCTCGATGTTCTCTGACCCTCATGGAGACGTGAATGCTCAAATCAATGACAGGGTCTCTGGCAGCTTCTAAAAGCCCATGTGTGGCAATACTCTGCCTCAGGGACCAGACTAAATCCATTCTGACAGAAAACCTACAAATCATGCGTTGTGTACATTGATGGGCCTCGGCTTCAAACTGCTTCAACCTGATGATCCCCACCTGCTGCCTTGCACGACTTGCTGAGATGCATATGGCCATGCCTGCTTCTTAAACCATGTGTTGTCCAGTGGAATTAATTTTCTTTATAAACGAGCAAACTTCTCCATTAAAGCATGTTGTATAAGTGTACAGGAACGTCGTTAACTTTTTAAAATAATTGGGGTTGGTGGGGTTATATGTATCTGCCCCTTATGCCAGTCAAAGTTAGCACTTCTCCAAAGAGGGAAGGACTTCACAGTGTTGTCTCTCCTTAAGGAAATTCCTCTTCTTGGTGGTGGAATTGATCTCAAAGCTGCCCTGCCACGGCCAAACTTTTCATCCCAAGTCTTGCTGCTTACTCTTGGTGTTGGGTGTGGATTTACAGTTGAGTAATGTTTGGTAACACGAGTGATTTGTGTTTTATTGTGTCATATGCAGAAATTGAGACACACAGATAGCATATCTCTGTGTTACTCTGCATTTTTTTCTATATTTGATCTTACACGTCCACCATTTCCTTCAGGTGAATGTTAAGTGCTTGAATAATGATTCCTTCATGCATTCATAGCTTGGTCATTTGGCAAAACACACAGAAATTGGTTTGTGACTACAGGCACATGGGCTTTTTCTTTCTCTGTCGGTGTTTCTTTGTAAAATTACCAATGTCTAGTGTGTAGTACTTTAGTGGTCTCCAAAATGGAAAGCATCCTCTGCTTGTCTGGTTGTCCAAAGTCAACGTGAAGTTGTGAGCTCATCAAAGGTGGTGTTATTTCTGTGTTGTAAGCTTGATTTTTCCATGCAGTTCGTGCTTATTTAATTTTAGATTTGCCTTTTCTTCCCCATGTGTTGTAGTCAGGCAAGTTGTTCTTACCTCCACTGTCCACTTTCTATGCTTGTCTGCTGGAGTCTTCATCTCAGCTGTGTCAGCAGGGAATGTCTATAGGTATGTATACAGGCGAGAACACAGATCGCTGTGTATAGGTGGAGAATGGAACTGAATTAGTTTCTCAGATTAGCTGCACAGCTTGCGTGATCGGAATCAGAGATGTTTCTCAGTGACTAAGTGGCAGCTCAGAGAAGCCAGCAAATATGAGGTCAGTGAATGGAGATATTTGGAAATCCACCCTGAAACGTAGGTGGTCCAAACACTGCAGCTTTCTTCCAGCTTTGCTCTCCCTCGGGTTTTGTTTACAAGTTTTCCCCCGGACTTCCTGCCCAAGAATTTTTCCTTTCAGCCTGCTTAATAGGTTGGTGACAGTTGGCAGAAGGCACAGTTGGGCAATGAGGCTCTTACTGAGAAACATGAAAATATTTTCCTGGTATCCATATAAAGATGCAGATGCTTCTTATATCTAACACTGAAAATTAACTTTCATTATTTCCTGACACAATCCGATGCCAACCACACAGTTGTAAATCCTAATGTTTTGAAGCAGATTTGCTGACACCTTCATGTTCATCAGCCCCTGAAGCTGACAAATTCTGACTGCAGTAGTTGCAGTAGGTTTTTTGTTGTTGTTTTTGGTTTTGGTTTACAGGAATTAGTACTGTTCTTTTTAGGGCTTATCTTTAAAGCATCTGTTTCTTCTAACAAGTTGTGTTGCCTCTAGGAAGAAGTTAAGCATCCTGGAGACGTAGTTACTCTTTATTATATTATGGAGGACACGCATGTCTGTGTAAACTCCTGCCCCTTCTCTGAACCACAGCCTGATCACAGTCTGTGAAGTTTGCCCCGAAGCCATGAAGATTAGCAAGGTTACCTGAAATTCCAGCCACACTAGGGATACTTTTGCCTTCAAAAAGTAAAGGAAAGTTTTGCCTTCAAAAAGTAAAGGAAAGGAAAACCTGGGGAAATTGAGATACTATTTGGTAGCTGCTAATTTCCGAGCACATGCTTCCACTGGGATGTTGTGAGTCACTGTGGGAAGTTTGTCTTGCTTCATGCTTAGCTTTAGCTAGTGCATGTATGCTTCTGAAGCCCTGGATAAGAATTTGTACTGGTCCTATAAACAACTTCTTCCCTTAGCCCAGTTGAGGCTCTTACTGCCTTTAAGAAAGGAGTTTAAGTCATTCTGATGTAGTGTTGCAGCTGAGAATGCTTGCTGCTTTTATGCAAATCATAATCTTAATGCAGAAACCCTAAAAATCTCAGTGAGCTTGTAAGGTGGATATTTTTTCACCAGGCATTACTTCCAAACTGCAGCAGACTTAGTCTGGAACTTGAACAGACCAAAAATATTTGAATAGCACATTTTAATAGCATCTTCCTTGTGCAAGAATTAGCCTGAAGTGTGTTTTTCCTTATTGTTATATATAAAATATATGTATTGATTTTGCTGTATGTGTCTTGACGTTGCCATTGTTGCTAGTTCTGTTTCCATCCTTGCTCTTTTGTCTCCCTGAAAAAAACCTGAGCATTAACAAATGAAATTAGGAAGGAGCTGAATGTAACATGTTCCCATGTAGCATCTTTAAGGACAGCTGGGATGATCAGGAAGCAGGTTGCAGGCACAGATGTATAGACACAGGGACATGGCTTTGGGGAATTAGAGCTTAGAAAAACCAAAAACCAAAGGAAGCTGAAGAGATTTTTATTTTTTTAGTAGATGGTTATGCTGTTTCAACTATAATAGCAATTTTCTTTTGTTGGTCAGAGAGTGTATATAGACCAGCTCAAAGAAAAGTATTGCTTTCCTGCAAATCCAGTTTTTACTTATTTTTAATTTAGTATTCATTTGGCAACCCGGGCATGTTTCCTTGTGCTGTGTAGTTGTGCAGGGCAGTTCAAGCTGCACAGGGGAGTTTTGCTCTCGTTTGGAGCTGAAAACCAGAGTACTGGTGCACAAGGGCAGGGAGAGCCCTGATTCTTCTTGACCTTCAGCCATGAAACAGGGAGTCAGATAAACAGACTTCAGTTCTGTGAAAATGCTCCCACCCCCGTGCTAAAAACAAACACGTAATTTTTATGTAGTGCTTTAAATAGAATTTGGAAGTTTCTGTTTCTTAAAATAGCGTGGAAGTGAATCAAATCGGCCTCTGTTCTGGATGTTCTTCCCGTATGGACACGTCTGTGCCTATCCCACTAACCAGGGCCTGTTGTAGCCTCTGGGGACCACAGCAGCACGACCCTTCCCCAGGCAGGACTCTGCACTAAGCCGAGCAGTATCTGGTGGTGGGATGAGGCAGGCGACCACTGTGCCTGCTCCCCTGGTCAGCGTGGCCCTGAGAATGCAGCTCTAGGATGGCTTCCAGTGCTTTGGAGGTGCTGCCCTTGTACGAGAGTAATGGGGGCAAAATCAACCCTTGCCAAACAAAACAAGTTCAAATCATCTTGTCCCCCGTAATTCCACTGGATTTTTGGTAGTGTCTCTTTACCAGCTCTCCTGCTACCACACCCACGTCCTTCTGAAATATCTCTGCATGTCCTGGGAGTCAAAAATAGGTGAAAGTCTGTACTCTAACCACTAACTAAAACCTCACATTGATCTTCTGATGTGCGGCAGCTTTGTTCTCCTCTGGAAAAATGATATTAGACATCACTCTGGGATAAGCTGGGTTGCTTTTTCTGTGATAATGTATTGTGGGCTGTCCGGACAGCAGAATCACAGAATCACCGAGTATCCTGAGTTGGAAGGGAGCTACAGGGATCATCAAGTCCTACTCCAGCTCCACAAAGGATCCTCCCCAAATCAGCCCATGTGTCTGAGAGCCTTGTCCAAATGCTCCTTGAACTGTGGCAGGCTCAGTGCTGTGCCCCCTGCCCTGGGGAGCCTGTCCCAGTGCCAGCAACAACTGGAAGCTGCAGTCCTGCAGCAGGTAGGTGAGCCAGAAGTGTGTGCACCCTGCCTGGTGGAGGGGAACATTCTCAGTACAGACTCTGCCCTACCCCGTCCTTGCCTGGGTGGGTCTGGAGATCCTTCAGTCTCCCTGCATTTCCTACTGAGTGTGTGGTAGTGTGACTCCTTGGTAGTTACATCAGAACACATATATGCTTTTTGAAATATCCCAGTTTTCCTGTGAGCCTCACGTTTGTTCTCACTGGCTTGCAAGTCAAGGTGTGCAGTGCTTGCTCTCACTGCCTCAGTAAAACTTCGAGGCATGTTTGCTTTTACTCTGGACAAAATCCTGGTGCTCCTTTTCCTTTTTCTTCTGAGAGAACAATCCTCTTGTGAAATATTTAGAATTAATATTTTAGTATTTTTTATTAGTATCTATAGCGGAAGGAAAAAGAAATGTCTTTCGGTGTAAACTGAAGTGGCTCAGATAACTGCAACGTCTGAGAAACGTCCCGTCGCTTAAATGTGCCCCTCTGAAGAGGCAGCTCTGCTGGGGCTTGGGCCCACCCTTAATAGTTCTGTTTTACTGGGATTACCGGAGCCCTGTTCTCTAGGGCCAGCTGTAAGCTGCTGCATCAGAAACACAGGTTAAAAAAAAAAGTGACATCTGTCAAAACTTAAAGTTTCAGCTGAAAATTCTAAAACAGAGCTCAGCACAGGAGCAGGAGAGGAAACAGATGTTAGCATTTTCTGCACGGTATCTTTCATTTGGATACCATTCTTTATTTCAACTTGCTGAGGGTATGAAACAGCATAAAAACCTACCTACTGAAATTCATGAGGAAATCTCAGAATTCCTGATTCCTTTTGAAAAATAGGCCTCAGGTTTCTAAATAGCTTAATAAAATCTTTATGATCTTCCTTTTTATCTGCTAGATCTGTGAAGTTGCATAGGAGCAATGAGAAGGTCTTTCTCCTCGCATGCTTTTATCTTGTAAGACAACCAAGCATTAACATACACAGTTATATACACAGTTAATTACGTATGATTTAGAGTGATATATATATTAATATTTTTTTTGAAGGAAAAACATACTTTACTGGGGAAGAGAGATGGAGTATAATCTTACACTCCCCTGGATTTTCAAGAACTTTATGAATAACTGCCCTTTAAAGTATTTTATATGTATAAGGAAATTGCTATAAACATGGCAGTTGGGTAATGCCATTCTGTCTCCTTTATGCTGCAAATGATCAGAGGAGTTTCCACTCGGTATAAGCTAAGCAGCTTTCTGGTTTCATGTTGTCCATAGTACGTGAGGGACCTTGAAGTGTCTGTTACATAATATTAATTCTGTTTTTGCTAAATACAGAATCATGACAGGATCAGGTAACTTTTGCCTGCTGTTCTGTGCAGCATGATCATATATTTTTTAACTTCTGTTTTATTTATGAGCCTTTGTTCAGTGATTCAGTCCCAGCTGATGATACAGGACATCTGCACGTAAGATTTCAAAATTACTTTTAAAAATATTTTAACGGAAGCAAGACCCACAGCGTGTTCTCCTAGTAACCAAGAGGCCAAAAATATTTCAGCTCTCCAAACAATTGCATATAGATCCAGCTACCTGCTGTCAGTCTCACTGACCGTAGCAAAAACTGCTCTTGGAGGCATTCTCTGAAGTTTTTTTGCAGAGGAAATATCTTGTTAATTCTGGAAACCAAGAGGACTTTACTGTGCAGTGGATGTATGTTAAAAACAGTCTGAGAATCTTTCTGGATAAAATTTGTTGCTACCACTGACAGCGTTATAAAACAAATGAGGAAAGGTTCCTAATCTGGCTCTCCATAGAGTCTTTTTTGTGCAAAATAAACTGCTTCCATGCTGGTTTTGTATTGATGCTAATGATTATATCTCATGCAAAATTGTCAAGAGTCATACTTTGTTGTGAAGTACTTTATTATGTCTGAAACTTCAGAGTGGCTCAATTTTAATTCGCATAGGCTGGATGTGAATCCTCCAGAAACTGGAAGATTTGAAAACTGTCATGAACGTCAGCTTTTCATAATCTTCAGTTCTCATGATAAGAATACTTCTTAAAACCATAGCCCAAGAGACTGCGATCTGTTCCCCGAATTTTTAATTGCAAATTATTACTAGTTCAGCCAGTGACAATACTTAAGCAGGTAGTTGGTTTGGATTTGCTGCTCCAGTGAGATCTAATCTGCAGTAGCAAAAACTTGGCATTTTTTTCTCTTCTCTTCTCTTCTCTTCTCTTCTCTTCTCTTCTCTTCTCTTCTCTTCTCTTCTCTTCTCTTCTCTTCTCTTCTCTTCTCTTCTCTTCTCTTCTCTTCTCTTCTCTTCTCTT
>CM021731.1:15415130-15530526 GCA_011075105.1 Heteronetta atricapilla
TCTCCTCTCCTCTCCTCTCCTCTCCTCTCCTCTCCTCTCCTCTTCTTTCTCATGCTAACGTTATCTGAAATTTAAAAAGAGAAAAAACAAATATCAGGAGTTTTTCAGATAAATCCCACCAATAAATAAATCATTTTTTCCTTTTTAAGGAGATGGTCTAAACTAAATATGCTATTAAGAAAGTAAACAAAAGAACGAGCATGCAACAGAAAAAAAAAAGACAAACAAAAACCAACCCTACCATCTTGGCAGTAAAATTTGCCAAAAATGTAAGGCTTGAATTGTGCCGTTCTGGAAACAAAATACAATACCAGTATGCGTGTTAATACAGTAACAGCTGGAAAGATCACCTTGATAGTAGATTACTGATTAGATTAGAAGGAACTCTGAGTCATCAGCTTTTCTTGTGCTTTTTAAATTAAAAAATAAATAAATCACGCTCGAAACTGTCCTCACTGCAATTTTCTTCTAAGTGTTTTTCTTTGACTTAAACTAAAAGAAAAAAAGCTTTCCAATTCCAAATTGATAAATGCTTGGAGCTACCATTCATTAAGGAGACGAGAGTGTGGAGTGGGAAGATGTTCAGGCTGTTAAAATGCTTGGCTCCTTTCGATTGTGCCTGCGTAATTCTAGGTACTTCATCTTACCTTTCCTCATCTGCTTTCTGCAGCTCTGAGGATGATGTTCCCCTTTCCTATGTAAAGCACTTCTGGAGCAGACCATGACAAGAACTGATTGCTGAAACCACATTGCAGGCTGTGGGTATGTCCAAGTCAGCCTTAATGCCTACTGCTTTATTTCCAAGGAACTTACCATGACAGAAGCAAACCATAACGTGACCCTTGCTTTTCTCTGTCCTTACCCCAGTCTTCCTACCAAATAAACAGGTAAACCCCCCATCTCGCTGCCCTGCTCCACAGGTTTTGACAGTATCAGGCTGAGGTCCAGCTACTAGGTCATCAACTCTCTTTGGTCATTGTGAGCACTTCTTTCAGCTCCCATTGGCATCATGTAAATTGTGCTATTACCTGCTTTGCCATGGCTTCTCCAGTTTGAAAGGACTTCATTAAAATGAAATCTATTTTTCATAAAGAACACGTAATACAGAGCCAAAATGAACTTTTTTTTTTGTTTCCCAACTTTCGACTGCTTCTCGTCCTATTCAAAGGCATTCTTAGCTGCTGCTTTCTTTGTGCAAGTACTCAGTCATACAGATTTTCCATCACCAGAGCTTTATGTCAAAGAATGTGTTACCAAGGGAAAGATGTGTTTTTTAAAAAAAATTCTTTTACAAATAGAAGAAAATTGCTTTGTTTTTATGATTCCCAGAAGACTAACACAACTTCTTGTCAAAACAAAAAGGAAAAAAAATATCTTTGTTCTGAGTGTTTCTGTATGGATTAAAAAGATCATTTGGAGGGACCATTTATTTTAAATCTAAGTTTCCTGAGCAAACAAAAACCCTCTTTCAATTCAAGTAGGCATGAAAAAACTCCTTGCATTCCTTTACTTCAGAACAAAAAAGATTGTATCTAATGTGCCTAATTTTCTCTTAGAGCAGGCTCTCTTGTTATACCATTGGATGTTTTCACTGTGGAAAACCAAAAAAAAATCCTAAGACTCAGATATTAGACAAGCTGGCAGTCTTGTCTTATTCTTGGCTGATGGGTGACTGACATAAAAAAGACTCAAACAAGCAACTTTTTGAGTTTTCTCAAAGGAACAGAGAACTGTATGAGCTAGGAAGCTTCCTCTAGTGATGTAAGTTATTCTTCTGATGCTAGTAGAAATGTTGTAAAAAAAGTGGGGAAAAGCCTGGGTTGTAGGTAAAATTGTTTTTTATCTGTTCAGGATAAATAATGCAGTTTTCATCACAAAACTACGTAAACTATTTCCTAATTTGGTAAATTTTACAAAAGGGAAAAATGAATGAAGTTGATACTTTTAGAAATAATAATAGGCCAGGGAAGGGGAAGAGTGTTTACTTCAGTATATCACACCTGTGCAGAAAATCATAGCTAGCCCTGGGTCTTAAGCAGAGGATTTTTTTCCAGATGATGCAGAGGTAGCAGGGCTGGAAGCTGCCTTTCTGTAAGGAAAGGCCAAACAAGAGGAGTGGTTCCTGCATCAGTGGTCTGCTATCCACATCACCAGCCTGAAGTCTTCCTTTATCCCGTTTCTGTCTGTAGACCAGTTCTTTGAAGATACGTCTGGATGGAAGAGAAGGTGTTGACTAGCTTTAGGAAGAGAACACATTTGCAAACTAATTTGAAGGGTGAGCTTAACTGATGCTAAACTGGTGTGTGGCCCTTACTGCTTGGTAAGCCTGCTTTTTTGAAAACACTCCTCTACAGCAAGAAGACCAAATGCTGGCAGGAGCCCTAGGTAGCTTTAAGCTGTTGCTACAAGCTGTCACCTTGATTACTTGGCAGAAGGATGTTCAAACCTGTAAATGGCTTTGGCACAGCCCAGTCTCTCGTCATAGTTTCCTGGATGGGGAATTTTGCCACGTCCTGCACTAATAAGTTGAGGGGCTGGGGCATCACAAGGTTTCCAGGCACTAGATGCCTGTTGACATTTGCTGGCGGATTTTTAGGTTGGCTTTATGTCTATCTACAGTATTTTTTTTTTTCCCCTGGAATTATACGTAGCATATTTTCAGGAGGAAATTCTGGGAAATCATTAGTATCCATTCTTCTACTTTTTAGTTTTCATTATTTAAAATCCTTTTAGAACTAGGGCTTGTTTGTTTTGTTGTTTTTGACAAGTCTCTAGATGATGTAGTTGGCAGTGGATCATGCCCAAACTCCTATGGTTTCCACACTATCCCTTTTCCTTACAGATGAAAACCAAAAAGCCTTCCCCGGTGATTCAGAACGTCTGAACCAAGCTTACTTATGGGTTATACCTAATAACAAGAAGACCAGCTAAAATATAAGAAGCTGGTGTTAAAAGCTTCAGGTAACTAACACAGTTTGACATTTGGAAAGCATTACTCACCCTCCGAGTGTATAATAATCGACTAGAACAGCTTCTCCCCACCTTGGTTTATCTCAGTGTAAGCAAGGAGGTCACCATTGGCTTTTTGCTTTGTTCTTTTGAATGCCAAATTCCCAGATCTTACTGATTTTTTTTTTCTCTTTTTCTTACAAGGCTGAATGTCTGGTTAGGTAGAAAGTTTAGACCAAGCTCAGAAAAAGCCAGTTTGAACACAGCAGTCGCTCATGTAGTATCAGCTCCTACAACAGCAGTATCCCAGTTTTCCCATTGCCCTCCATCAGCTGCTGCCATTTTGCACTTTCAGTAGAATGAGCTTCGGCTGCCTTTTACTAGAGCATATTTTGAACCCTTGTAAACATGTGCTTTAAGGAAATTTACTTCGGATAAAGTAATTATCTGAAGCCACAGTACAGAAAAGCAAATCTAGTCTTATTAAATTAATGATGACATTAGTAGGTCTCATCCTTTTTGACTTCATTTTTATTCATGGTTTAGAAGGAGAAAAACAAACACCTCAGCGGTTTCTCAAGCTCAAGTGAAGGAATGTTCCTAATCTCCTATCTAAGGAGAAGACAACAGCATGAAGGCAGACGTATCGAACAAAAAATGATGATTTTTGGAGATAAATATCTATTTTTTCCACTGTAAAAATTACTTTTTTTTTTTTTTTTGTTTTGGTGATGCATCTTTTGCATCATCTGTTTCCCTTTAGTTCTGTGCAAAGCTAAGTTTTCCATTTTTCGATTTCTCTATTTTGTTGCTTTGTGCTATTTTAGTCTATTGTAATAAATAAGAGGAAATGTAATAGTTATCAGAAACTATTGAACTACAATTTTAGTTTTCAAAAGACGTATTTTCGGTAGAAAAAATGTGTTTCATTCTGAAAACTACTTTTTGTCCTTCAGTTTAGAAGCATCCTCTGTTGGGAACAACCATGATTTGCCTGCAGTTGCTTAGTTTTAAGATGGTTGTAGTACATGAGCACAACACAAGATGGATGACAGGATTGAAGACAGGAAAATGCAAAAATAGTATAGATAGCTTTAAGGCTAGATATTTTAAGAAAAAATTTCAAACCTTTCTATTTCAAAAACCAGGCACTTTATAGTCCAAGTCCTTTGAGTTTTTAGCTGAGTGTGAAAAGCTCCTTTTATATAGAGATAATGATTTCTTTAATGTCTTTCAGTCAGTTTATTGGTTTGTAGACATGAATTTTATGAAAGCAAATCCTTTAATTATGTGTATGCCTATTCATATGTGCAGTTGCCGTGATACAGATTTGCACTGCAACTTTTTAATCTCTGACATAAACCAATATGATGATTTTAGCATCGTGGTTCTGATGAAGTTAGTCAGAAATCTGATAAGAAAACCACAAGTACTTACTGAATTTAGCTGACTTGATGCTGGAGAGATCTAAGCAGACTTTAATACATGGTCTCACACTTTTCTGCAGTGACCCACTTCAGCCATACAAACCCATTTCTGCAATTAAGTTTTGCTGAGTTCATGACTCCCTCCGAGTTGCAAGCCATTGTCTGGGAACAGCTGCTTTAATTTTGAGCTATTCATTTCAATGCCTTCTTTCTAATTATTTTGTACAATGCCGTATTGTGAATAGAGTTTCATGTAACTTTCATTGAATAGCTGATGGTTCGGGAATTGTTAAAAACCTTGCATCAGTTCCTTGTGAAACCTCTGCCTCCTTTCCTACCAGCCCGTGCTGTAGAGTTCCAGCTTATTCAACAAGCGTCATTGTTGAGTCTAGATTTAGGTGAGCTGTGTAAGGCCTTCTGAATATAAAGACAGTTTTAAACTTGATTAAGAACTTTATAGGAAGTTTATGAAGAACAGATGATGTTTCATAGGCATTCACCAGCCTGGATTCATGACAGATGCTGCAGAATCTGTGGTGGACCAAACTTTTTAAGCCCTAAGCTGTTATGCTCAAGTGGGATGCAGAGCATGGAAAGCTGGGGGCTGATATTAGTGAATTACGGTTGAGAGATGCATTTATTAGCATTTTTTTTCGGTGTAAAGCTTGTAGTGGAGGAGAAATCTGAGAGTATGTGTGGGCTGTGGATGGTTCCTAGCTAGGCAGCAAATGTTTTGTTTTCCTTCCTCCAAGGAAATGCCACTTCGACTCCAGAACCCGTTGATATAGTTGTTTGCCCAGCCGTGCCATGCATCTTGCTTGAGAATATCTTACCTTGCTTGAGGTTGGCTCTGTGTATCAGTAACTTGATTTTACCCGCAGAGAGATGTTTTGGAGATCATGCTGCAACTATACGGCAGGACCTGTCCAAAATCAAAACTGATGGCATGTAATCTGTTCTTCGCTAACAGACTGGTATCGGTTTTTATTTTGATTCAATACATGTAATAATTTCTGTATGTTCATGGAGGACCTTGGTGATAACATATAAGTGTAACCATAAAATATAGATCTGCTTCACATCCAGTTACAACTTGTGTTAAGCTTTTTTTTAATTATGATTTTGATGGCATCTCTTTTGACTTGTATGTATTGTCATCTAGCTAGGTGTTCTGGGTAGGTATATCCGGTGTGATAAAATGTATAAAACTTAGAACATATTCTTGTGAACTGTTCTGGCCCAAACAACAAACTAAGCAGAAAGAAATGCAAATAAGTAGTAGAGACAAATAATTTATTCTTGCCTGGTTTCATATAGTTTTCTGTATTCATTTTTTTAAGGATACTTTAAAAATGTAAAAGTTGCAGAGAAGAAAACTCTGTTTGCCACAGATTTTTGGTTTTCTATTCAGTAATAAAGTGTTTTCTGACTTTTGAGTATAATCTCATACCAATGCTACTAAAGGTAAGGATAAAGTTTAATTATTTTATGCTCCCTCTACTGGCCTTAGACTTATCCCACAGCATAGACTTATCCCACACCTTAAAAATACCCAAACTTGCAATGGTTTTTTGGAAGTTGAGAGAACATTGGTGGGAATTGGGAGAACATTTTTATCTGTGTGATTCAGCTTTGAGCAGTAAGTAATGGCATTTCTGAAGTAGCCCTTCAGTAACAGTGGGAACTTTTAGAAAAGGAACAAAAATGATATGTTTTGAAAACTTTGAGTATGTTCAGTTACAGCAGATGTGCAATCTGTTCGTACGATACAGGAGAGCTGTGCATCTACCATCAATTACACTGTACATCGTGTCCAAAAATTGTTTAATTTTTTTGCTTGAGCTTCATGAAAATCATCTTATGTAGTACAACATGAAAAAACAGAACTGAACTGAAAAAGTTGTTCAAAAATAAGTGAAATAGCCCAAACTTGTTTGAAGCTAAGGTGCAAAACCTGTTGTGCCTGGGAACATTGTCTTGATAGAGATCACTTAAGAACTATTACGTATTCTTTTTTGTTTTGTTTTGTTTTGTTTGTTTGTTTTTGAAGCTGGACCTGTGATCTGCAGAATGCTAACATACCCTCCAACTCGAAGAGCCTTAATTGTGGGTTGTGGTCTGCAGATGTTTCAACAACTGTCAGGGATTAACACCGTCATGTATGTATTTACTGCTTGCTTCTCTTTTAAAAATACTTTTAAAATACTTTTAAAAAAGTCAATTAGACCAATAGCAGTTGTAGGTGGGCTTCTGGACAAATTCTGAAATGTGAAAAATTGAGTGTGAGAGCTGGAATGCTGCTTTTAAATCTGGATGTTGGTATATTTGGTATCTCGGAAAATTGGTACGAGAAAATGCCAGTATAAGGGTAACCATTTATATACAGATGACTGCAAACTACTGAGAGACATTATATTATATGTTAGGGTTTACGGTTAAAGCTATGCAAGTATAGATAAGAAAGTATTCTCATGGCTTGAATTTGTGTGGAAATAGATCAAAATACTGTGAGGGCTAGACTGTTGACCATGTAAATGGAATGGAAAATTACTGTGAAGTGCTAAAGGAGGTAAGATGCTGAGGCAAGAAGCATTTGCCATTATTGTATGTTCTATTATGTGTACGGAGACTCAGCAAATGTAGAGGTGAAGACGAATATATTGGGTTTTCTGATAAGCTGTCAGCTCAAATGAGGAGTAGCTTTTGATAAATGTGCAGTGCACAAGACCTAGTTTAAGATGAAATTACTGCTGAGCTATCCTGCAAAAGTAGCCATAACAAATGATTTCCATATTGGTTTAAGAGCAAGTGTAAAATACATTGCAGTAGCATCTTATAGAGAGAACTACAGCTAAATGAGGAAGATAGTAATGAAACAGTTATAAGGAACAGGTAAAATAATAAAGCTTTTAGTGGTATCAAGAGCTACCATATAAAATATTAGAGTAAATATCTACCATCTATCATAAGGGGGAAAAAAAACAGTATTGTTAAACTGCAAATAAGGGAAATTTGTAACACGCTTTAAAAAGAGAGACTTTATGCAGTAGAAGTTGTAAGCCAAAGTGGAAAACAGGAGAACGAATAGCTGCTAAGTTACATGTGAAATACAGAAGACAGGCACAGAAGGAGCTTTGAGGAGATCTTCAGGCTCATCAGAACCAAGAGACTTAAGAGGGTTTCAGGGCCTAGTATGGATCAAGGCTCTGAGAGAACAGTAGCAGAAGATAAATCTGCAGCAGCAAATCTTAAAGACTCCTTTTGCATCTGTGTTAATTATGGAAGGTATATCAAAGTTCCCATACGAGAGCTTAAACGCTAGAGCTTGCAAAAGGTTTGCTTCAAATTGAAGTGTTATGGGAAGAAATTTTAGAATAAGCTGATTAAAATGAATTATAACAAATTGCCTGGACTAATCAGTGTACAACAACAAGTCTGGACTACTTCAAATCCATGGTCAAAAAGAATTTGGAAATGTAGCTTACTCTGTGTGAAGCTGCAGCCCAGAAAGTTTTATTTCTGTCCATATCAAAATTAAAATAGTCATAAAATCAAAGGAGAAGATGTGTTTGTAAATATGAAAAATATGTACATACGGAAAGTAAAATAATAAAGAAGAGCCAACATGATTGCTGTAGACCAACTATAACTTCCAAGTCTGTTGGTGGGCATGTGAGGACTATACCATATGATCTGACTATCCTAGCCCATGTTGCCACAGCTTATTGAAGAAACCAGGTGGTCAAAAAAGTAAGAGAGAAGTCTTGGGTTAAGAAACAAAGCTAAGAAATATGGGTAAGAATAAAATATTGGTTATCACAATGAAGGAAAGTCAGGAGTAGGATCCTGCAGGGATCTATGTGGAAGTCTTTGCTATTCAGCATTTTTAAGTCAGTGAAAGGGGCAAAACAGCAAAAATCAGCTTGTACTCATACACTATTCAGAAGATTAAAATCCTCAAATCTGTGAAAATGAACAGCTGTGGGAAGATGATACAAAATAACATATTAATAAAATGGCAAAAGCGTTAACTTTTTAATACTATTCAATAATGCTTCCAGGAGGGAACTGGCTAGAGATCTTGAAGCTGAATATAGCTCTATATAAACACCACGACTAAGCTGGAACAGTACAAACAGTTGCCAATTTTTTTTTTATTTTTTTTATTTTTTTAAAAATATCGATAAACCAGGTTGTATGTGGAGAGAGAGATCCTGTATTTGAACAGGATGGTTAGAACTCTGCAGCTTGGAAAAGAAATAAGCTCAGAAGAAACGCATGATATATAAAACTGCTAATGTTGTGCAGAAGATGGGGAGGGTATGGTTATTCATTATTTCTTATAGTTTTGTTGACCCCTGGTTCTTACCCAGCAGTTGGTTTAAAATAAACAGAAGGAAACATTTTTTCATGCAGCGCATAATTATATAGTGGAACTCATTGCCACAGGAAGTTACAGATGCCAAAAGTAGAAATAAGTTTAGAAGGTAATTAGGGAACCTGATATAATAAACATTGTTAAAGTATTAGTAAACATGATGTGGATGCAACCTCTGGCCAAGGACAGTCATTCTCATGTTTTGGTTCTTACTACTTTAGGGATCTTTATTAGGCAAGAACCAAAAATTGTCAGTTCACAAGTCTTATGACACTGGTAGGTTGACTCTACTTATTTTAACCTTCATATGTTGTAAAATCTCAAACTATTTTCTCTGTAGGAGGTTCTACAAATAGTTTTGGAATTGACCTAATTCGCTCTCAAATGTGTAGGAGGACAGAATTGCAATTATAAAACATTGCTAGATCTGAAGTTCAGAATAAGAAAATGCCTATAATAAACACGTGAAGGCACTGTTGTTAAAGGACTACCTTGTAAACCATTTGAATTATCCAGTGTTTTTGAATAATCCAATACAAGTACATTTTGGTTATCAGGTATGCAAGATAAACATTCTGCTATGAAAGGACATTTTTCAAATATAAGTAATCTGCTGCCTATTGACAGTTTGCTTGCATAAAAGTTGATGATTGGTTTTTAATGCAGTAATTAAATGGTACCTTATGAAACTGTCAGGTTGTATTAACTCTCTAAGCACTGTTTTCCTCTCCGTAACAGTTGGTTCTGTCATTCTGGGATTGCTGTTTTGTAGCAGCAGGAAAATGGATGTTGTAGGATTGTGTGGACTTCACTGGTTTTGCAAACGCACTTAGCAAAATGTGTGGATCACAAAAATTGTTTTGATGGTTGTCGTTCACTTAAGTTTTTGGTGCTGCTGAGAATCCTCTCTTCTTGCTACACCCCTTTGTAGGCTGCAAGAGAAGGGACTGATAACTCTGACTTGTTTCTGCCTACCTTTCCCTTGCAGAAAATTTAGCAGCCTCCAGTTTTCCCCTTTGCCTTTACAAATTTCCATGGGACTCTTCTGCACTGTGATCAGTTAAGCTGGTAATGGCTATAATGGGCCCCAACTTGTTCTAATCTTTTGACTTGGGGCATTCCATTACTTCTCATGCAGAAGAATTCATTAAATCCTGTATTTTAACATATGAAGGAAAGGCCAGAGGAGTGGTTTGTGTGGGTTTGGAAAATTAAAAAAATCAAATCACAAAGCAGGACAGTGAAATGAAAATAGAAGGTAGAACGCAGTTGTAGAATAATTTAATACTTCCCCAAATTTTATATGCTTTACTGAATAGCTCTTCTATTTAAGAAAACAAAAATTTTAATTAAAAAACGATTGGTGTTAGAGGTAGGGAGTTATATAGAGAAATTTTGCAGGGGTCTAAAAGTAGTCACCAGCTGTTCCCAGGAGTAGAAGAGATCCTAAAAAACAGAGGAAAAACAAATAAACAAACAAAAACTAAAACACATGGAGTCAACAACAAAAATCTAGAGCTTCAATATTTAAGGGTTAATTTTCTAGTTAAAAATTGGGTACAAGTAGTGAACCCAATGAGAGCAACAAAGTCCATGTGTAGCTGGATTTCCCTTGAGAACGGTGAGAGGAAGAACTGTGGTAAGAATTCTTGAGGACTGTGCTCTTGCCATGCTACTTTGCAATAAAATGATGTCGTTTTTGCACAGAAATAGTTTCATATTTTATCAGCCCTGTAGGAGCATAGGATCCAACCGTGAGGATCCGCGGTCCTGAACGAGATGTTATTGAAATGGTGAGGACTGCGTGCAGAGCAACCTCTGCATCGAGGGGGTGGATCTAAAACAGAAGCAAAATGTAAAAATAGGCTAAGGAGCGTGTGTCTCTCATGCGAACAAATTCTAGCATGATAAATTTAGTCAATAAAAGAGTAAAGTTCAGTGACCTATTGATTTGATTCTATTTTATTTTATTTTTTCCCCTAAGAACAAGGATACCACTGCTGTTAGAACGCCTGAAGTAGAAGAAATGTTTCCTTTTTGTCCTGGCTTTTGCCAGTGTAACTGACCTGTAAGAGATAAAGTCACGCAATTTTAGACAGCCATCTCTAACACTGCTGCAAGCAGGTCTGAAATGGTTTAACTTTTCCCTTCCTTATCATTCTGGTATTTTCTCATCTTCAAAACAGAAACTCACTCTTTCAAGCCTAGATTGACAAATCTGTCTGTATACTGAAAAAGGCTCTGGGAAGGAAGTTCTATTCCAGGAGAGCAAGTTAGCTATTTAATAGTAACATATCCAAGAATTGTGTTGAAACAGTGGTAGGCAGGTATTTTCTAGCCCACTGTGATCTGTAGTTAAAACGTGGGAGAAGAGGGTCATTTTAAGGTAAAACTATAAGCTCAGATTTCCCATTAGTTCCATCTTGCAATAATAATAATAATCAAAATGGCAGAAAATCATTTCTTTTGGAGTGGGAAAGAGAGGGGACTTGAAGGATCTGGCTATTTCAGATTGTCTGGTGCAAACCATCAATAGAGCACATCAGCGTCTTGGCTATATTCTCAAATCCCAGCGGGATTGTGACTTCTGAAAACATTTCTGATACTGTGCAGCTTTATTGCAGTCAAGAAAAAAAATCATGGGCAAGAAAGCTTTTTGGAAAAATCCTGAGTTATCTTGAATGCTAAGTGGTAATTTAGCCATAACTGGAGACAGTTACATATTGTCTTGTCAGAACGGCATGTAGGTATTGTCGCCTGTGCTGGAGTTCGTGCTGCTCTTTTCGGGGCTAACCGATGTACTTTCACATAGGCTGCTCATGCCCTCAAGACTCTCCGTCTGAGATAAGAGACAGCTGTATCATCTTAATTAATTCTATTCTCACCAAACTTTAAGAAAAGTGGACTTGATGAAAGCCAAACAAAATAATTTGTTCTGCAGTTGAGACAGTAAGCTTGATGTGATGTTAATTTAGTCATTTGCTATTATCTTTTCACATTGTGTTAGAAAAGCTTTCTGTAACAGGAACGTGGGATAATGTCTCGACGGGGAGAGTTTATGGCCTTCAGCATTTTTATTAACAGTTAAGCTCATGTTTTGCTGGTGTATGTGATCTGTTTTTCCTAGTTAATAAAACGATTTTTTTAAATTAAGATATGCTTGCATATCCTAAAAGTTAAGTGAATCCACATGTAAAATTTATTCATGTCTGGATTTGGCCCACAGATGCTTTTGAGCTTTACCAGGATTTTTTTCCCCTAATCTGTGCAAGCAAACAAAAGAACAACAACAAAAAAAGAGATGATTAAAAAAAAAAAAAAGCAACTTTCCCCAGCTGGCAAGAAATAGGAGTGGAAGAAAATGCTACATGGAGAAGGGAAAAAGCTCAGAGTTTTGAGAGAGGAGAAGAAGCTGGAGAAAAGAAAGGAGAAGACAAAAGAGGACAAGAGGAGGTTATATAGCAAGCGGAAATTGAAGGTTTGAAGATAAGTTAAGAATATTAAAAACAATTAACATGAAAAGTGAATAAATACCATACTGAATGTAAATGAGGGAGCGAGAGAAAAGGAGTGAGACTGGAAAGAAGCCAGGATACTTCTGAAGTGTAATGGATACTAGTGAGGAGTTTAATGGAGTCGAAGAACATTTCCCGGCAGTTTTAATAGCCAGGTTTATTGTGCAGCAGTTACAGAGCTCAGACCTGCGAGGAGCTGTAAACCTCGGCCCCTGGTAGCTGCAGTGAGCCCCAGGCACTAGTCACCTCTCTCTAGCATCACGCCCCAGCAGGAGCTTGCTCCCTGTGCTGCTGCCCCTGGGGTCAGCTGCCTGGACAGCAATGTGATTTACCCTCAGAGGGATTGGGAAAGTCGAGACTGAGAAACTCTGCCTTGGACTCCAGTTCTTAAGCTTCTTTAAAAACAAACAAACAAACAAAAAACCAAACTGGGTAGGTAGCATAGGACAGAGGCTCCAGATAGACTCTTGGTATTTTGGTTGGAGATCATTGAAAAGTGTCTTGTCAAATGGTATTTGTATAGCACGTCTCATGAATTACAGCAAAAGTAGTAGCAACCTGCTTTTCTCCTTCAGCATCAGCAACCGTAGATGGTTGTATAATCTAAAAAGTAAATTATTTATAAACTATCCCAGATTTATAATTAATAAATTGGTTATTGAAAGGAGGCTTTGCTAGACCACTGACTCTTGATCTGTGTATTGGAAAGATGTTGGCATATGTAAACAGAGGTGGTAGTGGAAAAATATAACAGCAGCCCACATTTTTCTTGTGGTTTGTAGCTAAGCATTGATTTTAAGGTTGTATAAATTTCTTATTGTGTTCTCTGGTTGTGCATTTTAAAACAAAAACCAGAAAGTAGAATACTTTTTTTTTTTTTTTTTAAAAAAAAAAAAGCTTAATGTTAAAATATTGTCCAAGTTGCTCTGCGTTTATTAAAGAACACTCTATCTTTTATTGTGGTCTCCATGTGGATTTAAATTGGGTGACAGCAATGTTTAAGCAGATTGCCATGTAACCTCTAGTTTTGCATGGTCAGTAACTTCTTTACTCAGTTGATCTCTTAGACCCAACAGTGATTTAAATCTTACAGAAGAGAGGGGCAACTACATTAATGTTTTTAAAACACAGACTTTGTAATGTTGTCAAGGCTTTTTTGAGAAGTTCTGGCAATGGACAAATGTAGCTGGCTCTGACTCCAGAACAGTAAGCTGCTACTTGCTTAGTTTTTTACCCTTCAATATTGTTTTGTGAGTATTTCTCATTTATATGTTTCTCTTAAATTTAGCATTTTCCCCTTAGGCTTTAGAAGGTGTTTAATAAAAACAAAAGACAGCTTATATTGCAGGCTCACTTGCTATTTTCAATAATAACCCTCTAAATGTTTTATAGAGTTCTGATAAATATTTACATTTGTTTTTATTTTTACTTTTGAAAAGTGACCCTTTGTTTTATCACGCTATCCTTTCTTCATATTGAAAGATGTTTTAGATAGTACTGCATGCAAATTCACAATGTAAAAAACTTCAGTGGAGAAATGAGATGCATCTTTAGAAAATGACTGGCGTAGTATCTGGCTGCTTTCTAGATGGTTTTGGAAAAAAGCAAAACCAAAAAAACGTTCAAGTCTAGCCTAGCACTCTAGGGAAGGTGACCGTCCTGTTATACCAAATGCCTCTGTTATACGTGCTATACAGAAATAATTAATTTATAACAGGTCTTCAGAGCAAAAATTGTAGCTAATAAAGAAATTTCCAGTGTTTATGGAAGCAGCCTGTACCAGTTTCACAGTACTTGAAGGAAAATGAAACCCTAACTCTGGTGTTTTAAAACGTTTGTACATTCAGTAACCACTTTTCCATAGCAGTGTACTATTATCTCAGCTGTGCTTGTTTCCTTTTAGATAAAGGAAACATTAAATATATATATTTATTAAATATACTTTTTTTTAAAAAAAAAGGGAGCTTTTTTTAAAGAGGGAGCTTCAAACATCTGATACTCACCAACTTGTCCTTATCAGACACTAGATTCTTGCATTAAAAAAAAAGACTATGTTACAAGTTTTCCAAGCCTTTGAACATACATTATTATTATTATTATTATTATTATTATTATTGAAGTTATATTTCTCCTCCCAGTAAATTTGCAGAGCTGAAATGAGAGGTTACTAGCTTTGTGGAAATCTCTCATCTTAACTGGAACATCGATGCACAACATGAATAAAATCTGTTTTGAAGTTGGGAGTGCTGCTTGATGCATAGGGCCTTACATTGGACAGAAATGGTTTCAAAGCCAGCAGTGATGATGCTTACAAATGGGAGCAGGTAGCAGAAACTGTAGATTGTGTTTGGTGACAGAGTGTTCATTGGAACTTCAGGCAGTACTTACAACCTCTGGGAAACACCGTGTCTGCAGAGCCAATCCTTCCCATTCCTTCTTCCCCATTTGCCTTCATCTCTCCCTGGGCATAGCTCCAGGAGAAGCCCCACCATCATTTCTCCACCTCCTGCCTTGAAGTCATCTCTTCTTCTGCCTTGTCGGGGAGCAAACCTGATAGGAGGTGGCTGAAACACGGATGTGTTGGTGACAGGATGCCCAGAGCTGTGCCCAGGAATTAAAAACCAAGCAAATAAACAACAAGCCAGCCAGCTAAGGAAAACTGCAGCAGGTCTGAGAATAAAATTAACTCTTTGCTTGAGTGAGAGGATGCTGGGACAGGGGGGAAAACGTGCCGCCTCCTACTTCAGATCTGAAACGTGACTTGAGCACCCTGCTGGTATCTGGAAAAACCCTGTTTCAGTTCAGTAAACCCTGTTAAAGTTCACTAAACTTTAAATTTTGTAAGTCTGTCATGATATTGCTGAAGTTTGTGTATCACCTTCTGTGTCAGAAGATGACTCCTGTGCTTTACAGGTTCTGTTTATAGATAGAGTAAAAATGCTTTTTTGGATTATTCTTGAGTGTCCTTTGCTGGAGATGGCCTGTGTCACCCCATGCCGTGTGAGTACAACCACGTGCACATCTCAGGAGCTTAAGGATTTAATGGTTTAGCTGTAAAGGCAGTAATTTATCAGCTGAAATAACTGTGAGAGTTTGCTTAGGATACCAGTCAGAGAGTGAATCTGTATTAAACAGCAACAAAAAACCTCCTGTGAGGCAGCGTTGATAGCACCAAAACCACACTCCACTCAGTTTCAAATTAAAAATAACATTGATCAGAATATGAATCTTCTTTCTCCTGTTGTGCTGACCTTGTGTGGTGGCGAGAAAATAGGCTGGGTCAGTTTGTAAGTATAGATTTACCATTCACTATAAAACAAGCAAGCAAAAGCCTGTGGCTTGAGTTATTTGGGCAGCGCCCTGCACGGGGCTGCAAGGCTCCCTCTCAGGTGGGAGCCTCTCGCTGCTCGTGCTGCCTCGCGTGCATTTCATGTTTTCATTCCCATTGAAATAGGAAAGAAAAACCGCACCTTTAAGCCATTAAAAGGAAGAAAAAGGATGCAAAACAAACCAGCAAATTGTGATGGAGTTGTTAACTAGATGAAAGCTGTAAGATGTTCGTCTTTTTTAAGAAGCCACTTGCTTTGCCAATTTAACTAGTGAAGGCTTTTGGGAGATGGCTTTTAAGGATGCGTCCTTGTCCTAAGTCTTGGAGATCAAAGAATGAGTAATTCAGAAATATGAGTTTTCAAGGGACGTGTACCAGAGGGATCAGGGAAGTAGCTCGAGATGTTATATAATGGGTATAATGGGATGAAATTAAGAAAAGTAAAATCTGGAATGATTATCAGAACATGGTTTAGTTCTTGGAGTTATTAGTGATATTAGACTGAGAGTGTCTCTCAGGCAAAGTAGGAAACACTCATCATTTCTAACTGCTTAAACTGGTACATTCTCTATTGTTGCATTAGAAATAACATTTTCTTCTTTGGTGTTTGAATTAGCAGCTGTGTAATAGAAGGTAAATGTGAGTTCATGTTTAAAAAAAGTTCCTTTGTCTTAAATTTTTACAACCCACCTCTCTCCCAATAATTCTCTTAAGCTATACATGTATTATAAAAACAAAAAGAAACCTAAGCAAACTTATAAAATAATAATAAAAAAATCTTAGACTGCCAAGTGCTCAGTCTTGCCAAGCCTCAATCTTGATCTTGAGGCTGGTGATTATTTGTATTATAATTTTTCTCACGTTTAAAAAACAATGAAAAAAACTTTAGCTGCAGAGGAAGCAGGTTCAGCGTACCATAACGTGTACTTAACTATGGATTTTCAGCCTGTTTTGAAACACTGAATTTTTTTTCCATTTCATAAATCTTTAAATACTTTTTTTTTTTTTTTCCCTGATTTCTCTGTTGCTGAACATGTTTGTTTACTCCTAACCCAAAGCTGGACCTTTAACTCTGTGAGTTGAAGAACTACAATGTGAAATCTTTTTTTTTTTCCTTTTTTTCCTTACTTTTTCGACTAATGTCTTGGGTTATTAGCTAGAAGGATTTTTTCTTTGTAATAAAATCTGATCAGCAGGGACTATGTGCACAAGCACACATCTCCCCCTGTGCTTCCCCAGCTTTTCATAAAAATTAATGTAATCTTCAATGCTAGACTAGCCAGAATGTTGAGATGTTTTTATTAAAACACTGCAAAACAACTAACCATTGTGCTACTAGGGCTTTTTTGTTGTTGTTTTACCATAATATATATATATATTTAAATGATAGATGATAAAAATCTGTTCCTATAGTTCTCCAGGATGTGAAGCCATATTTAAAGGATTGTCACTTTGGAGAAAATTCAAAAAGTATTTATTTAAAGAAGAAATGTGCTCAAAATGATATTTTCTAGCATTTCTTTCTTCGTTATTGAAAGTTTTGTCTCCAGCAGATTTTTCTTTCCACATTTTTTCTGCTTTGGGCTTCTACTCTTCCTTTTGCCTTTCGTGAAATCATAATGCTATTTGATTTCTATCTGTTGCCTTGGTAATAACTCTCGTGTCACAAAGTTGGTATTAACTTCACCGCAGGACCATACAGGAGGAAATGTATGAACTGCATGGGTGAGAGCAAAGTCTTTGTTGGAACATATGGCTTGGGTTATTAGCAATTATGGTCAAACAGTTACCTGGAGTAAAATGGCTTTGTTTTACTTCTTGTCTGTCCGTGGTGTAGCTGTTGATAAGTTAAATGCATCTTATTCATGCTGCTCATATGTAAAGCCAAGTAATGAAATGAAGTCAGAGTAGCAATGTTGTTTATAAATCAGTCATGAACGATTGCTGGAGGAGGTTCCCAAAATAGTAATACTGCTTTGTTTGTTTGCTTGTTTGTTTTAACGTATTATTTGTCTAGATAGCTTCTGGAGCACAGTTCTGTCTCGACAGTTTCTCTTGTAAAAATTCCCTTCTTACGCAGTTGTTAACGTTTAGTAGGCATAATTTTGTTGAACTGTAAGTTTCTGGTATCTCTGGCAGGGGGCATTCTTTGGTTTTGAGACCAGGAAATCAGATAGCAATCAGCAACCGATTTAATTCAGTTTTTCTTAAGGTACAGTAAGGGGAGAACATTTTGTTTATGTCCTGGGTTGCTCATTTGTGAAAACAAGGTCATATATTACTCAAATGTATTCTTAGCAATAATAAAGTGTCTACTTAAACAGAAAAAAAGTGAAAGAATTCAAAGCTCACAACGCAACGCACCTTGAGAAGACTCAAAATTAAACTATAGAAGGTCACCTGCTTAGATGCTGCCCAATACCTCAACACAAAAACCTCAGTGAAATATATTACCAATCCCATTCAAACACAGAGTAAGAGATACGATGCCCTTTAGATCTGTTTATTCACCTTTACTTTAAGGGCACAGAAATCAGCCCTGTAAATTGGATTCTTTGGAGTCTGTCAATAGGAGTTAAATCACTTCAGGATACTCAGACTGCTTTATGCAACAGAGGTTGAGAGACAGAACACACACACACACACACACACACACACTCACTCACTCACTCACTCACTCACACGGAAAGGTTATGCTCAATGCAAGAAGTTACCATACATGGAAATAGTCCAGCAATGGATCATATTTTTTTTTTTAAAAAAAAAGAGAGAAACGAAAGAAAAAATGACGTTTAAGTGCTAATCAAGACGTTGTTATTGTGAGAAGTCTGCAAAAGAAAGATTACTGTGATCAAAAATAGCCCATGCAGAAGGTGTGGTATGGAGTGCAGTCACCAAATCGAAAGAAAAACGAGAAATCACCAAAGAGAGTCTTAATTTAGTGTGGTGAGGAAGAATGTAAAGCCAGGGAGGAAAATCAGTGGTAACAGGGAGTGTTAAGGAGGAGAGCCCAGGGCATAAGTGCGGGTGTCAGGACCCAGAAACAAAATGAAAATGTGTTTCCTGTCTTTGTTTCCAGTAGTTCCTTTGAAGATCATGGCTTAGCAGAGCTGCAGGGAAATCTGGTGGGTGCAGGTTGAGTCAGATCCTCTCCAGGTGAGGAGGGGAGACTCACCTCTGATGGCTTAACATGGTTGTTTTTTTTTAAAGACTACTAACAAGCCTATGGGAGGTAATAATACTTCAGTTAATGCATTCTGAACTTTTTCAGAAAGAGCAAGATCGTTTTGTGATATTTTATTTCCTTTCAGTAGTTACTTGTACATCGCATCCTCCCAAAGGCATGTTTTACAGATGTCTTGGAAAACAGAAAAAAGTTGTGAGACTAAGTTGTCAGCAGAATTTCATGCATTTCACAGAGAAGTTTAATTATTCTTTACATTTGGTAAAGGAAAAGAAGAGCACATAAATAGCATACTGCTGATTCAAACTTCTATTTTCTGAAGGCTCCTTCTTCACCTAAACTTTTTTTTTGGTTCAGGATTATGCATGGAAGGTGCTTTAGAAGCAATTTCTAGAAGAAAGGGAAGGGGGACAAAAAAGGGACAAAAAAGCACAAAAAAGGGACAAAAGCGCAACAAAAATAATCATTTAAGACAAATTGGGCTTTTTACCCATACTCTACTTCCTACTTAGTTATATTATTTCTGCTCTATGTTTGTAGACTGGGGAAAGAGATGAGAAGGCTTGAGCTATGTAAGCTATTATAAGGTGACAACCTGGTGTTTTCAACTTCAGGTCTTTAAATCGCAGGTGTAGTATCAGAGTAATGAGTTTGGTTCTTAAGATTTGAGGAAAAACTCTAAGGAAATATGTAGATTCTCATTAGTTTCTGCTGTTTGCTGCTTTCAAGGCAAATCATCTGAAGTCACACAAGATACAGTGGAGTCACTGTGTGTGTTGAAGATAAATCCTCAATAAGCCAGAATGGAAAAGATGACCATGTTGTCAGGTGGAAAATGAGGCAAATTCTGGCTTTCCTCCTGTTTTGTTTTTTTTTTTTGGGTTTTTTTTTTTTTTTTTTGTCTTTTCTGGTCTACTTCATGAGAAAAGACAAACATTTGTCACATATGCTTTAATCCTTCAAATGATACCCTTTCTGCTGGCTTTTCTAGTATGAAGAATTAGATCTGTTGGTGTTCTAAAGAAATACTTGTTGCCTCTTTATGTAGATAAGGGAAGGAAGCAGATAGAAGTACTTTTTCATTGCTTTTGCATCAAGGGCTGTTAGGAGCCAGGTAAGATCTCTGTGAAACTTGGATCAATTTAGCTATTTTTTTAAGCAAAGTTTTGAATGTTACCTTTTAAAATTGCCTTAAATGCTACATCTGAGCCCTTAATAGGGTTGAAGAACAAGGGGCTGATCCAGACTGCAACCATAGTTTAGTGCTGTAGTGAGATACAAAGTACTGAAAGAAATCATAGCAGTAGGCAGCATCAGCAGCTCCCTTCCATTTGCACGCAAGAGCAGAAGAAAAGGGATCTTAAAAGAATGAGAAGTGTGAAGTTTGTTTGCTGGTGATGACCCTTTTTCAATTTCATGTTCCAAAAATCTTAGATTTTTCAACAACCATTTTAATTTTAATGTTCAAGAACCAAATTTACATTTTTATTTCAAGTTGTGATATATGCTGTTTGTTTACAGAGGAAGTAAAAGACAGGATAGAGCCTGATGTTTTTTCTGATGCATATAAGGAGAGTGGCTTATTATTGAAATAGGACAGCTTTTAAGAAAAACACATACTCATTCTGAGTCATTTTCCATTCTTTCTTTTCATACAGTTTCATATAATGATAGAGAAATAATCATCGTGTTTAAGCATTTATAATTTGAAAATTGTCAAATACAGCAGCGTACTCTTTTTCTGTCTCATTTGCTTTATTAGAGCTTTAAATAAGTAAAATTAGCAAAGCTTAATTCATTGTATTTTCCAGGGTACATAGTCCTACTTTGAATGCCTATATCTTATAGCAAAAAACAATTTTGGGGGGAGGTTCTTGTCACACCATGAAAAATGAACTTGAGCACTGCCAGAATTCTGACCAGAGGCAGAAACTGGACGTTCTCGTGGTAACGTGTATATATAACATGACTGAGTGTACTGAGATCTGGAACACAGGCTGTGCAAGATACTGGTCAGGTCTCCACAGGCATTTGGATCTCACAGTTTGTTTGCTGATTTATGACATTTATTAACTTAAACTAGCTATAAAATAATTTTAATTATCATATGATCAGTTTCATAGAATCATAGAATCATTGAGGCTGGAAAAGGCCTTCAAGATCCTCAAGTCCAACCATCAACTTGACCTACTGAGTCCCATCACTAACCCATGTCTCTTAGAGCCATGTCCATGTGTCGTTTAAATACCTCCAGGGATGGGGACTCCACCACTTCCCACGGCAGCCCATTCCAATGCTTGACCACCCTCTCCATGAAGAAATTCTTCCTAATGTCCAATCTGGACCTCTCTTGGTGCAACTTGAGCCCATTTCCTCATGTCCTATCACTTGTCACCTCTCTCTAAAAGGTCTGGTCTGATTTACTCATCTTTGAGCATCTGTGCAAAAGCTTTTGCTGTCCAATGCTGTCTTTGGTTGTGCTAGAGCAACTGCAGTGACTTTTCCTGGCTTGGCTGTTTGCGATGCCACCATCTATGGAAACTCTTCAATGCAGAAATGTTTATTAATCAGACAGTAAATACAGGTGAGCAGTTTGAGATGGTGAACTCCTCTCCAGTTTTGTAATATGCTATTGGAAACAATGGGTGTGACAGGGAGGCTGGACGATGCTAGAGAAGGACCTAACCGTAGAGAGCAAGGGTGAAAAAAAATACAGAAAGAGAGAAGAAAAACATTTTAGCTGATGTGGGCAGTGCTTGGAAAGGTACTGGAAAGTGTCTGTTGGAAAAAAAATGAATTCCCTCGTTAGAGGCTAAGCTCTCTTGCCCTTCCTCTCCACAGAACATGACCCATGGTGAGATTTTTGCCCTATGAAAGCTGAACAAGTAGCTCTGAGTCATTTGTGGCAATGTTTGAGCTCTCGTTTCTGCTTTGTCTTTAGAGAATACAATGGAGCAAATGGAGTGCTAAAGAGATTAAAAGATGCTGTTTACAAAACTTCTTTCTCAGGTAGCCACACTAGTATATACATACACTGGCAAGCAGTTTTAAGCACGTTTTCTAGCTTAGGCTAATATCTTACTGCACTTCTGTTAAATGGCAGCTTTTAGCTTCCTGTGATGGGTTCATACTCTGCAGTAGTATTCACATGGTGACAAGACTTCGTATTTTTGAGCTTTTTCAACTCAGCTGTGAGGCTTGTTTGGCTCGTTTGTAGCTTGGAAGAAATTGTGGGTCAGCTCCAGTAAAGCTCTTGGTTCCCCCGAGCCTTCCAGCATTGGAAGCGGTATGTGCAGGGTTGGTCAGGGTGGCTGGTGCAGGATGACTGCCCCAGCTGGGCAGCTCTGAGGTCCATCTTTCATCTTGCAGTATCAAAGCTGATCTGTCCCTCGTCTTTTCTGCAAACCCGCTTTTGGCTTTTGTTAACAACATTATCTTCTAGCGATCCCATGCTTTGCTGCATGGTAGGCCATCATGCACAGAAGCACTAGGAGTAAATTTAGCATCCACATTTTAACATTTTAAATGATGTAAGTATGTCTTAGGTTCTGCATATTAGCTTATTTTTGTTGTATCTATATATAGTTATGAGGAGGGTATTGGCAGCTGATGTTTGTTGTCTTTCTGAACTAGACGTTTTCCGAAGAGTTGAAATAATTTGCCTGTTTGGGGATTTATCCTGGTTTCATAAAAGACATTTTCCTTTCCTAACAGAAAAAAATCTTTGTCTGGAACAAATTAACTGCCATTCAAGGACTAATTTCTTCCTTCATGGCAGAAATTCCTTCCTCCGTGGTACTGCTCTTCAGGCTGACTGCCACGCTCACTGTCACAGGCACTCCCCGGGGACCTGAGATCAGAACCACATCTGTTGCTCTGAGTCACAACTTCATCCTATCGAGCGGGGTTTCAGTGTTCATTACACTAATTAACAATCAAGTAAAGCAATATGACATGGCTTGGCTGTTTTAACATATCAGTTAGCTTTCTGGAAAATTCAAGGTATCAACTATTTTCTCTGTCTAAACAAATGGTTATGTGCAAGATTTTAAACATGCATGTATTTCGTGTTGTCACAAAAGGAAAAAGTAGATTGCTGCCTGGTATAATCTTGCTTGTGCTGTAAACATCTAAACACAGCAAAACCTGTATTTGTGGAAGGGAATGGGCAGACAAAAACAACTCTATAAGGGATTGTAACCCTATGTGAACTTAGAGGTATTTTGAGAAGAGATGAGTGAAAAGGGGAGAATGGGAGCAAACCATGATGCTTACATTAGTTTCTCTCCTTAAAATAGCAGAACAACAAGATCAGCACTGAAACTTCGTAGTGGTACTGTGTTTTTCACTTTTAAGAGTGGACTGCCCACCAGTTTGTCCTCACCTCTACGTAGACACCTACTCTGCTTTACTTAGACACCTACACTACCAGTTTTTGGGGAAGGTGCTGAGACAGTCACCTCGTGGTTCTTCTCAAAATAACAATACCTAATTATATTATAACTCTATCAACAGATAAATGTTATAATTGTTTTAGTTCCTATGTATCCACAAAAATATAAGTTACGTATCTAAAATCTGCAGGCCGTTCCTATCCCTGGGTAATTCTGGAGATTCTAGAAAAGGATGAGAAAGCTTAAAGATAAATGAAAAGTACATGGACTATTTCTGGGTGGAGAAAGGATGAAGACATGGCAGTTTTAAAATAAGTTATTATTCTGAAGTATGTAGATTGAATTGACTTTATTTTTGTAATGTATGGGTAGAAACAAACATGCAAAGTGTTCATATCGTACATATTGTTGATACTGGTAAAGGTGCTTTTTGTGTTTAACTGTCTGCAATGTTAGCAAATAAAATTTATTTACCAAATATATGTTAGATATGGTAAATGCAGGAATTCTTGTATGTCTAAGCCAAATTAAACTAATTATTGGTAATATCACCCTGTCTTCATTGAGGATATCAGGGACATTGTACTGATGCCTAGTACAGAGGGCTTGCGAAGTTTGGCTAGCTTTTGGAAAAGACTGAAAAATTGTGTTACTGGGTGGTGAGAAGGCATTAGAACAAACATTTCTGTATCCATCACTGCTCAAGAGGTTTGGCTCTGCAGTCTTCTGAAGCAATGTTCTCTGTCCCCCATGCTTGACCACTGACTTGATTTCCAATCCCCTGCTAGGTATTAGCCAGCAAAGGACAATGTATCAAATAATAGTAATCTTTTATTAATTGGTCAACAAAGTAAACTTATTTTTGTGTGAATTATACAGTAATTCACTTGTGTCTCTGTGACAGAACCTTTGAGGAAAATTTCTTCCAAAGCTTATCTGCAAATACTTGTGAAGAACACTGAAGACAGGCATACTCTAATGGCAAAGGGCACAATTATTTGCTGTATGCATGCTACTATTTGTTATATTTTGAATGCTGTGAATTTTTTGAACATGGTACCTGTGTAGACAGATCTGCCCAGTAAGTGTTGTTCAAGATTTTTTCCCATCTATGTAAAATGTGTTGTCTCTCTCTCTTTCTTTTTAATACCCCTCCATGTGAAAGCACAATTAGCAAAAGTGAATATTTAGTATTCATTTATTTCAGAAGCTGTATTTGTATCATACACTTTTGCCTTTGATTTTCTCCAGTCTCACATTATGTGGCAGTCTCTTTATGCCTATAATAAATGTTGACAACTCCCAGCTCAGCAGTTATTCCCATCGAATGCAGGCTGTGACATCACTCAGATTTCTGAGTGCCAGCGTGAGATAAAGGCTTGAATGAAAAGCAGCTGGCTTAGGGGTTGTTTGGAGAAAATGTTACCGAGCCTGGTGAGGGGCAGCGACCAGACTGAAGGAGGAGCAGCATGTCAGCAGTAACCTTCAGGAGATGCCCAAACCTTCAGTATTCAAAGACAAAGCAAATATCATGTTGGCTTCTCTCAGAGGTAATTCTGATAAAAAGCTGTTGGTCAGCCAGTGAGAAGTGGTGCTTGCTTCTTTCCAACATGATGGTGCTGCAGTGATCCAGGCATTCAGCTGCTGCTCCAGTATGTTTGGATGAAGAGCACGGTGAGCTCCAGCTTATTGCACGCGCAATTCCAGCTGCTTCACTCGTCCCATTGGGCACAGCAGCTTGCTGTAGCCTATGGGCTAGCTGTAAACTTGCCTTTTTCTCTACTTTCTCCCTGCTCCTTCAAGAAAGGACAAAGTTTTCAGGCAGATAAGCTGGGCAGTTTTACAGTTGACCACTCAGGAAAACTGATGTTTCCTTTCTCTGCTGTACCAATCTTGCATTTCTCCAATTAACCTGTGTTAACTGCTGAAAGCTATTCACCTTTAATTTCCCTTCAGTTTCACCAACAGTAGAATTTTTCTTCTTGAACCAAAATTTCTTCTTGAAATAAAGCAAAGCAACCTTCTCAAAGCAAGAGCAGCAGAGGCCGGTGGTGTCGGCGTGCTGACATTGCTGACACAGTGGAGATGAATGGTGCTTTCTCGTTATCTCATAGCTCCCCATCTGCCAGCATCCATTTGTAGCCTTTTTTTGTTGTTTTTGTTTTTTCCTTTTTGCCGTGTGTTCGCTTTGCAAGCTTTCTGGGAGAGGTCATTTAATTGTTCTGCATTCATACAGCACTTAGCACACCGAGCCCTTTCCAGTGGGGGCGACAGACATTTAGTAATGCCAGCAACCTTTGGGAATGAGCCTATGCAGCAGTTTATTTCTGATGGGATCATTTTGCAGGTAGTCCTCTTACAAGTAATTATTTTTATCCCACTGTAGAATTTGATGTTCTGGTTTTACCTCTTTCTCCTTCCCCCTGATGTGCACTGGTGGAAAGCTTGCTCTGTTTTGGTTGAGTTTTCCCATCCAGAGAGAAGTCCGTAGTCTTGTGCAGGTTGGGGGATGACCTGTTGGGGAGGAGCTCTGCAGAGAAAGGACCTGTGGGTCCTGGTGGACAACAGAAGTGTGCCCTTGTGGCCAAGAAGGCCGATGGGATCCTGGTGTGCATTAGAAGGAGTGTGGCCAGCAGGGCCAGGGAGGTGATCCTCCCCCTCTACTCTGCCCTGATCAGGCCTCACCTGGAGTACTGGGTCCAGTTCTGGGCTCCCCGGCACAAAAAAGACAGGGATGTCCTGGAAAGAGTCCAGCAGAGGGCCACAAAGATGATATGGGGCCTGGAGCATCCTTCCTAGGAGGAAAGGCTGAGAGACCTGGGTCTGTTCAGTGTGGAGAAAAGAAGACTGAGAGGGGATCTCATCAGTGTGTATAAATACCTGAAGTGTGGGAGACAGAGGAATTTGGCCAACCTCTTTTCAGTGTTTTGTGGGGACAGGACAAGGGGCAATGGCCACAAAATGGAGCCCAGGAAGTTCCACACCAACATGCAAAAGAACTTCTTCATGGTGAGGGTGATGGAGCACTGGGACAGGCTGCCCAGGGAGGTTGTGGAGTCTCCTTCTCTGGAGATATTCAAGGCCCATCTGGATGCCTACCTGGGCAACCTGCTCTAGGGAACCTGCTTTGGCAGGGGGGTTGGACCCGATGATCTCCAGAGGTCCCTTCCAACCCCTACAGTTCTGTGATCCTGTGAAATCGTCCCAGGCAGCAGCTACCCTGCTTCTTGGCCCTAAGTACCTCATGCCTCTAGCAAAATCAGCCCTCCCACTTAAAGAAAAACAAAGGTAGATAGTCCTCTCACAGAATCACAGAATCATCTAGGTTGGAAGAGACCTCCAACATCATCTAGTCCAACCTCTCTATCTATTGTGGAAAGGAAAATGGGCTTACTGATGATATAGGACACCCTTTTTAATAAATAAAGTTGAGATTTTAAATTATTTATGAAAAAATGCTTAGATGTTGCCCTTCTTTGCCAGTACAGACATCTGCTTATGGTAGGTGCAGGTCAGTGTTGATGTCTGAGCGTACCAGAGTTACCAGAGCTCATCTTAATTTATAACCCCAGAATATTTGTCATTGGTACTGCAGTGTGCTTTATTTTACAATGAAATATTTTAGTGAAGAACACACTTGACTCTCTAGTATTTGACGGATTTGAGAATCTGTCAGTTCAGATTTGGTAATAGTTTACTGGTATCTCCAGTACTCCATCTTATGTTAAGTACTGTGCACTTCTTATAACACCCTGATAATCTGGGTAGTTTGCCAGACAGTGCTAATTACAACAGCAGTTGCAGAAGTGCCATCAGTCTTCTCAGAGTTGAAGCGAGGTGTGGATCAGTTGTCAGCCCTGTGAAGAGAGCCAGGCTCTCCCCTCTGCGGGAGCCACAGAGCTGCCGAAACCCTGATGGTCACCATGCCATGGGGATAACAGCATCCAGTTTTGGGTGATGCAGCAGGTGGGGAGAGTCCAAGGCTGAGGCTCAGATGGAGAGGAAAAGGTAAAATTATAAACAAAATTGTGAAAATGTAGTATGTTTATTGTAGAAATAGAAAATGAAATGGCAACTTAGCTATAAGAGATCACCATTGCCGAAGTTTTGTTTCAAGATGTGTGTTAGCATCTCTGTACAGTCTTGGAAATAAGATATTACAGGTTCATGTCTTTGTTGGAGGCACTGTTATGAGGGGCAGCGTAGCTGCATGTGTGTAGTGCAGTCATGCTGCTGCATTTACAGATACTCCTCTCTTGGCAAGGATCCCCAGACAGGCTTTTGTTTGAGTAAATCAAACTGGATCTATTAGACACAGCTTACTTGGGTTAATCCTGGATGTTTCTCTTGATGGAATAACTAGATTCTGGGACGGAACTAAGAGAAATACATTCAAACATAATTTTTAATCTAAAATTCATTTAAATGTCAACATTCAGGAAGAGAATGGGAATAAGCACTAGAAGACCAATGCAAAAAATGTATGATGCCTAGGAAAGTGAAGGAAGAAAGCAAAAAGGCATTAGCTAAAAGAAAAAAAAAAAATAAAGGAGATGGCACATCACCCTCTGAGCAATGTAAGACTGAATAAAAAGCCAGGAAGAGTGAAGACAAAAGAAGCAATCAGTAGGGAAAAACAGGCAGAAGCACAAGGAAGATTTGAGATGAATAGGGGAGCTTTATCATGCGGCTGCTATATGCTGCTGTTAACTTCTGCTATATCAGCATGGGAAATATTCTGAATGGGAGTTGTATCTTATTAAAGGTTTCTTTATATGAGATAGTAGCAGACCTTTGAATTTTTGAGGGATTGTTTTACATCCTACATTTTGCTAACTTTAAACTTTTTTTATTATTAACCAGCCACTGTTTGGCTGGCCTGTGTGCGACTTAGTGGTTGTCATCCAGCTGATTTTACTTTTTAATATCATTTGAAAGACTCCAAATCACAAAAGGTGGGCTATGACAAAACAACGGCAATCAGATTGTAATTGATGAGAAGGCAGATGTAACAAGAAAAGCCGTATTTCCTTTGTGCAGAGATATTTTGAGTAGAAATGAGCAGAACAAAGGCAGCATCATCCTGCCGGTCACTGAGTCACCTGCTGACGAATATAACTCTGTCACACCTTAAGAAAAATAAAAAGAGAATTAAAAAATAGTAGATGAGTGAGCAACTAAATTATCTGATCCTAGTCCATACAGTAATCTGGTGGCACTTGCATCTGATAAACATGGTACGAAGTTTCTCTAGGAGTGGTTTTCTCCAAACATTGCAGGCCATCTCTGAGGAAGTGACCCAACTGATGTTTATATGGCCAGGGCAATCAGTGCAAAAAAGTGGGAACACGTGTATACAGATTACCCCTCACCTGGATTTCTCCCTCAAATAAAGGAAAAGGTTGTTTGTGGACAATTCTGCTTGCAAAGATTTTTGCTTTTCCCTTGAAATGGAACTAGAATTGCCCCATAAGTCAGGCATCTGCTCAGTTCATTCTTCTTCTGCTTTGTATTTTTGTAAATCTCCATCTTTTATTTGCCTTTTTCTTCTCTTCTTATAAATGAAACCTTGCACTAAGCACAAAGAATTTGGAAGTGAATGTCCTCAGGCAAGAAGACCTTTCTTTTGTGTCAATGAAACTCTTACAGAAATTTCATTTACGGGATGTTTTTTCTCATATCAATTTCACTATTCCTGCCAATCTTGGATTAATTTATCTTGGCTACTTCCAGAAGAAAAGGACTTTTATTCCAGTGCTATTTCTAGCATCCTCCTTAGCAGACCAACAAAGGCTGTGCAATAAGGATACACAGCCACAGTCCTCAATTGGCGGAAGCAGAATATTTAGTGGAACAGTAAATCATCTGTCTTGCATGTTGTGAGGGCAGTCGTCTTCCATCACCTGGGCTGTCAGGTCTAGATGCAGTTTTCATTCAAGGTTGATGTTTCTAAAAGGACCTTTGGGAAGAACTGTCTTTGTCTGAAAGCTGATGCCTGTTGCCCTGTAATTGCTACTTCATTAAAATATTTCAGTTCAAATTCTTGTATGCCCCTAAGTTCTCTGGATGCCTGTCATGGAGAGTCTCAAATGTAAATTTTTGTTCAATGTGACATTTTTGAGCAAAATCCCAGTTGCAAGATTTAAATTATAGTTGTCAGGAAGACTGGTTTTCTCTGGAGACCTTAACAAGGCTTCTGATAACAGAATTTCAACCTTATTCTCACTTGAATTTTACACAATTCTCTTATTTTGTCAGAAGAAATCTTTCATTCTGATTTCCATGTAACCTGTTCTAATAAGGAACAGTAAGTATTTGCCAGATAACCAGATCAGTAAAACCTACTGGGTGAAACGTGAATATAACCAAAGCAAGAGTTTGTTTAGTTTCAGAGAGTTTGTTTACACATTACAGTCCACAAGCAGTGTACAGATGATCACAAAGCTGCTTATTTAACACTAAAAACAAACAAACAAACAAACCAGAAGGAAGAATCAAAGTTATTCTGTGCATATTTGTAATGCGTTTTTGCTGTTCATTTGCTTAGACAATACTGGTAGAATGCTTATCTGAAAATGCTGTAAGTGAATTACCTTTCTCTACATAAGAAAACTCAGGGAACATTATGCTGCTTGATATTTACTACATTATTAACATAGAACCTTGAAGATTGTTCCACACAAATCTTGTGCAGACTGCCATTTGTTTTTACCAGCTGACTGCGCCTGAGTGATAAAAAGTGTGTATAAAAACAATTTTTGTGTAAAACACAATTCATTTTATGTATAAGGTGGTGGCATAGTCATCTTCATTCTTCATTGTTCAGGCTATAACAATTGGACTTTTTTTTTTTTTCCTGGAGTCCATAAATTTAAATGTTCAACTTCTCTGGATTTCTCCATACATTGTTCTTTATTTTAAGTACTTGGTAGTGTTTAAAGAAAGAAAGAAGAAGAAAAAAAAAAGTGAGCAATAACTGGTGTGTCATTTACTGGAAGTCTTGAAAGGGTACTTTTTTCTTCCCCAACCTAGTAATGGCTGAATCATAGAAAATTCCAGAAAGAGAAAACATTTTATCCATTAACAGCAAGCTTTTTATTGGCATCTGAATACAAGAAAACATAGAATTGTTTCACCAAATAGTGGGAAAACCAGGAAATTTTGTAGTAGCCAGCCTCTAGCATGATAGAACTTATTTGTATTACTATTATGTTTTAAAAGCTCATTTGTGGAGCAAGACAGTGCTGTGCTGTGTTGTGTAGAATTATAGAGCAACAGGATAGCTGTTTTTTCAAGAGATTACAATTAAAATCTAGGATAAAATAATAGCCAAATAGAGAGCAAGTAGTGCAAGCTAATAAAGGAAAATTGACTAAAAGTATGAAGAATAATTGGATGAAGTGGGATAAATAGGCTATAATGCATTGATTTAACAAAGAATAATCAAGCTGTAGATCAACCAGATACTATTATTTGAATAAATAACTGTTTTTACTAAAATGAGAAAAAGCTGAAAAGTTCATTTATCTGGATATCACCTGTGTTTTGATTTTTTTCACATGAAAATTTTTTAATTGAGCTTCAGTTCAAGGGTAGGTGGCATTGATCAAGAACCGTAAGGTAAGTAAAGGTCTAAGCAAAGATGATGTGACAGAAGGCTGTGAGAAAAGGTACTGCACTGGAAAGAGTAATTAATCTTGCCTTATTTAGCATTTTTGTTGGAGACCTTAGTGCCAAAGGTTTCATTTTGCCAATAAAATTGAAACAAAATTAGGATTTATTGTCACGGGCAATAAATACAGGCTGTAAATGAGAAGGCAGTTCCTAACCTCTGGAAGAGCATGGCTGTAGAGCACAATGTAGGGTGGAGCTTAACTGGTTTTATGAACTGTGTTGTGTTTTCCTGCAGTAGCATGGGATTGATTTAGGAGTTTTATGCTAGTTCTTTCTTTTAGATGAATCTCAAGAAGGTTAGAAATGGTACTCGCATGTCTTTAATGCCTGATTGTGAAAGTGATGGAGCATCCTTTTGCTATTGAGTTAACTTGTACTGAGTTCAAATCACTGAATAATGTAAGTTAGGAGGCAGATGTAGAGGCCATTTGGTCCACCTTGCTGTTCCAAGTAGAGTTACCTTCAAAGATAGATTGGGTTGCTCAGGGTTTAGTCCAGGTGAGATTTTAAGGTGTTCTGTGGCCTCTCCGGGCAACCTCTTTTGGGGCTTAAACATTCTTATGGTGGAGAACTTTTCTCCCTTATTTTAATTGAAATTTTACTTCTTGCAACTTGTGATAATTGCTTCTGGTTCTTTTAATATGGGAAGAGATTTAAGAGTTGGTAACCCTGCCTAGGTTGTGGACAATACTGATGAAATCCCCTGTAACATTGTCTTTTCCAGGCTACAAAACCCACCTGTCTCAGCCTCTTCTCATATGCTTTACTCCTTTCATCACATTAATGGCCTCGTGATGGACTCCCACCAGTTCTACCAGTCTCTCTCTTGTACTGGGGTCCCCAAACTGGACACAGTTCTCCAGAGGCAGCCTCATAATGGCTTACTTTTGACTTTTCCTATATTTCTGCTCATGCAGTCCAGTGTGCAGTTGGTCTCTGCTGGTTCAGGAGCAAGCTGCTGATTTGTGTTCATGCTGTCCACCAGGACTCTAGGGTCCTTTTCTGTTTTAAAACAGTGTTAGAGCTCAAAGAGGATAACTTCCTACAGTAAGATGCAGCAGGCTAGCTGCATTTCAGTTTTGATTTTCATCACTATTATTATTATTGTTGTAAATGTGCACCTGATACAATGAAGCAACATGGGAAATCCCAGGGCCCTGCCATCACACCAATTTATGTGTAATTGATCTTTGTTATGGAAGCATATTCTGCTCAACACCCACCCACCGAAGCCCCGTGTCCTGTCGTTGGCTGCGGGTTGTAGAACCCGATGTGTTTCTGTTTGTTTGGAGTTCTGTTCTGTTTGGAGTCAAGTCCAGTTGGAGGCCAGTCACTAGTGGCGTCCCCCAGGGCTCGGTGCTGGGGCCGATCCTCTTTAATATCTTCATCAATGATCTGGACGAGGGCATTGAGTGCACCCTCAGTAAGTTTGCAGATGACACCAAGTTAGGTGCGTGTGTCGATCTGCTCGAGGGTAGGAAGGCTCTGCAGGAGGATCTGGATAGGCTGGACCGATGGGCTGAGGTCAACTGCATGAAGTTCAACAAGGCCAAGTGCCGGGTCCTCCACCTGTGGTGCAATAACCCCAAGCAGAGCTACAGGCTGGGAGATGAGTGGTTGGAGAGCTGCCAGGCAGAGAAGGACCTGGGAGTGATGGTGGACAGTCGGCTGAATATGAGCCAGCAGTGTGCCCAGGTGGCCAAGAAGGCCAACGGCATCCTGGCTTGTATTAGAAACAGTGTGACCAGCAGGGCTAGGGAGGTGATCGTCCCCCCGTACTCGGCTCTGGTGAGGCCGCACCTCGAGTATTGTGTTCAGTTTTGGGCCCCTCGCTACAAGAAGGACATTGAGGTGCTTGAGCGGGTCCAGAGAAGGGCGACGAAGCTGGTGAGGGGCCTGGAGAACAAGTCCTATGAGGAGCGGCTGAAGGAACTGGGCTTGTTCAGCCTGGAGAAGAGGAGGCTCAGGGGCGACCTTATCGCTCTCTACAGGTACCTCAAAGGAGGCTGTAGCGAGGTGGGGGTTGGTCTGTTCTCCCACGTGCCTGGTGACAGGACGAGGGGGAATGGGCTTAAGTTGCGCCAGGGGATTTTTAGGTTAGACGTTAGGAAGAACTTCTTTACCAAAAGGGTTGTTAGGCACTGGAACAGGCTGCCCAGGGAGGTGGTGGAGTCACCATCCCTGGAAGTCTTTAAAAGACGTTTAGATGTAGAGCTTAGGGATATGGTTTAGTGGGGACTGTTAGGGTTAGGTTAGAGGTTGGACTTGATGATCTTGAGGTCTCTTCCAACCTAGAAATTCTGTGATTCTGTGATTCTGTTTGGTAGATAGCATTGATTTCCAGTAAGATAGCACAATGATGGATCGAAGATTAGTTCTGTATTCAAGCTATCATTAGGTTAATTTTATATTAAATTATGGAATTAATACACAAAAATAATTATTCTTCCTCATATCTTCACTCAATTCTTTTAATTAAGAAATAATACCCTAGTTTTTCTTCAGTTTGCTTTTGTGAGTAGTGTTTGCCGAGCGCTGGGCTTGGTGCTGACATTACTAGTGTACGTACCCTTTTGAAGTGTTGCTCAAGTGCTCATCACTAGGGCACATCAGTGTTAAAGTTTTCTTGAGTATTACTTCATGTTATGTTCAAAACAGAGCTGGTCCCCTCATTCTTTCTTTGCGCAAGAGGCTCCGTGCATGGCATGGACGATGATCTTGGCAGAGTCTCTCTTATGGAAGAGTTTGGAAGTTAGCAAAAAACAGTTTCAGCTCCTTAACAATCTAAAAGGTAGCTCCAGGTTTTGTTTTCATTGTCCTGAAAAACACCCCCACTCTTCACCCCCTTTACCAGAGACATGTTGCGGTTCATCCTATTCCTAAACTGTAACACAGACCTCCACAGGGTGCTTCTGGTGAGTGTTGGGAGAACGGATGAATACCTACCTTTGTTTCCTTTCTCTTTTCCAAGGGTTTTCAAGTCTTATCCACATATGAATGCTCTCACGAGAGGTGTGGAAAAGATATTTAAAAAGCTTTTGCAGAGGAGGAACAAATATAAAGTAGTGAAATGACATTTCCAAGGCTACAAAGTCAGAGAGCTGGGATTAAAATTTAGATTTTTGATCTTGGCCTTGAGTTCAAATGATGAACTCTGAGGGACAGAGAACATAAATTGTATGTAGTTGTTATCCTTGCACATAGAATAATTGGTCTGAATAGTGTGAGCTGCTGGGGATTTAAAACTTGGCAGCTTAATTAGTTGCGACAAGGAAATGATAAACATGAAAGTGATCTTCACCCAGAGGCAACAAAGGAAAACAGACAGCTGATATGGAAAGTGTTTGTTTGAAGCATTTAAACCCAAAGACCACTCTCTATCCATCCTCTACCAGGTGTTCACAAGTAATGGTGATTATTTCAGAGATAAGTTAAGCACAGTTTCAAAAGGAACTCAAAAATATCCAGCACAGAATCTTTAAAAAAAAAAAACAGTTATTTCTTGGTTTTGTGTCAGAAATTTTCACACAATTTTATCTTAAGCTTTGTTTTATATATACTTTCCAGGAGCTTCACTGGATTTTTAATTCAAAGTATTTTAAAATTTTATATATAGCATACAGCAGTAAATGATGAATACTGAACTGTGTACATGGTATAAAGAGTAAGTTCTCTCCCCTATGAGTAAGTAACTCATATATAAGAACATTTAAAAAGTTGTCTATATAAATTTAAAGAAGAATTTGCCTGCAGAATAGAAGTATACAGCGTATGATGTGCTCCAGAGGTCATCAGACAAGTTTATTGCCCAACATATGGTTCATAGATTAAAAGGTAGCTGTTCTGCACTGTAGAGAATCTTGGTCTTTATTACATTAGTTTTCACCACGCTTTATATAGCTTTAATAACATCGATGTGGTACTTAATTGCCACATCTCATACTGAAGAAAAGAGCAATGTGTTTGTCCTTTTAAATAGGTAGCACATTCACAACCACTGCCTTGCTTTCATTGTGCAGGCTATGCAGAAATATACATGCCCAAAATAGCCCTTCATTGTTTTTCTAAGTGCAGTTTTATTTTTCACAGTACATTAGAAACGAGGCCTATTTCCTAGCTGCTTTAACTTTTTCATTGCATCCTCGGAGTAATGCTGGTTATACTTAGCATTTATGAATGGCTGCTGGTGGAGCAGTCGCAAACCTCACAGCAGTAGGGAAACATAGCTGCGCCCACATAACAATTAAGAAAGTACAATTGAAGAGCTAAACCCATGGTGAAATGAGTAAATTCAGTTTCCTCGGGTAAAATACCTGGGTTCCACACATCGAAGGTAAGCGGACCGTAGGGTCTGTGCAGGGGTTTCGCCAGAGTCAGTGGCTTGAGCAGAGGGCCAACAAGCAGAGGACCAGCAAGCCATGCTGTAGGACATGGCAAAGGGACAAATAGCTCCCTGCAGTGTGGGGTGATACCTGCCTCCTCTTGTAGTTTTCAGCCGTGAATTTCCTTCTAGAGTGAGGTGTCTGAGCTGGGGTAGGTCTTTCTCAAAAGAGGTCAGCAAGGTTGCTTTAAGGTGCAGTAGGGCTTGGTGATTTAGGCACATAATACACCAGATGGTGCAAGGTTTTTTTTTAAATAAGCTCAGCTTGAGAGAGCAATTCTCTAGAGATTTCCTAAACAAGCTTGTTCTGGGTCTTCTCAGATGGTGTTGTTACATTTTGTGTAAAACTTTTTGGCTTGGGAGATAGAATCCAGTTCTTCTCACCTCTGCTATGAGCAGAGCATCTCCATGGAGCCTCGGGCAGGGCTGGAGCAAAGCAGTGTGGGTGGGAAGAGGTTTAACCAAAATCTCAGGTTAGAGCAGCAGAATGACATTTTGTTTATTGGCAGAAAAGCAGAACTCTTACTTAGAATGCCTGCGGACTGCTTTGTAGTAAGTGAGAGGTAAAGAACGAGGCTGTTTGTGCCTGGCTCTCGAAGAGGAAATTTTAAAAGCAGCAGCTGGATGATGCATGCAGGTGGATTAATCATTCAGACATCAGAAATCAAAACCTTTGGTTTTCTGATTATCATTTATTTGCTGTGTTAGTGTTATTTCAATTGTTAGTGTTATTTCAGTGGTTTTATCCATCCTGAACACAAAAGGAAAAAACTCTGTGTATATTGGTAATGTCACTCTAAGGAATTTTCTTGGGGTCTGCCATGATTTTTCCTTTCTCTGCTGGAACAGATGGGATGAAAGACAACAGAAAAGACTGTGTGATAGAAGCAGACACTGCCAAATTAATATTCACACTGCACACATTTAAGTTTGCTGTGCAATTAATTTTGTTTTCTAAGGAAGGAGAAAATACAACTCTGTTGAGATCTAGACTATGTGCAGCGTATGTCTGAAATATATTACAGATGTAATATTTGATTGTAGGAATATTAAAACCCAAGACTGGATTTAGAAATCTCAATTAAAGCACCACAAGTGGCATGAATGTTAAAGGTGCTGAACAGTTGCAATTTCAAGGTATTTGGTGCTAGAAGCCTCCAAACATATAAAATCCTGAATGCAGATGTAGAATGGTCAGCAGAGGTTGTTGGTTTGGGATATTATTGCCAAAACTTGTATACCAAAAAAGGATCTCATCTGCCACCACGAGCAATGAGCTCAGATGGTGTCACAGCAGCATTACTCTTTTTGGTTTGTTTTTTAAACAGTCCTGAAATGACTGTTGGTAATATGGGTGCATCTGTGTGTTTGAGCCCAGGGAAGACTTTTGTGCCAGTTATTTCCCAGAATTTATTTTTTTCTTACATAGGACATATGCTGAGAATTGTTACTAGTAAGGGCAGCGTGCCCAGTAGTGAGTGCAGCTATGGTGCTCTCATACGCACATATGCATGCTGTTACTCCTCATTGCTCAGCGTGGAGTTTTCCCTGAATGGCTGTGGGATTGGTGCCAATAAATTTTTTATGTTTTATTGAGTGGTGCTGTAATAGACTAATTCAGAATGAGAAGAAAATGTGCATTTACTGTAAAGTTCTCAAAGTAGGTTTCTGCCATTTATTCCAAAATCACCGGGGCTGTGTGTTAGGGTGACCACAGTGGCTTTAAGAGCTCCTCCCCAGCGACATAGCAATGCTGGATGCTTGGGAGCTCCTTTCATCTTTTCCTCCTGATCCAAAGAAACCCAAAGCCCCTACAGTAGTTAAGTTAGACTTGCCGTGGGTTTTGAGCGGTCTAGTGGCTCCATGCTCAAGAGCAGCATTGTCTCCGGCCAACTGTCCCTGATAGTTGTGATGTTGGGACAGGGAGGAAGGAAGCTGAAGAGCACTTGCTGGCTTCATCAGTTTTAAAATTGATGCTGGTATCAAATTCAGCGACCTAAGAAAGAAAGGAGGCTTAATACAGCACTAAATGACTGATTTCTACAAAAGAGACAGACTTCGATTTAAAAGTTTTTAGGAAATTTGTGTTAGATGTTCAGTCAGATTCTCACAATAAATAAATATATAGCTTGCTATTCACAAAGGCTTTATTATGTCCGGCTTGAGTTTTTCTTGCTGATTGGAAGATATTGCAATGACCTATTGATTATTTTAGATCAATTTTGTGAAGTCTTAGTAAGAATTCATTGCAATCATTCTCATGGGCTGAGTTCTAAAAATATTAAGCTGTGCAAGATAAACATTATTAATGCAACAGCTTTTAATTAAAATTCAAAAGGAAAGAATATTAATTAGATTCCACATATGAACTAATACTTGCAGTGTCACTGGAATACTAATTATTTTTATATGCCATAGACAAATTATTTTGATAATTTGTGTGCTTTCAATATGGAAATAGATTCCCACATGTGGAAGACTGAGGTTTTTAATAAAGACATTTACAGATTTGGGAGATTTACAAAGACACCTTGTTTCTGTTGTTGTATGAATATTTCAAACTATGAATTTTTAGATTCATAATGTTGAGTTTTAAAACACGTGCAAGATGAAACACTCAGAAATGAGATGGCAGAAATAATTGACTCTGTGCAAGGAGTGGGATGGAAGGATGGTAAGAGAGCAGGATCCTGACAGAGCTTCTGGGAGGTAGGAGAGGTGGCAGGAGCTGGCCTGAGCGTGGTGGCAGCAGGATACGTGGGCAGAAAGCAGGAATCAGTCACAGAGTAAATGGGCTTGAACCAGAGGGTAATGTGAAATAATGTGATCCCATCTGTAAAGATTGCATCATATTTCATTACACCATAAAAGGCTGAATTAATGGCGAAATTGCAGTTTTGTGGCTGGAAGATTCATTTATTTAATGTGTATTCTCCAGCTTATAAGTACATACCACCCGATTTCGCTGTGTGGGTGCAGCAACATCTATGGAGTGTGCAGTGCTGTGTTCTGTGAGTAATTGGCAGAAAATGGTAGATATGTCATTTGTGAGCTCCTAGCTCTACCTAATCACTCTGCATCAGCTGCATTCTCCCAAGTAGCAATGTTGTGCTTGTGTCCTTCTGCAAGAAGACACTTGTATGTATATTACCAAGTTGTTGTGGAGGGGAATATTGGGGCTGATGTCATGTATCTCAGCCAAAGAAAGGGCTATTTTTAAGCTGACATTGTTTTGCAGTTCTCCTGTGTATATATTGAAGTTATGATTGTAAATACATTGTTGTAAGTAGAAAAAAAAAAAAAAAAAAAAAAAAAAGGAAATAAAGTTCAGATACTCTGGCTTCTATCTACCAGGTAGGTGACAGTATGGTACCATTACTACCATACTTAGGGCAGTTATGTCAGTGCTGTCTAATAAAATGTGAAATGGTTTCCACAGGAAGCTCCACCAGCTGAGGTTACTCAGAGCCACCCCAGATAAAACACCACAGAGTACATGGAAGGAATGTGACCCTGCTAGGAGGTGAATTAAAGGATAAGAGGTGCAGCATTTTGAAGATGTACTATCTGAAAAGAAGCACTGTGAAAGTGGAGTAGCACTTTGCCATGCTAATCCTCTTTTTTCTTACCTGAAAAATGACTGAAAGGTCAGATTCTGTAAGGAACATTAAAATTATGTATTTTTTAACACTTTGTGGTGCATTTATTAATAGACTATTTTCCTTCTGCGTGACTGGAAGGGAAGTTGGGACATTTAGCACAATTCCATTCAGATACAAAACCATGGATCAAAAGCTAGGGTTAAATTGTGGTGTCATCTTTTTATTATTCATAAGAAAAAAAAAATGTAAATAGTACAATTTTCCCTAAAGGTGAACGAATATTTAGCACAGAAGCTTGCTGTTTCCTGAGGAAGCACCCATGAACTGGGTTCAAAAACAGACTGATTTTTCTTTTTCATTACCTTTCAAGCTCCCACTGTTCCCAGCTTGTTAACTCCTGCCTCTCCAAGCTATAGTAATGGGCCCTTTGTTTTCCACTGGGTTTGGCTTAAACAAGGGAGCTAGCTTTATTTTATATATATATATATATATATATATATATATACGTGTATATATATATATATTGTTAATGCTATGTACATTTAGCAAGTCTATTGATTTTAATGAGGACTGATTTGTTTTTCTGGATCCCAGACACCTTATGGCAGGCACTAGTGCTTTCCAGCATTAGAATATGCTACAATATTAAACATAATTTAAATTAAATTGAAGTTATCAGAATAAATGAGTAATTGAATGAGGTAGTTTTTGTGAAATACCTGGGGGATTTTCATTCCCTGCTTTTATAGTTATTAATTTGCAGAGAGCACTTATCTGCAGTGAGACTCTGGAGTGTCATTATTCTGGTCCAGGTAGCACTGGGGGATGACTGCAAATACTCATCTGTCTTTCTCCTCTTCCCAAAAGCCTTGGTGGTCTACATTTATGAAATAGGGATGATAGTGGTGATTCTCTTTCATAAAGGTTCTGTTGAAGTTAGGCACTTACACACTGAGTGAAAATACCAAAGACAAGATGAAAATGTTGACATTTTGCTTTTCATTGCAGTACTAAGCTGTAGGTGTTACAGAGTGCAGCCTATTCGTTCTATTCTGGAAACTACGTCTGTATTTTGGGAAGAGGAGGAGGGTCAAGACTTTGTTGCTCCTGGTGCTTTCATTTAATTTCCAGCACTGCCTGTGCTGGAAACTCTTCAGTTTAACTCTGTCGTTAAATTCAACCCATTTCTTTAATGGATTTGACTACAGCGTTCTGTCCTCAAATTTACAGAGTACTCTGTCAATTACAGACTTAGGTTGAGGGTCGGTATTTTTTTTTTCCTTTTAAATAGTAGTCTGAAATCCTCCTTGTATCTTACCATTTTTCTGTTATGAAGAAGAAAACAATTTCCCTCCTTGTAGTTTCTCATGTGAGACTGGTGAAGTCTGTGCAAGACCCGCATAAAAGGGGGTGATAACTGAGTTTAAAAAGTGATGTGGCTGTGTGCAGAGATGCATCTGGTGCAGCAGGGTGAATAAGCATAAAAATGGAAACAGGTTTTTCCCAGTCTCACACCAGATATTGCAACAGTATTTTTAAATGACCCAATAGCTGTGTGACAGAATGCCATTAAATTAGGAAAGTGAATACTTTGTGTATCTTGGTGATCTTAAGCCTCTGAAGGCATTTTTAATCCCTGTCAAACACTGGTACTTTCACTTTGCTTAACAGCTATATAATTCAGTCTCTTTACACACTATTAAAAAAAAAATCCATTTTTTTTTAACATAATTAAATGGTAATCCTTAAAACCTTTGAGTGCCTTGCCTGTGCATAACGTGTGGTGAATCAGAGAACCTAATGGATGATGTATAGAGTTTTCTATCAAACAGGACCAAATTTTAAGGATTTTTATCATCAAAATTAACTGGTTTTTAATAAAAGACAGTCGCTTTGTCATTTCACTCTATGCTGAAAGTGTTTGTAACACAGTGCATTATTACTGCTAAATGGGAATTCAAAGATGTAATTTCAATACATAAGTATAAAATGGCACACCCCCAGCTTGCCTCCCAGGCACTGTTTTTGAAAGTCAAGTACAGACTTTTGGAAAATACAGCAACCTTTTCCTTTGAGCACTCTTAAACTCTAAGTCTTACATCGGCATCCTGTAAATCAGAAGAATCTGCTATGAATTGGAAGACTTCAGTACAATTTCAGGATCTGATTCTTAGATGTTTTGCCTTTTAAAACTGAGAGTAAAGGATGCCCATGTGTTTCCAGCAGTCCTGTATCCTAGCTTAAGTCCAGTTGCCTTTGGAGCTAAAGAGCTAGAAGGGTCTTACTGACATAGAGTCGTAGAGTCATTTAGGTTGGAAAAGATACTCAAGATCACCAAGTCCAGCCATCAACCTGGCATACTGAGTCCCATCACTAAACCACATCCCTTACTGCCACATCCACATGTCTTAAATACCTCCAGGGATGGGGACTCCACCACTTCGCACGGCAGCCTCTTCCAATGCTTGACCACTGTCCTTGCGAGGTGTGGTCAAGCACTTTTATAACCAATGCACTGACACGCAGAGAATTGTCTATAAAAGACTTTTTGTTTCTTCATTGTCATACATGCATGTTTCATCTCTGCCACACGAGATGTCAGCGATGTGCACAGAACAGCAAAGTGCTGTAATTGATTGAAACAATTGTCGGGCAACTTTTGGAAGACAACAATAGATATGACAAAACGTCCTCTGCTGCCCTGCTGAAGTGATTGATTCATCATGGGAGGATGTGTTGTGTTTGAGAATAATATTAGACACAATAAGTTTGTATACGTAGGCATATAATTGTGTGTCAAACAATATATATTCAAATTTGCAATATTTTCTTGTGTAAATATCATTGTTCATATTCTCTGTGATTTTCAAATGCAGAAGATGAAACTAGATTTACTACTAGTTACGAGACATGGTAGCTTTTATTATTTTAGAGGGCAGCAGCGTCTTGCAGGAGGTACTGGCAACTGAAACAGCATTGTGCAGAGCAGAACCTAGAGATAAGTTAATGCTGTTATTTTGGGTGCTGCCAGCCTGCAGTACAGCACAAGTGTGGGTCGTGAGGTACTTTTTCAAAATAGGAATTGAAGGAAGATAGTGTACATGCTAAAGAGGGAAGCAATCAAGTTATGTCATTTCATGCAAGAGGTTTTCAGCATAATTTTAAAAAATCAACTAAGAAGATGAGTAAAAAGTTTACAATCAAGTTGGATCAGAGGAGAGCAGAGATTGTGAGGGAATTATACAAGACCTGGCAGAACTGCTGTGGGTGGGCAGATTCACCCCCATCTGTCACTATATAGCCCACCATTTGGGCTGCCAAGGGCTTGGTGAGTTTTTTCGGTATTCCCTTTTTCAACTTAAGAGGTGATGTTTTGATGCTTCAAGAATTAAATGGCTTTTCCTTGTGATTCTGTGCCATGATCTGAACTATTTGGTATACTAATATTATGGTTGTTGAATTAGGAATACACTGATGACAAGTAAGTACAGCAACAACAAAAAACACTGGTGGAGGGTGTCAACAGGAAGAAGACGGGAATATCAAATGGGAGGAGCAGAAAACCAGAGTATTGCCTCTCAATAGCTAAACTGTAGAAACTAGAATCAGTTTAATAGCAGAGTGCAAGGTTAGAAGACTTCAGGTCTAAGAAGATTTTTGTAGAAATCTGGATATCATCAGTTGGAAATGGAGAGGAGAGGCTTGCTCTTTTAATCATCCTTCTGTCATCCTACTGCTGTGTTGGTATTGCTAAATGTCTATATTGGGAGGGTTGATCCAAGAGGTATCAGGAAGCATTGCTATAACCATGTAACAGTGTTTCTTGCTATATGTTTATTGACATCCTCATTAAAAAAATAAATAAATAAAAAATGGTGCAATATGGAGGTAAAAGGGTGTTCAGGAAGACTGGAGAACTCATCTTCCAGAAGCAGTCTAAGTAGCTCACTGAGCCTAGCAGAAAGGTGTTTGAGAAATTATGATTGCTCTTTAAAATCAGAGAATAAACGTCTCAGAGGAAGAAAAACTATTGATTTTTTTATGATGATCTTGGCACATGAATGAATGTATGTGTGACCTTGCCATGAAAAAAAAAATTGTTTGTAAGTTAGAAGTTTTTATCAACCAAAGATTTGAGATGTCTCAAACCTCTTTTCATTAGGATTATCAGGGACAGGAAAAGTTAACTTATTTTAAGATGGAACAGTTTTATTTAATTAAAAGCTATTATTGTGAGGTGGTTAGCTGTACATTCATGGGGTTCAGTGACCAAAGAGGTCTCTTACAGGCATGTCACTTTGTTCTTTTGAAATGTATGACATAAAAAACCACCTTGCTTACAGAAAGTAAATGCTTTAATGACTATAAGAGGAGTGTTTGATGACATTGGATAGTTGTATATCTCATTTTGATAAAGAAACAAAGGAGGAAATAATCTTTTTTCCCAACTTAGATGAGTTTGTGTAACCAAAATGAGCCATTGATCTGTTGCACAGAAAAGACCACAGGGAAATTACTTTTTAAGGAATCTAAAGGCTGTAAACTGATTAACACAGTAGTCCTGGGAATGGTGATGAATCAAAGTGATGAAATGGATTTTTACAGCCTTTGTGATCAGCTTTATTATATGCCTAATGTCAAAGATGAGGTTAGATCTTATCCTTTCTGTGACTTTCCATTTTCATTATTCATAACCAATGGAAATTCAGCATCCAAAACATTTCATCTGACAAAGGAAATTCCCACTGAAAGCTGTGTCTGTGTTCATGTGTTTTGTAATATCAGTGCTGCTGTTGATACTAATATTACTAGTTATGTAGGAGTGCAGAAAGGAGCCAATCAAACCAGTGTCTAATTGTGCAAAGCAGTGTGTCAAAATCACAGAATGGTTGAGCCTGGAAGGGACCTCAGGAGGTCATCTGGTCCAACCCCCTGCTCCAGCATGGACGTTTAAAAGGCAAGGTAAGGGATTAGACAGACATGATAGGAAATGTAGACAGGGAAGTAGCAGAGTTTGAATAACTACCCAGTCTCCAAACTGGTGTCCGTGGCTGCTCTGAACACAGCCTCTGCGTGTGAGTGGAAACTGCTGCATCTCCCTTGTCACTGCCGTGTACGGGACGTGAAACTGGGAGGCAGAACCACGTTGTCCAACACTCCAATTATATCAATAAATGCTGCCATATTGCTTTGCAGTCCTTATTTCAAACAAGTCTAACTGAGGGATCTTTTTTGTTTCTGCAGCACCTTGCCAGTGTGCCTGTTTCCCTTCCCCAGGCTTCACGTGGTGCTTCGCAGGGCTGTACCATCCCTCCTGCCTGAGCCGCTACACTTGGAACATATGCTGTCTTTGGCTCCTTCCAGATATACCAGCTTCTTCCTATCTTGCTTTCATTTCCAATACTTTGACATCTCATTTCCCATATGCTGCCCTTGCTTTCTCCTGCTGTTTCTGTAAGTTCATCTGCACAGATGAGTTGCCACAGTTTAACACATTGGTGAAGCTGTTGTAATCCTGCAGGCCTTTAGTGATGAAAATGCAAGCTCAAACTTTCTAGATTAACCCTCTTTCATAACATAGGTCTAAACAGGTGGGACAGGCAGATGCAAGTGTGCTGTTCCACATCCTGCTTTGCTCTAGAAGCTGTTCTCAAGCTCATACAGCCCATCTTTCATTAACCTGTCGTTACTCCACATGCATGGCCTCTTTCCAGTGGCAGGAATTTCACTGGGAGCTTCTTGGCTTGTGCTTGCTCTTTCTTTAATGACTCTGAATATTCAAAAACACCAGACATGATATGATTGTTGTGCTCAAGCTGCACGCAAAAGAGGAAGGCAGGTGCATTTGCAGGGTTAAAAACAGTTAATAGCAGCAGCACTGTTGCTCAAGATCATTTTCAGTATTCAACAAAAGTGTATCATGGGCAAATTCACATCAGGCCTTCGGGCTGGAGGAATGATTCAGGACCTGCATTTGGAAGCCTGTGGTCTTTCCCCACCTCCTTCCCCTGAGGCGAGCAGGACGTGGGATGCTAAGCCAGCCCCAGGCATGCGTTTTTTGCTGCAGAGGTTCTGTGTGGCACATGATGGCTATACCAGTTGTTGGGCTGTTGCTATTCAGGTTAGCAACACATAAAACCATCTTGATGTGTTGTCACCTGAAGGTGAAATGTTAAGAATGGCTTTACCTGTTTTCCTAGTCTTTGTCTAGAAGTACATAGTCAAAGCATGCATCGGAACAACAGGCAATCTTGGCGAAACATTGTGGCTGTATTTACAGAGATGTGTGATAGTTTGCAATAGGAAGAAGACACAGAATAAGTCAGAACATTTGGAATTTGAGTTGAATACTGTTGTTTGAATCAACATGAATTAACATTAGTCCCTCAGTTCTTCTGACAGGTTGGTGCCTGTCCAAATGGTGACCAGCATCCCGATTGGCATTGGCATAGTCCCATAGCAATGAGCTACCTGGCTGGGCAGATTGCACCACAGCTTCTTGTAGCACTTGCCTGGCCAGCCTGCAAGTGTCCATGCCAGAAAATGTGGACCTGCCACCTCCCATCCAAACCTTTCACCACTTAAAAGTCAGCTGGGGAGCAAGACTGTCTTCCACATGTATGAATGCCATAAATAAAATACAGGTATTTTTTAAATAACTGTGCTTTGTCTTCTGCTTGGCAGCACAGGTCACTCTTGTTGGGGCTGTAGCCAAAAGGAGGTTTTGGCAGCCCTCAACGTGACAGCACAGCTGCGTGGGGCAGGGGACACCGCGGTGCCTTTATTGTGTTGTCCGTGCAACACTGCAGCCTGGTGCCTGGTCCAGTGCAGTGCCTGCGCTGGAAGTCATCAAACTTGGTGGCAGTAAGCTTTAGGATTCCCTAAAGAAGGAGAGAACCTACATCAAGGTGTGGAAACAAGACCATTTTGTGAATGTGGGTTGTGTTTTGTTATGATTACTTCTGTTTCTTGTAGTCCAGTAGTTGTGACATCCAGTGACCTGATAGAGCACAAGGAGAGCACAATTGCAGATAAAGTGTGTAAATCTGTTGAAATTGCCACCATTTTGGATCTCCTTCAACATTTAATCATCTGTTTCTTGGCTATGGCGCTACTTGCCATTTTGCTTTCTGTTATTTCAACTGAGTTGCTAAAAAGATGGAGAGATTCATTATCTCTGGGGACTATTTTTCTTGGACCGAATAGTTTGAGTAGTTGGATAGTGATTTCCAAAGTATTGTGCTAGAAAAATTCAACTAGCCCTTGCAAACCAGTGCCAGGGTATTATATCTTCATTTTCTTAAAAGCAACAATGTAAAATAAATGCTTTTAAGAAGTTGAAAGGTACATCTAGGTTATTTAGATTTATTCATTAATTTTAGAATGACAAATTCTGTCCAAAAAAGCTGACATCATTAGACAGAAACTTTGTCAGATGTAACAGATGGGCTAGAGCAGCCCTTCCTGTAAGATTGGGGCAATCAAAGCTGTGATGCGGACAACCTGGCAGCTTATCCACAAGCTTTTTTTGGTTTTGATTGAGAGCTCCCAAGCCTGGCGTGATCTCCTCTGCTGCTGAATGAGCTGACCTGGGGCCTTATGTGTTTCGAATCGTCTAAAGACCTGCTTGAAGGGGGCATTCTCCTTTTCTTCAAACATTAGACATAGTCACTTTACAAAAATTCCTGACTCTTTAAAGGAGGCGAGGGAGGAAAGTGAGGGCGTTAATTTGCTTCAAATCTGTACTGCGCATTTTCAGTATACATATGTCGTAGAAAGATTAGTCTGGGTATTCTTTAATGTGGAAATGCCTCAGTTGTTTTTTTGTTCTTGATAGAACAACTTTATAGTTTTGACATTCTTGCAGATGATCCATATTAAAATCTTTTATATTTATCTGACTCAGTTACTTTGTGTGGTTTTGTAATTGTGTTTATCTGCTTTTAAAGATAAAGTACTTGCCTTAAAATTCCAAGGAGATGCATGTGCTTTTGTCATTTTCTTTACATTTTAGAAAATAAATTAGGACTGCCAAACTTTGTCACTGACATTGCATTCCCCATAGGAGCTGCAGTATTTACCGTGGTTGTATAATATCACAGCCTGACCTTTTTCTGAAACACAGTTTTCTCCCTGTCAGGAAGAAATTAAAAAGACTGCACTAATAGGCAGTTAGGGCTGCACAGGTTGGTATTAAAAATGTTCATATTTAGTGCTTATCATAATCTATGCAAGTATTCTTCTAAATTTTTGAAATTGGATTGCTATGCCGTAATAAACATCACCAGTGTTGCCCAGCAGCCAAGCTGTGTTAGCGTGTCATTTGGATTTGCAGATTATAAATTTCCATTTTGTTTTCCACAGAAGTGAAATATGTTGTTTATTTAAGGATAAACGGTGAGCTTCTAGCTGAGAATATATAACCAGCAGGTGCAAAAAGCAACTTGGAGCCCTGTCGGGTGTGGAAGGTGCCTGCTTGTGTGGGTCTGGAAGTAGACCAACACTCTTTCCAATAATTTTTTTATTCTTTGTGTTTTTAACTATCTATTATCAACGCGGTATACATTGCTGCTGATGACTGGCAATTTCTGGCTTCACAGTATAGAACTGGATTTCAAGAAGATTTAGATGCATAGAGTTACAAGTGGCTTCATGAAGCCTTGTCTGGTTGAAGTAAATAGGAGTCTCATGGCAGGTGTCAGCAGGCCAAGTCTTGACATTTGTTGTTATTTTCTTACCTATAAGAAGAAAAAGAAAGGCAGTATTGGGAGATCAGAGACTGCCTAGATGCTTTTGGTGACTGGAGTAGTGCAGTAAGATATAAGTTTTGACAAGCAGTTAGCAATTTAATTTAGAGAGCCTTAAGAAGTGAGGGCGCACGAACATTAGCATTTTAATTCCAATCATGTCTATGCTTCATGAATCTCCATCTCCCCAAGATTCACACTGCCGTAGTGATCCCAGAGGATGCAATTCTTTGTTTTCAGACAAAATGAGTCTGGAAGAGATGTTCCAGCCACCAGCAGGCAGGTCATCCAGGGAACCAGGCCTAAAACTTGAGCGGGTGGAGATACCAGGTCCTCAGTGCCAGCAGCTTTACTCTGGGGGTCCTCTCTTGCTGCACCCCAGGAGTTACTTGTATACCCTCAAATGGCAGCATTGGTGATGAAGAGGAGCTGAGGAAGGGAACCAGAAGGATCTAAAGACCTTACCCCAGCATACAGAGGAGTCAGTAACATCCAGCCATTGGTACCATAATTTATGACTGGTATGTCTCAACTGACTCAGGCACTTTAACAAGCAGTCAGCTGAACCTTTTGTCCATCATGGACATGTCCATCATTGTCCACCACCGGTTTAAAATAAAAATGTTTTATGCTTAGTGGTCCACGTGTTTTTTATGCTAAAATATCTGAGGGTAACACATCTGGGCATTAAGACAATGGGGTGGCATTTAAAGCAAGCTGCGTTTTGAGCAGGGGAAAAAAGAAATCTGAGCTTTGACGTTTTTGATGGTTATTACTGTGTGAAATCCACTGGGCTGTTAGGTATGTGAGGGATTGAATATTCAGTATTGCAGACGGCACAAATTAACAGAACAAGATGGAAAGTGCTTATGCAACATGAAGAAAGCTATTTGCGTGTTTTCTTGAAGGTTTATTGAGCTCTCCCTTAGAACACAGGAACAATATCTGTATTCATCTGATCTCTGTGAAAAACAATAGAAAGCTTCCTTTTTTTTTTTTTTTTCTTTTCATTTTGTTCATTTGAGTTATTTATGAGTTCCCATTTATGTGGAATGGTTGATTCGTCTTAAAATTAAACAGAAACTTCTGTCAAACACTCCTGTTTGGTGCAGATTCACATTGCTGCAATGTGGTGCTAACACATTTCAAAACGATCGTGTTCTGGCTAGACAGAAGTAATGCAGTGGAGAGTGTCAGGCAAGCTGGCAGCAGGGCACTTAAATTGCAAAACCTAAAACCAGGAGTCTGGGAGGAGTGCTTGCAACGTGTTGGATGCCATAGATTAGTTCTGTGTGACCTTTAATGAGAGTGAAAACATATCCAATTTTTGAGCTGTCTTTCCCTAGACAGTACACTGAGTGCTGAAATCCCACGTTTTGGCAGAAAAAAAATAGAGCACAAAGCAGTGCGGATTTATTTAAATTAAAAATGCAAACCCCATTTCTAGCAGAACGTGACTGACCAGTGGAAATACAAACAGCCAAGGCAATGGCAATTCACCTCTTGATCTCCTTCAGCCAAAACTTCAGTCGAGCACAGGTTGTACCTTGGTGATGCCTGATTTCCCGGAGTAATTGGGTGTCAGTTTGTGACTGCATATGCAGGAGGTCACGCTTGATATTTGTTACAGTCTCTTTTGATTTACAGTCAGGAAGTACAATGTGAGCCAAGTTCAAATCAGCGGTGTCTGTCTTGCAGGTACTACAGCGCCACAATTTTGCAGATGTCGGGAGTTCAAGACGACAGGCTGGCGATCTGGCTGGCCGCCCTCACAGCCTTTATAAACTTCATTTTCACTCTCGTGGGAGTCTGGCTTGTTGAAAGGATGGGTCGCCGGAAACTCACACTTGGCAGCTTAACAGGTGAGTGCTTCATGGGTGAATTGGATGGGCCTCACGGTAACACAAATAAAACGAAGATAAAGTTTCAAGTGCTAATTTTATCAAAGTAATCCTCTTCAAACTAATGATGTTGACCCGTCTCCTTGCTGAAATCCTGTAGGTTTTCAAGAATAGTAATACAGCACCACAGCTAAGAGCTCGTTATAAAAATAGAGGTTTAGCATCTTATTTTTTCAGGTGCATTTTCTTCTTCAATCTATGTTTAACAATGTCTGTACTTAGCTTGTTATACTTTTTGTTTGTTTGTTTTGGTGTAAGGAATGAAATGCTTGGAACTTCACAGCTGGTTAGTTTTTAGATTTCATGTACATCTGTGATATGCACTTTCTGGCTCATTAATGTGAATTCAGAACATTTTATTAAGAACTACTGGAGAAAGCATATCACACAACCATTAAAGTATGTTTTAAAAAGTAACGCAGTTCTTTGCAGTTAGTTCAAATGCAATACAGTCAGTGCATTACCTGCATTAATGCGACTGTAATTGGTCTCTTGCATGAGGGACAAAATCACAGAATTCTGAATTTCTGCATTTTGTCCAAATATTCAAATACTGTAACTCAGTGATGCAGACACCTCTTAGGAGCTGGAAGGGCAGAGATAGCAGTCTTGCCTGCACTCAGCAGCATACTAAGTGCAGGCAACCTGTCCTATGCCCTTCTAAGTGCCAGTTCAGGCTGAAGCCATCTGCAGCAGGTACCTGCACCTGGCTGAACATCTGAAAAGTTCAGGAATTTCCAAGACCAGGGTTTGGAAGAAAAGAGAGCGCCTTGGCTCCTCTTGGAGTAATGCTCACAGCTGTTTATCTGGCAAGGTCTAATGTCTCCATATCTCATTCTGTTGTCCCTGCCAGGGACCCAGACTTGCTGTTGATGTGACACAGCAGAGAGGGGATGACCTGCCAGGCCGCTGCCCATCTGCAGACCCCCAGGGACAGCAGTCAGTCTGCACTCACAGCGTTGGAATGCATTTGTGTAGGCCCAACGCCAGCTGCAGTGTTGTCTGTGGTTCAGTCGCCCAAATTGGTGAATTAAAAGATGCACTTTGGAGTCAGTTTGGTGTTTTTAAGTTACTATGAATCTGTATTCAATACCATCTTGATTTGGAGTTGAGAATCCTAAAGTGTTTTTAGGCTCCTGAACTTGTGATCTAAGTTCAGAAATGTGGTCACAACAGGAGAGTAGTCCTGTACCATTCCCTGTACAGAGTCCTGTACCCAACACCTTTTCCCTGTGGAACGTGTGTTTTCTTGTCTTTCTGGGAAGTGCAAGCCTCATGACATTCTCCCTAGACTTGTTTTGTGGGTGCTGCCTCTCATTTATACTCTATTGGAATGGAGTATTTACGCGTTAGGCCCTCATACCTAATATGTGTGGCCAGCCCCTCGAGGGTTCATTGCTTGTCTGGAACCCCCGTATAGATTTCATTTCCACACAGACTTTCCATACAATCACAGACCTCCTTTCTGGCTCTTGTTGACATATTCAAAGGTTATAAGTTTGAAATGTAGATGCTAATGTGTCTTGTAAAGCATGAGTCATGGAACAGATGAGAAGATAGAAATAAGGCACAGAACTAACAAAGGAGAATAGAGCAGTTAAAGGTCATTTGTTTATGATATCTGGACACAAAGTAATTATTAATAATATCCATGTTCCTTGTTCTGTGGTCAGTGGCCCACTGTCACTCTGCAGCATCACTTGGTCCATGCTGTGTTCCTACTGTGCTCTTTATCCTATGGTCTCTGCTTTAAGAAAATACAGCACAAATAATAACAATAATGAAATTAAGTCATCTCTCTGTGCTATTTAGAGGTTTTTTTCTATGCAAGGGTTGACACAGACTTAGGTAGTGGTGAGTATGATGTGCTTCACTCAGCAAAAGGGCTAAAATGATAATTACTGAATCTGCTAATGGATTTATTTTCAATACTGAGTTTTCTCATGTGATAAACTTATATTTTAACGTGCTGCTTTGGTCTGTGTTTCTAAGGAAATTGACCTTCACATGGAGTTATTACACTGGCTGCTTTTGGAGAAGCTCTATACGCCCCTGTTTCCCATTATATAAAATGAGGGCAAAACTACTACCTTTGCCTGCTACTACAAGTTTATACTGGCAACAGTTCTTCATCTTTCTTTTCTTCTTTTTCTTCAGTTTGTTTCTTTCTTCAAAGTTGTTCATTTTGAAATGTGGAGTGTTTGACAACTGCAGTATCCATTTTATTTGTGTTTTCCTTCTACTGCTTTAGATACTGGCAATTTGAAATCATGGTGCTAGTTGGGCATTTGACAGTTTTTATCTCCATTTGTAGCAGAGAGGATCTAAAATATCTTTGGGATATTTACCTTTTTTCATCTCAGTTAATGGCATACTGTAATTATATGTTTTTGTTAATTTTAGACAAACTTTCCACAGAATGACAACATATAATAAGCTTCATTCACCAGATTTATATACTCTGTACTTTTCCAAATAAATAAAACATTTGCAGAGGTACTGTAACTATGTGCTAGTGTGCTTGTTTATCTTGAAAGACAGACAAGGCATATTTAGAATGAATATAAATAAGATTATAGGTCCTGTCTAAATATATTTGCTATCTGGTGTATGGCATTTTGAAAGTACAGTAAATACAGAAAGTACAGTAGATCTAGTACAATATCATGCCCGCCCAGAAAACTGGAATTGTCAGCATGCCTAGTAGTCATAGCAGTACAAAACCCAATTTAAAATAAATTTAAATTACATTTTATGGTGGATAGGTGCTTTCTCACAAGTAGTTTGTAACTGAGTTTAAGATCATAGTTGCCTCAGTCTAGGTGAATGTGTGATCCAATAATCTTGAGTTCATGCATATTTGTGCCTATTAACCATGGCTGCTGCACAGGCACATTCATGATATCTTGGTGCTTAAGATGTTATTTATTCCTCAGAAAAAAATAATCATACGCTTGTTGGGTTTGCCTGCTAGGAAACTTTTGTGTTTCCCTTTAAGAGCACCACCCCGACCCACCCCCAAAACTACCAAAACAGTAAAAACCAACAAGTATAAAACATGTATGAGAATATGTAATTTCTTAAAGAGTGGCAAAAGTGATATGCTATATTTTTAATGCAGTGGCATTTTTAAAGATTTGCACAGAAGCATTTCTGAGAATTTCTAACATACAGAGCAAAGGGTTGGTGAGGAGTACGTTTAATTGAATAAAGCATTCTTCATTTGCCCTTAACCATTAAGCTGTGTCTTTGCACACTTCTAAATGTGTGCAGCCTTCCAACTGGGATGTGCTTCAGCTGTGCGTGAGTCTATTTTTGTGTGGTAGTGGGAAATGTTATTAAATAATCAGTAACCAGCTTAAAAATGCAACTATAACTAGCTTTGTATTTTTAGTGTTGGTTGTCTATACATCAGGATATACATGATCTGTGGGACCTCTCAAAAGATGCCACATAAGTAGTGAGTATACAAATAGATGCAGGGAGCAGAATTAGATGCATCATCATGTAGCAAGGTGTAAATGTTTTAAGATGTCCAAGTTTGGGTTAGTTGCAGTACTCTTAGTGAAGAATTAAATTAATTATATTAATTTCATTAAAATGATACAGCACATTCCATGTGTCTGACAAATCAGGTAGAAAAACTATGTAGTGCTCTAGTAACGACCTGTTTTACAAAATATGAATCCTGTCAACGCACAAAGAATTTGCTGGGGTCAGGAGCTAACAGATGGAGATTTGTTACATGTGCTGTTTGAAACAAGAAATTCAGAAATTGCAGTTGCACATTTTGGTGGCATTTGTATGAAAAGTCAAATTCCTCTCATTTCACAAAGGCAGTAAGAATTGATGAAACAGCTGATGCTATTTTCTATTTTACAGGAAAGCCTGCGAGTCTGGTAGTGGGAGGAAGTGTGATGATTTAAACATTGCTATTAAATCTTACCTTTGCAGCATTATTTTCAACACTGAAGGAGAATATATCAGTTCATTCATGCAGTCTTCAATTCCACATGCCACAAAATAGTCTCGACCTGTTAATTTAATATCTGGACATTAAGCTGAATGTACTTGACTTTAACATCTAACCTAATTCAAGATGGGGATGTAGCAAAGGGTATTTTTCTTAGATTCTCATCACAACTGCTCAGTGTAATGGCAAATGCTGTATGCATAATAATGGGGTGCCTTGCTTTCCTGAGCATAGCTCGGTTCAATAGAGAATTATTTCGTATTCTCTGGAGAGGAGTATCACATTGTTCTTTATCTGTATTTTTAGGTACTGCTGTAGCACTCATTATCCTAGCTTCGGGATTTTTGCTATCAGCTCAGGTCTCGCCAAGAGTCACACTTAATCCACCAGATCCTTCACATCAAAACTCTACCTGCACAAAATACAGGTGAGATTTCATGATCCAGTCTTCTTGAAGATTTTTTCCAGTTAATTGGGTATTATAACTTCATGCAAGTGATGGGTAAGTATTCACACAGTCCAGTACAAGGTACTAAGTTAAATACCTAAGGTTAAAATCTTAATCTTTAATCTTTAAATCTTTATATTCTTCAATAGAGAAAATTAGATTCCTTCCTTAAATGCTCTGAATAATCCTTTGGAGTTTCTTGGATTAAATAAGGCAGTTAATCACCAGACTACACACTTGAGATCTCCTCTGTTGACTTGCTGCAATTTACAGCAGACACATTTTGGAATATTTTAAAAGTAATTTGTAAATATGCATGCTGTTATTAGTCTACTCATAGATTTGTCATGTATAACAGCTATGAATTGTTCAAAAATATGTGTTTCTTGCCTTTTGTTTCACTGAGTAAATAATAATAATAATAATAAATCTTTAGAACAATGGTAGTTACAAACAAATGTGATTTTGGGACCTTTTTTCCTACAGCAGGTACAACATTCCTTTTGTATACAGTTGTGGTTTCAAATAATATTACTTCTAAGGTGTTAGGAATGTGCTGTTTTTTATATTTTGTGTGTTTTTACTCTTGTGTGAGTGTTCTTACATTCTAGCAGACTGGAAGACACCAGTGCCCTAATTGAGAGAAGGGTGGCTACGTGGCTGAAGAAGTTCTTATTTGTGTTCAAAATCTGTCTTGCATGTGCTGGTTCTAGACGTAAATATCAAGAAATGAGCAGTAGGCATCTAGTTTCTTGGAAGTATTGGTTAGAAATATGGTTTGTGGCTTTTCATATGACAGAACATTGCCTCTAAGGAGGTGACATTTTACAGACCCTGGGGAGAGGATGGAAGGTCTTCAAAAGAGTGTAAACAGATGCTAATAACTGGAACTACTAGATAGAGAATTGCAACTTGCAAAAACTATGTTTTTCCTTCTTTTCCACTGCAGTGTCACCTATATTGCTATTTTTGAGATGTGCCTATTCATCTTTTTAAAATGGAGAGTAGAATAATTAAAGGATGAAAAGGTGGAAAAAGCTTTCAAATGTTCTTGTTTAAGATGATGTTAATAGCAAGATGCCAAAAGGATTTGCCTAGGACTTAATTTAACTGTTTGGATGGGATGTCTGTAGACAGCTCATGCACCATTTTCAGAACTCATTATTTGTTATCTAATGAACCTAGATGACTATATAACCTGAAACAGTATATAAAAATGCATAGAAGAAATATGGCTAGCTCACCTTAAGGAGTATAGTAAATTGTTGGACAGTTTTCATTTTCCAGTTAACCACAGCTAGTCAGGAAGGAAACTTGGATTTACTGTGGCTTACTCAACATGTACTTCTGGACAAAACCATGAAAAATTAAAGCAAGTATTTCTAGGAAAGACATGCTATTTAGTGAATTATTGGAATGCTTAAACCTGTTGTGATTTCTGACATGGAAGAGAGCAAAAGCACATATGATAGAAATTCAAAGTGTCTAACAAAGAGCAATAAATAATTTAAATATTTTCACCTGGGAGTATTTTGAAAAAGAAAGAATTCTCTTAGTTTAAAGATAAAAGTGAACATGTAGGGGGAGTTAAGTTAATGGCAGTGGTCTCTTGGTTTTTTATCCGTGTTTTAGCTCGCTTTGGTGTAAGTGCTGGTATCTTACATTGCTTAGCACTGTACCTTGTAAGCCTTGAAGAGGTGTCAGAAATCTCTAAACCTGTGTGCAGCATGGCCAGCTCAGAGTATGGGGATGTTTCTAACTACAACTTCCCTTTGTCTCTGCCAAAACGTATTTACAAGTTAAAAAGAACATTGTCAAAATGTATTTTGCTGACAGAAGTTTTGTGATACTGTGCGGAGTAAAAATGCTTTGTATGTTTGCAGATCTGTTGGGTTAGAGTAAGCGTGGGTGTCCATAATGGAAGCCTCAGAACTACTACGAACAGTCTGTTTGTTTGTTGTTCCCTTGATCCGTATTCCTCTGCACAGATTAATTTCTGCTGCTGGAATAACAATGAAGATAGAACAGACTAACAAATGAAGAACACTGCCACTGTTCTGAAAAATGCATCCATGAATACTACCTTTTGAAAGAGCCATGTCATGCAAACAGATGCATGTTTGTTTGTTTGTTTTTTCAGAAAGAAAACCAATAAGACACATTGCAAATATCAAGTAAAACATTTTCACTTGGTGTAAAGAAGCAAAATATCATAGATGAGCAACAGTCAAAAAATAATCTGTATATCCATGAAAAAATCAAATGTAATCCTTATTCATAAGGACAGCATGGAAGTAGTGCAAATCCAGCAGGATCCTTGAGCACTGAAGTCTCTTTGCCTCCTCACAGGTGGCCCTGGGTGGGTGTCTCACTGTGGAAAAGCAAGGTGAACACTCTCCTATGTACTACCCTTAAATCAAACTTTATTTTGGTACTTAATGCAGGTAAGGTTGTACAGGTGTTTGCAGTGTGTGACCACCTTTCTTTGATCTTCAGTGGAACTGCTGTGATCTGTTACTTAATGCCACAGAAAAATTCAGAGGTAAATTCAGGAGTACAAAACAGCATCATTCCAAAATTCGTCATCTGAGAAATTAAAAGATGAGCTAGCTATCCCAGTTGTTTTCCCATCTGCTCAAAGGTCCATAAACATGCTCCTGTTTTTATGGGGGACCTGCATGCTTCTAGAAAGAGGTCAAGTCTAGGGGACATGCAGTAACAAATTGAAGGAGTGACCATCCCACCCCACCTTGCTTTGGGAAAATGATCCATTTGTGGACAATAGCCATTGTCCCATTTCCTCATATTCTTGGCCTTTTTGTCTTCTTTCATTCAAGTGTCAGCCTCTTTTACTGTACCACTTCAGATTTGGGCAGCTGTACAAGACATAATGTGAACTTGTTCTGCTTAAGTAATGCTTCTATGTGGAAATGGTATGTTTCGCATCAATCTCAGGTTCACCCTGAGGCTCATACCCTGAGGAAATGATACCTGTACAGAACTTCCTCAGGTTTCTTCCCCATCTAATTGTCTTCAGAGTTCGATTAAAACAATCCAGGCAGCACCAGCTGGGCTGGGCACACAAGGATTCTCTTGTTCATTTTTGAATTAGTCACCCTCACATGATTTGTGTTCCTGAGCTCATTGGCCACTTACTTGCACACCACTGAGATGAAGACACCAGTGCTTAGTGCTGATACACATCATATTCCAGATAGCTAATAGAAATAGGTATTTTCTTTATGGATTTATCAAGTGTTTTATTATGACCAGTAATGAAAAACTCAGCCCAGAAATTAAAACTGGCTTTACTGTATTAAATAACTTTAATATACATAGAGTAAGTAAATAATTAATAGTCAATTTAAGTTAGAGATTAAGTATATTAGCTATTGTACTTTATTTTTTTGAGTTAACTCATTAACAATCTGAGTTATCTGCAAGCTGGACATCAGTATTCTTCATACTGTTACTATATCACAGAAGCAGTATTTTTTATAATATGATTCTCATTTTATGTTTCCAATGTCAAAGTGGCTGAGCTAATGGTCATTCTGATAACTCAGCATTGCAATAATAAGTATAGCAATGTGTTACTGCTATTAAGTTCAGAAGATGATGAATATGTAAAGAGAGAAACTTTTCAGAATATTTTTGCCAGCTCTTAAGAAACGTAATTAGGATTCTGATAGACAGTTTATGCTGTAGAACTGTAGAATGATCTCAATATAGTCATGAAATGTATTAAGTAGATAGGAAGGATATATCAGTTGGTAATGCTTTTCCTTTGCTGCTGTCTTATTCCTGTCAATCAAAACTTGTCATTTAAATTAGAATTCATAAGGAACAGGCAGGACTATGTCAGTTGCATGCACCTTTATTTTGAATAGAATTTGAGGAAAAAACTCCCCTCATCAACTTAAATACAAAAATCTGAAGAGCTACTCATCTAAGGTATAAATTCAGGAAAAAAGAAAAAAAAGAAAAAAAAAAAAAAAAAGATCATCTAAAGAGATGATCGATACTTATGTGCAAGTGGATCAGGATGCTTTTTATGCAGTGTGAGCATCCAGCACACAATCTGCTGTCAAGGTGCTTATAGTAGAGGTGTAGCCCTGAAGACCTAAGCACTTAAGCAAAGTGAGGTTTGTAGAGAGCAGTTTCCTCTACTGAGTATTGTAGGTAGGAAAACTGGATGAGCCATTGGAGTACTCCTCAAGCCTACAGCAGAAGCAGCAAGCACCAAGAAGCTGAGAAAGTTGCTCTATTTAAATTGTGTTGCTTAGTTCAGCCTTGAGAGCCTCTGGAAAAGAGGGTTTTAAAGAAGGTTTGGAGAGAACTAATGTATTTGTATGTGGCTGGCATATCAAGAAGAGTAAGTATTTAAAACTAATCCGAAACTTTCCTGAGGAACAGGTCACTGAGTAACAGTCTCAGTGGACTAGGTGGAGCAGGAGCCTGATCTGAAGATGTGAAGCATTGTTTGTACAGGAATGTAACTGTGACTTAGGTCTGTTCAAATACCTGTGTGGTGAGATGCAGGACGACACATAGAGTGTGAGTCTTGTGATTATAAAAGGTAGCTTTTCCCAATGGACATCACTGATCAGATGCACACGTTACCTAAAGGACTGTCCGTAGAGCCCAACAAACAAGCTTTTGTAGTTTGGTTTCTTGCAGTAGCAGGAAAGTGCTCCTGAAGTCCTGCTGGGTTTTTCTCATTGTTAAATGTCATATTTCCTGTGTCCCAGATACGACAGCATGAAGTAGTATCTTGCAGTTCCCAGGCATTTTAACTACTTAAAGCATCCCCCATATTCTTTGCAGGGTGATATTTAATCAGCATTTAATGGTTAGCTTTTGGAAGCAACACAGGAATCATCAGAAGAATAAGGAAGTATCTGATTTCGTGCCTGAAGTGCAGTGAAGCTTGTGCAAACAGCACTGGGCCTCAAACACAAGCATGAGACAGTTTTAAACAAGGTCCTAATAGCTAACTGAATTGGAGTTTGTGTATAAAAATGAAGTAAGGGAGGTAGAGGATTGTGTGCATAACCAATTTTGAGAGCAAAGAGTAAACATGAGGGCATGCCAGGTAAGATCAAAGATCCATCTAGCCTAGAACATGTCTCCAGTGTGACAAACAGCAAGCTGGGAAGAGTAGAAAAGAGCACAATCAAAGTGACATTGCCTCCCAGCCTGTGGTGATTTGCAGCTTCTGTTCTCTTTGGTGGCATTTGCTAATCCTCAAAAGATACTACAAGGCCCTTCTGTCCCTACACCAGGCATTTCCTGCCTAAGTTGATATTTTATGTAGAACTGCCACAGTTCTACAAGGAAAACCTTGTTCAGAATTAGGAATACTTGCATCATGCAGAGCAGGAGTGGCGGGTTCGGCAGGCATTCAGCAGTACAACTTCTTTTATGGAGAAGACAGTCAAGGCACGAGCAAAATGTCTTGCACGTTGTGAGCATGTCAGATTTTCATGTATAGCCACTACTTCATATACACAGGCTGATTGTGCAGCATGTGCTCAGTGTAACTGAGGAATCCAATACAAGTGAAAAGAGTACATCACCATGAAACGTCCTTATTTGTGAATGTATTCTTACTCTGAGAGGCTGTTCTTGCTTCTGGAAAAGAACTATGTGGTCCACAATATATTACCAACCTCAGTTTGTATTTCCATAAGTGGATAATGGGAATATATTAATATAGTTTCCATAATTGGATAACAAAATACATAAGGCAAAGTTGAAGGTTCCTAGAAGTGAGGCAAAAGTGAAAATTCATAAATGTTTGAAATTAACAATTCAGAAATCAAGGTTCAGCCTAAAAAATAAACAATAATCTGACAGAAAGAGCAGCAGCACTTACGGAACAAAGGCATTGGACAAAGGTCTTTTACTACTAAAACACTCAACAAAAAGTGGCAAGGTACAATTTGCAGCTCAAATTAAGAGACCCCTGAGAATTGCAGGAAAGCTGTATTTACAAGGTCATTTTACAAACGTAGTACACAAAACACAATGGCAATCCAAACGTAAGTGTGGAGTATTCTAAACAGCGGGGGGAGAAGCAATTGTAAACCTTTCATTGGCATCTGGAGGGTCAATTCAGCAGGACAGATTTTATTCAATCTTTTTAGAGGCTGCACCAGAGGCTACTGAACTACACTGTTAGGAAGAAAAGAACATAAAATTTCAGTATCAGGCAAGATGGGTACAGCTAGCCTCTTCCAGAGAGAACTGAAGTGTATAGATGCATTAAATAAATAATGCATCTATACACTTCAGTTCTCTCTGAAAGAGAAAGGAATTGTCATCTTTGGGATCAACCTGTAACCTCAGAGAATGTTCACAGGGCAGCCTGCTCCAGAGCAGAGCACCCTGAAAGCTGGTGGTGCTCGGGCTGACAAGAAATTGCCAGCACTTGAAGTTAGCGCTGTCAGGCTTTTTAAATGCCAGATATTCCCAATTGGTCAGATGAAAAGAATATAAGAGCCTTGACTGAGTTGGCAGCCAGAGTGGGGAATTGCAAGCTTGGGGATATCTAGTCTCCTAACTGTCCATCACTTTGTCAGTAAACGTGCTCTGACAGTGAAACAGGATCCCAGAAATCCCTTTACGTGACACTTCTCAATACATTGAGGGGCCGGGATACTGAGGCTTCTGTTCTGTAGACTTCATTCTGCTGAGATGCAAAGAAGCTGGACATCTTGGGACTTCTGGAGCCTTCTCTATTCATTGTTCCTCCTCTCCACAGGCTGAAGCACCTGAAGTCTAGACACTTGCCTTCTTGTGTTGCCTAGGAGCCCAGCTGTGAGGGAGCCAGGTACATTGTAAAACCTTCCTGCTATAATGCTGCCTGGTTTCATCAAAATCAAATCATCTCTGCCAGATATTTCAGTCTTGATGAACTGACAGGCTGATTGAGAACCATCCTGTCTGGGAATTTTCAGCTGGCCCTTCACAAAGGAACCTGTTTGCAAGACACTACCTCGTAGCCTTAACATGGGTATCAATATTTCATTGCAAAGAGCAAGAAACACATTTCCTTCCTATAATTGCATGCAAATATCCTTCTTAACATAGGCACCCTGGGTTATTCTGGTATGGAGCTTTCAATGCCGTAACGGATCTGCAGTGTACATTTGAATACACAGCAGTATTTTATTTTCTGTTTCATTATTCTGACATATAGTTGGGCATATCTGGGTAGCACTGATAAGAAGGCGCGTTTCAGGACAGGAAGGAGATCTGTAGTTGATAGTTACATATCAGTAAGTATTATATTGTGCATTTCTTTTCCTGGTATATTGCGCATCCTGATTTGTCTACATCACCCTGAGCATATATGTAAGAATATGTGATCAAGTTCAAATTGATTAAATATTTCTATTTAGCAAATAGGAATGGGGCTTAAGTGAAGAAGAGCCTCAGACTAATACATGTTTTATTTCCACTTCAATTTTTGGAGAAGGAGATTTAGGGCTTCAGCACAGTATTTTTTTAATTTGTTTTTAAATTGCTTATTTTTTTAAAAAAAAACATTCCCTGCTTATTTCAGTCTGCATCTTCAGCAACCACTGCTCATTATTAACTGATACAGATTTGTTTACTTTTGTATGAAACTGTTGTATTGATTCTATGTTAGAATTTTGGAGGAAAGAAATCTATTGTTCTCCATCTTGGAAAAAATGATGACTATCTGCCTTGTCAAATCAACATAAAAAATTGATATGCATGCTAAAACAGAGCACGGAAGAAAACTGGATCATCTGGACAGCAACAACCTTGCTGATATCTGCTGAGAATTAGATTTGAAAGGGCTTTAAGTCTTTCTGTATATTAACACCTACGTTTGTTTCCTCTGACATAAATTGGTTTTGTCTCCTAAAGTCAAATCTTGACAAATCTATCGCTAATGATAAAAAATCCTAACACAAACATAAAGGTTTTTAAATATTTGTCATTTAACTTTTCTATCTGAAAGACAAGCTTCAGAAAAGCTGTGGAAAATAACCAAACTGTGGAAAATAATAACTTTAAATTACTTAAGCTGTTATGAGTGACTATAACCTCTGACATTTGGCATCACATGAAATGCAGCAACCTTTATTATGTCGAACGCCAACTGCAAAACACAGTTATGCATACTCAATAAAGCCTGAGGAGCAAGTGAACTAACAGCCCAATAGACAGACACTGGGATCAATAGTCACATTTTTGATCTTTTACTGGACTGCCGAGTAGAAAAGGAGGAATAAATGAGATACCTTCTGCTTCACAATTGACTGGTTACCAGTACCCAGCTCTGTATGTGGTTTTATGGAATTATCAGTAAAGTGAGCCCAGTAGGACACAACAAAGAGTGCACAGTTTAGTCCTGTCATTCATCTCATGCTTCGATTTTTGTCAGGACACTGAAATAAATGATGAGGCATCCTGTCCCTGTTCTGTTCTCCCTGGGCAACACCATCAGAGTGATACCCATCATCGTGTCTCATTGTCATTCCTCTGCCTTCTTGTGCCTTGCTAATGTTCTGGCTGGTGCTGCTTACTTGAATATATTCCTGCTTGAAGTAAGACCCAAGAAGAAAAAATCTAGAGAATCCTGAGTCCTGAAATTTTCTTGAGATAGTTGTTGCCTACAATTGACACTTTAATGTGTCATGGTTTGCACATGATGTTCACATTAAATATAATTTGCATATAGTTGACTTGAAAATCCAGTACCTCCTTTGATAGCATGTAGTGTTCAGAAGTGGCTGCTTTCCATGTCAGGAAGGCATGCTACATGCACTAGCAACCTGAGTCTTTTTAGAAATTCATGTTGTTAAAAGATACTTTGATATACAACATAACTTAGTTAGATGGTGTTTTACGATATGAAGATCATATCTTAGCAGATATTAGCATCAAATATAAAATAGTTTATTAAAAAATATGAAATAAAAAAACCACATTTTTAAAAAATCTGTAGTCCTCTGTACCTGTAAACTGTGTTGGTTGCTGTCCATTTTTTGTCCTAATATTGATTAATGAAATGCAACGAAGTTTCTCTAATATATTATTAGAGTGGTCCTTTCCTTTCATAGTTGATAATAGCAGTTATATTTTTCTCATTTATGTTTTTGAGAGAAGAAAGAAACGCTTACTACTGTCAGATATGATCAACTTCTGCATGAAAGTTTTGTTTCATCTCCATTATAAAAAATGATTTCTGCAGCTTTTATCTCTATTAATAAGAGCTAATGTAATTTAGTTTTTCCAATTAAAAAAAAAAAAAAAAAAAAAAAAGAGCAAGCTTTTCAAACCTGGATTTGAACTCTTATTTATGGAAGAGGGATGTGTACCTAAAATACATTTAGTTTCTAAAGAGCAGACAATTTGGAAATTCTGCAATAACTTGATAATTTAGAAAGCTCCAGTGTTAAAGAGTACAAAATTCTTAGACTTCAGAAAAGTAGGACAATGCATAGTTCAAATGAATACATTGTTTTTAATGCTTTCCTAGACTCTTTCTTGCCAACTACCATACAAACTGACATTATTATCCCACTTTTAGAAACATCTTAGTAAGGAAAGTTGAAATGACTAGATGTTAAATATGCTTTCAGGCTTTTGAAATCTGTATAATCTGCTTTCCTGAATTAGTTTCTTGTGACTTCATTATGCAGTTACTTTTACTTTTGCTAATAACAGTATAGTTACCTAAGCAGATTATTTCTTCGTTCACTGAGTCATTGTTATAGATGCACACTCAGAATTATTAGAATTATTTCCATGGGTTTGTTGTTACACGTATACATTTTGAAGGTATTTTGGTCACCTTAATTATACATTTCCAGATGATACATTTCAAAATTTAATTTTCATTTAAAATTTACAAGTTTGCTCCACATTAGAAGGTTTTTTGTGCCTTTATTTTTAACTCCTAAAGTTGTCCCTTAGAATATATGAGGGACTTTACTGAAGAGAATGTATCTCTAAGTCTCAGATGGCTTCTGAGAAGATAAATACCCAGATAGTCTAACCACAGTAGATTGCAAGGTCTGTGGACGATTGTGCCAGAAGCTTTCAGATAACTTGCACTGTATGAGGAGTTATGGAATGCCTTCATAGTTCACATGCCTGAATCCCACTTCATTTGAGGTAGGTTTTTGGTTGATACCTACGTGAAATATCTACAGGGCTTTTGGCACCTAAGCTGCCAGTAGGATCAGTGGGGCAATGGTCAATGTAGTCAATGGAGTCTGAAGAAGAAGTTTACTGCCTTGTCACTTGAGTCATTTGGAAGACTGCACTGACCAAACTTTGCCTAAAATGTAAGCATTTCTTGCTCTTTGAGAATCCCAGGGAAATCTGAGACATCTGCATGAAGCTGGCACAGGAATGATCTTCAAGAGCACTGCTCATTGCCGTGAAGGACAAGCAGGATGCATTTTGAGGCACTAGATGCCTGTATATGAATTGACTGCACTCTGCCCGTTAAATATAATGGGAATTCAGTGCCTGCGTTCTCACACGGAGGCGCATGGTGTCATAATTTCAAAGTGACTCCCACATCCATATGTGCCCAAATCCTGGTTGTTGTTTTTTTAAATTAAAATTCATTCTCTGGGTGAATTCTCCTGCAGCCTGATCAAGATTCATCAGGAGCTTTGCAACTGGGCTCACCCTTTGCCAAAATGTGGTACAGAAGAAGGAGAAAGCTATTTGTATTCTGTTTTGGGTAGTTTCTATTATCTTGTCTCTAACACTGACAACTTGACTATGTGCATCCCAGGAATGATTAGGTGGTGCTCTTGGCTTTGACATGTACGAATAAATAAAGTCTTCCTAAAGTATTTCTTTCTTTCTCTTTCAGTTATTGTAATGGATGTATGTTAGATCCAGACTGTGGTCTCTGCTACAAATTGAATAAATCAAGTGTTGTCGAGTCCTCATGCATCCCTGTTGACAAAGATTCTACAATGAAAGCAGCTTGGGGCAGGTATGTCACTTTTCAAGATTTTCTGGTCTTATGCTCTACTGACTGTGTATTTTGCACTATTGAGAACACTTTTAAACACAAAATGCTACTCTTAGGGTATTCTGGAAAAAACCTTAGCTATGTAAAGGAATGTGTAATCACATTCTATCAAATATTCTAAATAAAAGCCTTGACCCTGGTGTGTACAGCCAGCTCTGCCACTTAGAAAGCATGACAAAAGTGTACGAGTAATTAGTTAAGCTAACTTTTCCCTAAGGCTTCCATTCATTTGAAGTGGTATGTTCCCTAGATATACATTTAAAGCCCTCTGAGTTAATTTTCTTTTTAAATGCTTTAATTAAGCCACACTTACTGGCCTATTAATATTGGCCTATTAAGGAAAACTAGTTACTCTGATGAAAAATCAAAAATGATAAAAATTTGAAAAGTTCAAGTTGCCAAAAGCATGTTTTGCAGCCACAGATTTTTATGCTGTGCTTAAAGTGAGCATCATGGTGTACGTTGTTGCACTTGGGGTGTAAAAATGTGTGAATTCACAGAAGAAGTTCAAACCTAACAACTGCAAAATATATCACACCTCTTTCTTAGGCAGCACAAAGATTCTCTGTGAAGTCACAGCAGTTTTCAGGTTTTCTAAAATACTGACTGTTCTTAAGAAATGACTTTGTGGGATGTATTGAAGTCCCATAAGGGCTTTATCAATACTTTAAAATTGATAAGGGCTAGGATATTTTTAAGAATAGTTCAATGCCACAAGAGAATCGTATAATTATTGCTGATAAATGTGTAATTACTGCTGATAAAACCTTCTTGCCATACCTTATCTATACCACCTGCACATCATAAGCATACTTGGGAAATATGCAAAAGTTTGTGTGGTAGCTTGGGCTTTTTTTTTTTTTTTCATTTGTGTTTCTCTGAAGTGAAGTCCAAGTATCTTAGTGTTAGTGAGTCAAATTGGACAGAGTTTGGAAGGTATGAAGGTATCAACTAATTGTGAAATCGTTAATTTAAAATTACTCTAAAACTGTGCTCCTTTTGATTTCAATACTGTTAGGGTGCTATGCCTCGTGGCTCATTGTATATGCAAAAGAGGGTAGCTTGTGTCTTTTTTAATCTTATTTTAAAAGTATTGTGATCATTTTGTGGCAATTACTGTGTGTTAATAAATAACTGTGAAGACTACAAAAGCTCATCCCTCTTGCATATTCTGTGACTGCCTTCAGTTGCACATGATACAACATACCTTGCATATTACCTAATATCCTGATATCCTGATGTGCTCAGCAGCACTTGGACTCTCACATTTGTCAGGTAACAAATGTCTTCATCAACATCCATTTCATATATGCTGTAGTTTTGAGTACCATGCCTGTACTTAGCAAAATCATAAAAGCATGCACTACGACATACATGGAAGCATAAACTTGTTACGGATAGCTGATAGATAGTCAAACTTTATTTATTAAGCAGTCTTATATAACGTAATAAATGCAGATATCAGTAATCCTTTTGTATTCATGATTCAGTCTCACAACTCCTTGTTGTACAGCCTACTGGAGCAAATTAGATAGGAAAGAAGAAATACTTTAATTTCAAATTGCAGATTTAAATATTTACATCTGGTACAATAATTCCATAGTATAAGGACCTTGTTCAAAATCTTTCAAGCAAAAACTCTACACATTTCAATTTGTTTTATTGGTAGTCATTAGAGTGAAATTCCTGCCTTGAGAAATAAATTCAATGAAATACTGTATTTCTTTCTCCGAAGAGTATGTGTTCATCCCCATTTCTAGTGTTTAATTCATGAATTTCTAATATTGTCTCTACCTGGTCTGTGCAATCAGGAAGTTTTCTAGCAAGCTGGTCCTTCAAGCTGTGAAATGCCAGGTGGTACCTTCTGTTCCACACCCTGTGGGACAGGCATGCATTTCCCCTCCTTCTCCTCACAAATATATGTACTTCTACATAACGGTCCACAGATCTTGACTTCTAAGGGTTCACATCACACACTCCTCACCTCTGGTTCCTCAAATGCTGAGTCTGCTTCACAGCAAAATTGGTCCCACAAAGAGGATTTCTTCTCCAACCAAGAGGACTGCAGCCGTGAAAACCATGTAGTTACATTTTCATTTGTTCAGAGCAGCAGGGATCTGTGTCTTTCAGCCAGCATAGGGAGAACAAGTGCCTAAGGCAAACCAACTGCACTGGTGAAGAAGTTACGACTGTACTGATGCTAGATATTGCAATCCCTTCGTTTCACAGAGTTATGTTGTCACGAGCTAGATTTACAGCAGTGGGTATTTAAAAATACATGGCATTTTTATGATCAGAAACTGGTTTAATGGTTTAAAAGATGATTTTCTGACTTGTGAACATCTGCTACCCATGCAGCGCCACATGCAGCCTCTTTGTAACTCCTGTGTATTTTGCTGGTTTAATGCCATCCAGGGCTGGCTGAATGTGTTTTAATGTCTTAAAAACTCCAGAATTAATTCTAGCCAATTTCTTTGGCCAGAAATTTCACTGAGGGGAGGAGGAAGATCTGGTGAATTTGTCTGGGATCTGTTGGACCTCAGTTTGCCTGGGTGTTAGCAGAAGCAGCAGCTCTGGCCACCTTCCATGCTGCAGGAGGTTCAGAGAAATGCCTTCTGCTGCACTCATGTTAACGGTGCCATGCAGTGCATTTCTCTCCTGCTGTGCTTGTGTCTTCTTTATTCTTTTGATGCTGGAAAGATGGGAACTTCAGCCATGGACATGCATATGGTCACATCATACAATGTACATGCAGCCACGTAACTCTGCAGCCATCGTAACCCCAACCACACTGACATGCACCCAGGGGTTTGTCTGCTCCTGGTGTGTAACCCACCAGCGAGGTGAGGGGTGCTCAAAGGCACCCGGAAAGATCTTGTTGTATTTTTCACAGCACTCTACAGCCTCACAAGCTGACAGAGACAGCCCTTCTGTTTGTATGTTTATAGCTTTGCACTGCTCCGCTCTTCCCAGTTGGTCCCAAGGTACTTCGATAGCGCTGACATAACAGGCAATGTTTTGACTGTTCTCTTAAAATACAGTAATGCTTTTTTATTTGCAAGAAGTTTCCCCAGTGCCAGCCTTGTGTACCACCTCTATTTTTTTGTTGCTGTTGTTGTTGTTAATCATGTTTATTCAGTTACAGTATGTTCTAAATTGAGAAGTTATGGGGAGGGGAGGGGAAAGAAAAGAAGGGAAAAGGAGGGGAAAGAGCAGAGATTTCAGCCTCCTGTGGCTGCCAACAAGGCTGTTTATGTTGCTGTGGGTTGTCATAGGAACCAAGGGAGACAATTAGACCATCCAAATGTTTTTCAAGAAGAATATAGCATTTTGGTTCTTTTGAATATAGAGAACTCCGTGGCCAGCAGTGGCCCCAGGGGAGGAAGGATGCCATGGAAATAGTGTAAGAATAAATCAGACCAAGTCCAAGCCTGGCCTTGAAGCAGCATGGGTAGTGCACAACTGGTACACTTGCGAGATCATACACGTAGGGCAAAGAGAAGAGACTTTGTTGTTGTTGTTGTTATTTAATCGGTTACATAAGCCTGACTCTCATACTGGGATAACACACAGAGGAGCATCTTGTCTGCCTCACCAGCACAGTCAGTGCTTCGCAGCCTGTGGCATCACTGAATCAGTTAACAAACAACGGCTGACGTGCAAACCTGGCTGCCTCCAGCTCTGCCCAGGGACATATAAAGGATGGTTTCAAGACTGTAAGCGAGAATATTCTTAAATTATTCACTTTGTAATAAAAGGAGAAGAGCTGCATCTTCTGTTGCAGTGTGATGTGAGGGTTCTGTGTTGGGACTTTGTTTTCTGAGGTCTGCAAAACTTTTGTGTTTGGCAGTTCTGGACGGCTGGCAGTTCCTGTGCTCTTCATGAACATCATATTATAAAATCCTCCCAGAGCTGATAAAACAGCATTATCTTGGTGTTACAGATGGGGATGTGATGGGAAAATTGCGATACACAGCTCGGGTGGCACAGCAGAGGTCATAAGCAGAGTCAGCTCTTAGTCAGTGCTGAATGTGGAGGAGATTGCATTAAATTCTGCACTTTCACAGCATAAACCAGGATCTAGTTCTTCCCCACAACTTCAATTACTCCCCCAGTACTCTCAGAAACCTTGAAACTTCTCTGTGTGTGTAATTGCAATAACCCTAGAGGCCAGCCAAGAGTGCTCTGGAAGAAACTTTAAATTGCATTAATATTCTTACAGCTGAATGAATGACCGTGGAAGGAAAGGAGCTACTAACAGTGCCTTGACATGACATTAACCTTGGCATGAGGATATTGTCAGGACCACAGTAGGCCCGCCACTGTGAGCTAAAAGGCTCTCATGAGTGACTCTGAGCAATCTCCCTCTGGGGAGAAAGATGTTGACTTTATACAGTAAACAATGATGAAGAAATAATAACATCATCTGCAGATCAGAGGCAAGCCTAGAAGCCATCCTGTCCACAAAATTAGCTGGCAGGTCTCCACAGTCCCCTGAGAAGGACGACTGGGAGCAGAAATCTATAAAGAGAGAAGAGCTGAGTGATTTGCTTTCTTCTGCCATTTTTATTAACTTCATTAGAGGAACATCTTCCTGCCACGGGAGTTTAATGGTTGATGGAGAATCCAGCTTTTGTAAATATAAAATTCTCCTCGCCGAGGACACAGGGTATGAAGGTGAAAGGAAGCAGAGCTCTGCCTTTGTGAAGCTCTCGCTTTCTGGTATCCACTGCGTTCTTAAGCTCTTCCCTTTGATGTGAAATGAGTGGTGTGTTTAGAGATGCCATGTTGTTCTGGGCCTGGTGCTCATATACATCATTTTTTGCATAGCTGTGCCTCAGAAACCTGTTCTGGGGAAAAATGGGTTTAAACTGCATGGGCAATGCAAGGGAGCTGATGTGGCAGATAAATCCTTCAGGAGAGTTTCCACCACAGGAATGTGCCTCATGGCCTCAGCATTCGAGCCTGGACGCTGACTAGATTCCAGTGGTTTGCAAGAAAAAAGAGGAGTTCATTAGCTGGGTTCTCAGACAACAGCCTGGTTTATGTCCATTGGGGGATGTGCCAGAGTCTGTCACAGCCTTGTAAATGTTCTAGAGGGTTTTAAATCCATACTGTGCTGCCTGTTGTCTAATCCATAGCAGATGAGAGTGACAAAAGTTATAAGAATGTTTTTTTTCTTTGGAGCAATGTTAGATATTTTTTTTTTCTGGAAATACAAGGTTCCTTTTGCTGCTTGTCAGTGAAGAGACATAAATACTTTCCTTATACTTGTGTTGCTAGTCGCTATCTTTTGCAGATGCTTTTGCAGTGAGACAAGTCCATTAGTAGAAGTTTCTGTGACTTCTTTACTAATACCAAAAATATGTGTGTGTGTCTTCACGCAGTTAAAAACTGAGACCCTATTTCCAGGACTTGGTTGGGCGGGGAGGTACAAACCTCCCCTGTTCCCACGGGCAGGCTGGCACCAGAGAGCGCTCCAAGGATGAAGAACTCCTCTGTCCACGTGTAGACATTGCTTGTTCTGTGATGCAGGAGGGACTGGTGGAAGATTTTATTACTGAAGTGATTATTTGGAATCTTTCTAAAAGGGCTTGTATGGAAAAGTTACCAAATGCACCAGCAATTAGAAGAGAAACTAGTATTTCTCTTACAAAGTCTTCAGAATGATAAAGATTATGCATTGGATTGTGGTTCTCACATTTGTAAAGTAGAAATGTGATAGAGGGAGTAAATTGCTTCAGGGAACTGGCAAGATCTACAGAATATTTACATCTGTGTGTACATCAGCATTGCTCAGAAGAGCTGTTGTTATGACCAGTAGTCTTAGTAAAATTTCTGTCTGGACCATGCTAAATGTTTACTAAATTGAAATATTCATCACTGCGCTGGGAGCCAGAACACAGAATCCCCCCACCCCCTCCAGGTATCATTTAAGAAAGAGAAACAAAATAGTTGCAGTTTCAAATAGAATTAAATTCTGATTACATTCACCATTTGCCAGTAAGGATGGAAGTGTGGAACAGCAGGGCTTTGGCACACGGTGCTCTTTGTCCTCCTTGATTAGGAGGACATCCTTCAGGGTAATAATATCTAATGTAAGTTAGTGAGGTGTGTGGAAACAGAAATCAAAGAAAGGTCTGAAACTGATTACAGTCTTTGTCGGCAGAAAATCTAAGAACAAGGTCTTCTCTGAGAGGGGGGCATTGGCGTAATCACCGTGGTTATGTGGCATGGAGAGGGGTGATTCTTGAGAGCTAGGGAGGCAGAGGAGGAACTTCAGAAATCGTGTGTGCTTATTTTAATGCTAATGGCTTAGGGCAAATAGGAAGAACAGGATAAGGTGATGCAGAATATTGTGTCCTCCGCTGCAGATGAAGCCAGTGTTCTTGGAGACGCAGGAGCAGGTAGCAAAATGGATGCAATTTTAGTGTTCTGATCCTCTCAGCCACTCTTCCCCTTCAAATCTTTAAGGCACCGTGTTTTTAAGGTCTTTTAAAAGGAAATTATTACATGGTGGGCCTGATAACTTTGATCAGATCTTTTTAAGCATTTAAAAATATGGTGAAATATAAATATCTACTTAAATAATTTAAATGAGGTTGGAATATTGTTGTAACCCTAGCAGAAGATACAATCTCTTGATGATTCTTTTTAATGTTGGGGGGGGAGCGTTTTTTATAATTTCACTTTATGAAATTATGTGATTTTTGACTGCATCTAATGCCTGAACAATTAAGGTCCTTTGTATATTGCATCTGTATCTTAGGTCTGAAATAATAAGCAGAGCAACATGATAATCTCAACTGAAACTGTTTATGTTCCTTTAGGGTAATTACTTGGGAATTACTATTAATAGCTCCTACTCATTACATCTACTCAACCAATGGCAAATTCTGGATGCAGGGAAGGAAGGACAAAATCCACACCTTGTCAGTCCTGTTGAGAAGTTCTGATTCTGGAGGCATTTAGTTTATTTGTTGAAGACAACATGTATTTGTTGGAGACATCCAGCACAAAATAAGATTTTAAAGCAGGTCTGCTTAGTTTGAAATGTCATTTGGACATATGTTCTCTACCTGCTCGTAGATATTGCAGGTTGCTGGTGAAGCCTGCTTCCAGATCTGAGTCTACATTATTATTTAAGAGGCATTTTGAAAGAAAAACAAGGAAGAGACAGATCCTGACAGCTGTTTGGGTTAGTTGCTGTAGCTACTACTCGAATGGCATAGCACTGAGGCTACTGGAATGGAAAAGCAGAAGTGGCCCTTGTGCTAAACCATTTCCAAATGCTGCTTTATGTCAGTAAAAAATGTGTTACGGCTATTGAAATGGAAAATATGTTTGAGTCACTGTTCTTCATTGCTTGAAAGTGGTCTAAGGAAGAAGATGCTGCAGTGTCTAAAATCTGCATTTACATCCTGTTGAAGTAGAAAGCATTCTGGTTATTCCAGCCATTCTCTGGTTGGCTGAGAGGGGACTAGAAGGAAAATAATCTTGTTTCCCATTTAAAAAGCTTTCAGCTGACAAAGGAGATAGATAGGACAGGAAAGGGAGGAAAAAGCATGCCAACACCCGTGAGAGAATTGCCAGTCTCATGTCAAGGTGCTTAGACTATATGGACAATTCCTGCAGCTGCTTTCTCACTCTCACAAAATGTGCATTGGAGGAAAGGATCTTTTCTCGCCTGTAGGAGCCTGCTGCTAATGAGCTTCTTCAGCTGCTCGTCTTTGCAGGGGCAGATGGAAAGGCCCTGCCTCACCCTGCTGCCTCTCCTGGGAGCACAGCAGGGAGCTGCCCCTGGGAGAGGGCTGGGAAGTTCCCCTCCTGCCTTGGAGCCAGAGCAAAAAGGACTGCTTCACATTTTGAAGCACATCGATTTTTATTATTATATTTTTTCTGAGAGAGGAATACTGCCAGTAGAGGTTTTTCTTGTGCATTCACTAATGACTCTGAAATTCAGATTTAAATAACAATACTCAGTGAAAATTGTCTCAACAGATTTTTTAGGTTATTACACTCTGAATTGAATTTAATAAATATAATTTTTCTTCTCTTTTTTTTCTCTCTTTTTTTCTTTCTTTCTTTTGAGGAAAAAGACTGTTTTAAAGACAGATTTCTTGGGGATTTTTATTGATAAAGAACATTCATCAGGGTCAAAACCAGTTCTCCTCACAGGAGCTTTAACAGCATGCATTGTCCTTATTTACCCACCTTTATTCCATAGTAATTCTTCAGTAATCACATCTGGTGTAGTAAAACTATGATCTCTTCCCTCCTTTTCATAAGATGAGAGCTTATTCAGAGTTTTTTTCTTTTCTTTTCTTTTTTGGGGGAAATAAATTAACACATTTCTACGTTAGGACTGTTGAATAATTCAGTATGTTTGATGAGTTTAATTCATATAAATTGTTGTATGTGCTGTCTGCATGTGTGGTGCACTTCCTTGAGAAGGTAACATCAATCCTTCAGTGGCACAAGATGAGCCGGAGTTATCGATTCATTTGATTTAAAGTTGTGACCTTATTTTAACCCACCATATCTGTTAGTGCAGCTAGGAAATGGGCAGTCTGCTAGACAGCAGGTCCAGGTCGTGCTGCTGAGCAGTGGCACTGGGGCACTTCTGCTTGCAGGTTGTACAGACTGTTTTTTCCCCTTGGCTTTCCACCTCTGTCATATTAGCTTTGCACAGATGATGATCATAGAATCATAGAATTACTCAGGTTGGAAAAGACCTCTAAGATCATCAAGTCCAACCTTTAACCCAGTTGATGAGAGAGAAGTCTGGGGTTCTGCATGATTATTTACTTCTTTAGACCTGGGATTCGGGTGATGTATATGCCCATTTACCATATTTTCTTGGTAAAATAACCACTGTTAAAAAGCACTTATTTATGTAAAGTTCATTTTATCTGTCAGAGGCCAAGGAAAATAGGAATTATTTTGATTTCTGCTAAGTTCTTCTACTGACAGATACCATAATTTGAATTTCATATAATAATGAAAGCCTCGGTGTGCAACATTTATGAACATCATAAGCTAGGGATAGTGTAACCTTTTATCATTTCTGTATTTTGTGAAATTCCTTGCATTTGCCATAGGTATTGTACCTGCATGCACAAATCAAAGCAGAGTGACACTACGTTAAATGGCTGCTCTCACAAATTGGGTGTAAAATAATTGCCTTGTTATAAGTGGTCTTTGGGTATTTTTTAAAAAATCTCCTTGGGGCTCCATTTTCAGTTACAAAATTAATGATTTCCAGAGCATTTACCAGGACTGACAGCTGGGGAATCATTCTTCATATAGCTCCGTTGGTTAATTTAATTGAGACCCTCCTTAGTACCCCCTCTGTGGAAGGGATGTGCTGCTTGCTTTTACCTTATGAAGCTGCATTTTCTTTGAGATTTTTAAGGGCAAAGACATTGCCACCTACTGGCATCAGGGAAAAGCTAGTTTTAAAAAATGCGCTTCCACGATTTATTTAAGAGAAGTGAACACAAGGTCTTCGATTCTTAGTCTAGATGGATTTTGATTGTACTGGCAGAAAGACTGCTGCTGGCAATAGTTAAAATGCAAGACTTGCCTCTGAATTATGGCTACAGAAATTGAACGTAACAGTTCAGTACTTCAGCCGCAGGTTGGACAAAACAGCATTACCAGAACTATTAATATGTAATTTTTCTACATATATGTCAATAATTAGAAATAAAATAAAGTGCTAAAAAAGGCATACTAATCCAAATAATACTGATCTATGTTTTAAGCTTTTTGTCTTTACTGTTCTTCAGCCCATGTTCAACAAAAAACAGATTCAGGAAATTATTTTTGCCCTTCTACTTTCCTTTTGACATCAGTGGAAATTTCAGAAGGATAAAAAATTTGTGTCACGTCTGTAACTCGGTATAATTTTGTCAGTATTTCCCACCTGTGGGTTTGGGGTAGGGTTTTTTTATTTATTTGACTGCAAAGTCACCACTCACTACTAACTTGTTATACCAAATTTCAACACAAAAGCATATTTTTCACAACTCTTGCACATCTAAAATTTTGGGGTAACTAGAAGCAATACAATTTTTTCTGTCTCTTTATTGCTTTATGGAGTGTTTGAAAGCATTCAGAAAGATAAGATTATAACACTGAAATAGAAACTATTTCATTTGGAGGTGAACCTCCAGTCAATATTTCTGTCAAGTCACCTTCAGACTGAGTTACAACAACATCCTGGCTTTCTTTGTCTTTGGTATTTTTTGACCCTGGGCTCAGAATTACTTTTGGCAACTCTAACTGAAGAGATGCTTTTCAGGTGTTGAGGACATTCATTTGAACAATACTGCTGGTATTGCTGACACACTGTGAACAGCACAAGCATGAACGAAGGCTACTTGTAAGTGCAAGGAAGATGAAGAAGTGTGGGTAGGATTTGTCTTACTCAGCTGCAGATGTCTGAAATTTTGACCTTGGTCTCTCCTGTAGCACCTTGACTGATGGAGTAAAAGATGCTGGTCCATATTGTTCCTTCTTTGCAGCTGGCCTTTGCCTGTGTTTTATAGAATAGACTTTGTTCCATCATGCTACAAATTCTTGCACACTATTCTGTTAATATTTTAAAGAAGAAGTTTTAAGATAATATCACAGATTAGTCATTGCTTTTGATATTTTTATTAATATTTAAGCATAGCCCTTTTGCACAAAGATTAAAATCCTTCCCCTCTCCCTCTTCTCCTCTAAAATCAGAGCTGGGCCCTGTGCTTAGCCCATGCCAGCATGACTTGCCGAGGCAATCCGACTTCATACGAAGTAGCAAAGAGGGGTCTGCTGGCTGGCATCAGGGGAACCGGCACTTCTGCAGATATTTGCTAATTATTAAGTAAATTAAATGTAAAATTGGATGGAAAAAAAACCAACACACAAATGAGATTAAATGTTGTGCAGGGATGTGTGATAGGAAACTTGCATGAAGTTCTAAAATGCTGCATTTTACATCCTAATCCTCAGATCAATTTCCTTCAGTAATTAAGTATTAATGCTGCAAGGTGATACAATGAAAAGGCTTTTACATATGCAAGCAGAAACCAGAAATTCCTGAGCTCTGTGACCCTGTTTCTGACAGTAATTCCATACAGAGTCCTGTGCATGCTCCCTCAGCTCCCAAAAACCTGCAAAACCAGAGAAGACTCCAAATTTCCACAAGAAAAAAAACGTGTGGCAGAAGCAGCAGAAACACCCCAGGGTAAGACAGACAGCACCGAGTTTGCACAGAAGCAAAATATCTAATATACTATTCTCTCACAGACACTGAAATACATACAGGTCCTGCTTTTCTGAGCACCATTTTCCTGAAGGAGCTGGAACAGAATAAATCCTGCCTGTCTGCGGGCACCAAATAATACGTGGGCTGCCAATGGAGAGTGCCCAAATCTGCTTGTTTTCTGGTATAAACCACAGCACGGTGCAGGTTCGCACCCAGACCCCCGCTAGGGTGTCAGACAGCCTTCTTCCAACTCAAAATTATTGCTCCCACATCATTAAGGAGCAGCTAATTTCTGAGAAGTAAGGGAAGCCAGTAACGGCTGGATGAGCGCACGTGTGAGCGCTCCGTGCTGGAGCACTTATTCCCAAAGTGAGCTGTTTCTGTATAGCCCCAGGAACACTGGACAAGCTGTGAAGCATCTGCAGGGCTCACAAGTCCGTGAGTCTTTCCCAACCCTGACTATGGCCAGGAGTGAATAAGTAGTTCACTTGGTCTCCAGATCTCTTCCACAACACCTTTTTGCTGTTGCAGTGCACAGACTGCTTCGTGCTCCTGTTGTTAATACTAAAAATTGTGAATGGTTGTCCCCTTGTACATGACACTGGTGAGACTGCGCCCTGAGTACTGCATTCAGTTTTGGGTCCCCTTGCTACAGGGAGGATGTCGAGTCACTCGAGTGTGTGCAGATACGAGAATCAAGGCTGGTGAAGGGACTAGAAAATATGATGTATGAGGAGTGACTGAGGGAACTGGGGTTGCTTATTCTGGAGGAGAGAAGGCTGAGGGGAGACCTCATTGCTCTCTACAACTACCTGAGAGGAGGTTGCAGCAAGGAGGGTGTCTGTCTCCTTCCTCAGATGACAAGGGATAGGACATGAAGAAGCCATCACAGATTGTACCAGGAGAGGTTTAGATTGGACATTAAGGAAAATTTCTTCATGGAGATGGTGGTAAAGCATTGGAATGGGCTGCCCGGGGAAGTGGTGGAGCCACCATCCCTGGAGATCTTTGTGAGATGTGTGGACATGGCACTAGGGAACATTGTTTAGTGATGGGACTTGATAGGTCAGGTTGGTGGTTGGACTAGGTGATCTTGAAGGTCTTTTCCAAACTAAACAATGCTATGATTCCCAGGTGCTATTTCTTATGGCTGTGCCCATGAGAAGAGACATGTCTTTTCAGTCCTGTATCTGACTGCTCTGAGCAGGACCAGAAGGGTCAGGAGGGCTGGTGGCAGTCATCAAGATGGCAGCAGCACTGCTGCTCAGGTCCCACCAGCTGCTTCATGTGCAGTCATGATGTGAGCCCCAACCCCATCTCACACATCACTTCTCTTGCATCCCATCACCATCCACAACAGTACGTGGTGCTAAACATGCTCTACCAGAGGGGCTTGCCTCATCATACAGTGTTTTTCACTCCATCTGGTAGAGTACAATATTTTTGTTACTGATCACAACAAAAGGCTTCAAAATGTTGACCTGTATTGCTTCCATTTTATTTACCCAAACTGAGAATTTCACTTTTTCTAAACATTATTTTCTCTTTGTACCCTGGTGAAGTTCTTCGAAACTTGATGGTATTTGAATGAAAGAAGTAGTGAAAACTACAGCTTTTAGTACACTGAAATTCTTCAGTATAAGACTGAGGACCATACTAAAGATTTTTCTCTTACTGGATCTTGTTCTTTGTGGAGATCAGCTTAGACTATTTTAAATATAGCACTGGAACCTGGGAGGCTTCACAACTTGAGTACGGTACTGTGCCGGATGGAGCACATTTCTTTCTCTAGGAAGTGGTTGAAGTCCTCATGCACATCATTAGTTTGGAAGCTGCAAGGAACAGTATAATCTGTCCTAATGGAGCGATAGTGATGAAAGATTTGGGTTAGTCAAGTTGTTCAATCAAAAATTCATGGAGACAGGTAAAATTCTCGTGTACCAGCAGGCACAATCTCCTGCAGATGCAGAAACTTTAGTAGCATGATACGCCTGTCAATAAATGGGACAAATTCAATGCTTACATGCATATATTTCAGTAAGGACAGCCAAACAGGTTAGTGTTGTGAGAACAGGCGTTGTTCTATAAATGAAAAAGCAGGAAAAATTACTGCAGGCCTTGGTCTTTAAAGCAAACATATGTAAATGACTGTAAATCATTAGAGTACATCCATGAGAGAGGAAAAAGGACAAAAATATTATATCATCTACTGCCTCAGCCATTTTAGCTTTCAAATATACCGATTGATCTTTAAAGTTGCAAAAATATGTTATTTAGTCTTCTTATGAAAGTATTTAGCAGATGTGGGCTTTGCCTCTCCTGTAATGTCACCTTTCTGCAACTTTGACCTTGTGTGACATCCAGTGTCAGTGAAGCTTTGTTTGGTATTTTGGAGAAATATTTTCTGCAGTTAAATATCAACGTATCAAGCTAATAAGTGAGTCATACGTCTGGGAAAAAGCTCTTCAGAATGTATTTTTTTTTTTAAAAAAAAAAGAAGCAAAAACATCTCTATGTGACTACAAAGGAAAAAGTATCTTTAAATAATTTACCAAGCTTTATGAAGAATTTATCCAGAAACAATTACCAGATTATACTCTTGTTCATTGATTGTATCCACTGGCATTTGATTCTCCACCTTAGAATCATCTCTCCTTACTGTAGGTGTCACTGAATTTTACTTCTTCAAACTCTAAAAATAGTCTTCTGAGTATACATAAGAATACATTTTTGTCATGGCTTCCTAACTTGAGAATACCACATGTGATTTTTACAGCTATGATTTCAACCTGTGAATCTCTTAGCTGCGTGTTACCCAAGCCTTCTGCCTGCTGTTTAAGCCTTAGATTTGGATATATATGGTCATAGGTTGGACCTTTGTACACTCAGTTTGTGTGGTAATATATTTAGATATTTGAGTTTTATATTTAAAGTATTGTTTTAAGATGTTCATTGTCTATAAATATATATTTAAACATTTTGTAAGTCTTTTTCAGCAAAAAAAAAGAAAAAAAGCCTTTAAAAAGCACAAAATGTTGTTTTATGGTCTTTCTGTTCTTTTTTATTTCTAATTTCAATTTTCTAAGAACTGGGCCTATTCTGATTTTCTTCACATATACACACACATAAAAAAAAAGTAGATAGGCCATTTTCCTTCATTTTTGTCTCTTGACTGAGCAGCTTATTTTGTACCATCAGGTATTTGGTACCTGAAAGTGTCTGATGTTAAGAATAAGTACAGGATATTACCATATTTTGAAACTCTGACCTATTATGTAATGACTAAAGTCATTGAAATGAGCACAGGTAGAAATGCATGAAGGACAGTGATGTTAAGCTAAGATGCTTATACTCAGATCTAATTAAGAGTTTGCATTTTGATCAGGTTTTAATTTTAATTCTGTCCATTAAAATTCTGCAGGCATGACTGCAGGTTGTTTAAGTGAACAGATGATGATTATTTTTCATAGTTGTGTATGAGCCCCCACAAGTTTATGCATTATTAATATAATATTTGAATTATTTATGATTTGTTCATGATAGAATTATGAAACCATACGATTTAATTATTGCTAGTTAATTTTAATTTATGCTGGGGGAAACTGAGTGTGTCCGATCAGGATCAGAATTAGGACGATAAGGGGGACACTCTCCCAAACACAGGTACATCAGATGTTCCCTTACAATTTTATTACCATCTGTTACTTCAGAATAGTAGAAAAAAGTTTGGGAAGAAAATGAAATGAAATATATATGGTGTGGTTAAGGTAATCTTGTGTTTTATAACAAAAATGTGTATTCGCGTATTTCTGTTCCTGGTTTCTAAGTGTGCTGTATCTGAGACTGGCTTATGGGTGTACCTCTCAGAGACTACCGGCTGCTGTGAAATCTCAGATGGGAGGGCTTTAACATCGGATATAAGCCATTTTCCCTTGTCCTGTTTGAGTCTGTGTTTCAAGGCAAGGAGAGCAGAGCAGATGATGGGAGAAGCATGCCTAACAACAGTGTAGGTACCAAGGGTCCGCCTCTCTCCGTCCCTGGCAGATGTGATGGAAAATGAGGCTTGAAGCAGCTGTGGCCTGACAGCAGCATGGGACAGTTGTAGCCAGCAGCCTGGAGGAGGCCAGCAGAGCTCAGAAGACAGCAGCGGGGTGTAAAAGAAGTCTAAAGGAGGAGCGAGTTGAACTTGGAAAGGATGGGAATAGGATGGCAATATTAAAGAGAATCTCCAGTCCCAAAACAAATCCAAAGCTGAACATCTTTCATCAGGCATTGAGTTAATGAATCACAAAAAGCTGCTGACTCAGACCAACAGCTAACAAAGCACCCAAAGTGGCAGCCATACAGCTGAGCTGCTCCTTTGGCAGAAGATGCAGGACCTGTGCTGCCCACCCTTCTGAATCGACTCAGAAGTAGTCACACAAATACTGAAACAGCCAGCATGGCAAACAGTTAAAAACCCTCTTGGTGTAATGAATAGTGGAGAGTTATTTGTCATGGGAAAAAAATGGTCCTGTTTTCAGTCATTTGGTAGTCTCAGGCTATTCAGATTGAATAATAGATCTGGCACTCTATTTACTGGACAGCTTCAGATGCAGTTGCAAAGCAAAAAAAATCTCAGCTGGGGAAAATGCATATATCGTTAACAGTCCTTAATGATATATCTCTATATATATATATTTGCATATATATATTAAAAGTGTGTGCTTCTGTGTCTAGGTGGTCAGGAACAGAGGTAAATCAGTACTGAATCTGATGCAGGTGTGCTTCCTGACAAGACCAAGAGGCATGAGGAAAAGTAGCTATATCTTAGAAATATTTCTGTGAAGTAGTTATTTCAGTAAGGTCTTCTGCTTCAATAAATATTAAGTTTTTTTTTTTACCTTAACAGTGTGTATGAGTTACAGTGAAAATTCCTTATGACTGATTTTAGATTTTAAGTCTGTAGGGTCTCAGTCTCTTTGTAAGAAAGAAGTCAAACAAAGGATCAGAAGACAACAGCCAGTAAGGAAAGGTGTTCAACATCTATAATTTATTATTTCTCTATCTGTTAGCTGTCTACACACAGACCAGTAGGAAATATTCATTTAAATGTAAAATTTTATTAGAAATTCTCATCCTATAGCACACAATAAAGAAGGCTTGTCTGAATTCTTTGGCTCTGAAATGTGCAAAGCAACCAAGCTTCTCTATTATTTTTTCAGTTTATCTTTGAATATTTGCTTTCAATCTCCCGGATGCAGAATAAGAAGTGCCAGTCATTCAGCCTGAGGAGAACATCCTCCTGCAGGCATTGTGCTCGTCATAGTAGCTGCTCCGAAACATACGTGGCATGGAATGCATTGCATGGAGAAAGAAATGACTTTTTTATACAGGATAAGATTTTTTAGATATTTTGGACAGTGGCAATTACTGCAGCTATTGTCCAATTAAATTGCTGTGGTTTCTGTTCTTTGTTAAGATCTACTCACTGCTCTATGTGCTTAACTGACAGATCCTATAGCAATGGGCTTCACACATAAAGACAGCTTTTCACTGATGGGCAAACTCATTTGACGAGAGCTTTCTTGCAGTAAACTGAACTGTATTTCCAAGACTTTAGACTGTGTGTTAATGTTTTAAAAACTCTTTGCTAGTTTTAGCAAATGGCTGCAATGAATGTCCCGAAATGCTGGTTATATTTTTATGTAATGAAGGTTAAGTAATGCCTAGGTGAATACCATTAAATTCTATGGGTACATTTTTCAAGGCTACATCTGTTTTATTTTTTTTCTGTCTGTTTTTTTCAACTGCCATCATTTGGCATAAGACGTTTCACTTGTGTATTTTTAACAACATCTCGTTTAATGGATGAATTAGTTCTCCATGTCAACTACAAAGTCAAAGCAGTAGATGCAAACTTGTCCAGAGAAGAATGGATCTACAGTGCTTCTTCTCTGAAGCACGGCAACCAGTAGCTGGGGAACCTTGATAAAGTTTTGATTCAGCTATTAGTTGTTTTAAAGTCAATTTGTTGTTTGCCTTTAGCAAATTTACAATGTTTGAGTTACAATGTTTGAGTTACAATGTTTGAGACTTCAGATAACATCTTACCATACATGTGTATATATATACAAATAAATAAAATTAGCTTCTGTAAGGAGCAGAACTTTTTCTTCAAATCAGAATATACTGATTTATAGTGAAACCATACCCTACAGTTTCACTGTTTTCTATGGATTGTGCTAATATAACTTATTTCCATATTGATGGATTAGAGAAGCCAGATGAATGAACCTGTAGCTGTGAACTCCCCTGACTCTAGAGCCAGTGAATATTAATTCCAGGCACAGCTTGGATCAACCTGAGCCCAAGCTTCACCCTATAGAGGCAGTTTCCAAAGTTCTCCTTAGTTACTTGTCTGACTGACATTAAATTATTGTACAATAAAAGTGATAACTTACTAAATTATATCCTAAAAGTAATTTAAAGATAGTTAGAGGTCTGTTCAGACAACTCAAGACCTTCAGCAGAAACAGAGAAACTATAGTAACTGACTCAACTGTCAAGGAACAGATTCTTCCACAGAACTAGTAATTGCTTGTGGATAAATAATTGTAGTTTTCCCCAAACATCTTCCATAAAAACCTTTCTTAGTCCTAGAACCTGTTACTCTTAATTAGGTCTGTTTTTTGCTGTGTCCTTTCCATGACCAGAATTCTGGTGAAAAGCTGAGTCAATAAGCTTGGCATAAATTTATATTGTTCATCTTGACTGGCATGATATAAAAGTCAGCACCCTACGCAAGGATTATTTTTTTTTAATCTCTTTCACAGAGATTTTTAAAAATCCCTTGAATTGGTGTTACACCAGAGACTACGTTGATAAATTGTCAATTATCTTCGTCTTGATAACCCAGACACAGAAGTCTGACATAATAACAGCCCGTGAGTAGTTTTACTCCTGTTGGAACAAAGAAATAGCAGATTAGTAAAACTGTGAATTAGATCTAAATTCTTTATGTATCATCAGACCCCGATGTTAAAATTTATCTCAGAGCAGGATGTGTAATTTTGAAATAAGCCTGCTCTAACAAGCTTTTTAGGGGTATGAATGATGACACTAGTGATTTTCTTTAGAAGTAATTTATTTCCATAGTCTGATTTGATTTGAATTTTAACCTTTTAGGATTTTTAGATCTAAATCCATTTAAGACGCTTCTGAAGGGCATAAAAGACAATGAGAAGTCAGTAACCTTCATATTAAAAATATATGAACTGTTCAGAATGAAACATGTAATTCCAACAAAAGCCGTATCTTTAGAGACACAGTCCTCACTCTGCAGCAAAGTAAAAATTAATGGAATTTTGACAAGAAAATCAGCTTTCCTGTGCTGTGCTAACATGGCCTTTATTACGTAACATCTAACAGTTTCACTGGTTTGTAGTGTTCTGTGGTGTACTTGAGAATTATTCTACTGCTAAATTGGCTCAAGTATTAGGATAATTTAGACTGATTATCAAGGAATTGGTCTTATGCTGTTTCATCTTCTTATTATTAACAATAACATCTTAGGCAACCTGCAACAATCCTTTTTTCACCTTTTTAATGTGCTGTATTAAGGTAATTTAGGAGTTGAGGATCAAGGCTTTAGATCTTCTGAACTACAGGCTGCGTCTGAGAAATGATGGATTCTGTGACTGTGTAACCAAATATATGGTGCATATAATATAGAAATCTGCTGCTGTTCCAATTTATTTCCAGGCAGTAGAATTGTTCATATCAATTGTCAGAAAGTTAGGTTTTCACTAATTACAACAGATGAGCTTCTTAAATTGTCTGGGGAAAATACATAATGAAAGAAATTCATGGTAAAGATTTTCAATGTAATTTTGTCGTGTTTTCACTTTGGCAGTAATTTCAGAGGAAATGATGTGGTCCGGCTTCTCAGTCTGTACTAATTACCCAGCACATCCTTATTTACACACTCTTTGCAGTGGTACCTGACTGCATAATTTCACTTGTGAGCTCTTTACATGGAGTTTTCTCTGCTTTTCAGCTGCTGAAGAGATCAGTAGCTTGTTGACTGCTTTCCATCATAGATGCTCCCTTAATACAGAACCAAATTCAGACTTTTATCTGATATTGTCTTATACAGTCATGTATTTGTTATAATGTATTTGATAGCAAAATAATAGCTCTTGTAGGACCGATAGTGCAGCAAGAATTAGACAGTGACGGTGTCTCTGTAAATCCCTAGACATGTAGCCTTGATGATGTAGTATTTTTCTACATATCCAGAACTGCAAAACTCCAGCAAATGCAGGTATCTTTGCTTTTATTCCGTGTACCACCTGTTTTGCTACTGAAAGATAAGCAAAGCAGAGAAGTTTATTACTGCAAGGTTTCTGTTAAATCTAGTCTTCAGTACTATTTTTCCTGTCTCAATGTACTGAATCTGCTCTCTTGCAACTGAATTTCCTTTCAGTTGCTGTCAGACAGCAGAGAAGTCAGTGGCTTCAGCAACAGGAGGCTTCAGAGACATCTGTTTTTCCTTTATATACTTTGTGTTCCACTTTCTCAAAAGTAGGACACATCTGGGAGAGGTAGTGGGGGGAAGAAACATCCAGGCCTCCCTGCGGTTGTGTCTGTATGAATCAGCCAGCAGGTTGGTTTGCACCGACAGAGAAGGATGCAAGATAATAAACCAAGTACATCTTTGTTTACAGCAACGTTTGAGAGAAAGCGTGAGGCTCTTCGCTGAGGAGCTGCCGATCTGGCTGGACCAACTGGAGAAACCAATTTCAGCATCAAGACATTTTAACATGCTAATCAGCTTGTATTCATTACCAAACACCTGCAAATGAAATTAGAGTAGCTGCAAAGAAGCAAATGTGCAGTTGTACAAATGTGTGACATTGAGCAATCCCGTGGTTTCACAGTGGTGCAGATACAGAGCAGGCCGGGATGGGAGACAGCAATTCTGTCTCCAGGCGTTAATTAATTAATCTTGCAAACATCATTTTCTTAATGTGTAAGGCATTGCTGGTTTAAACGTAGGAATAGTTCTCTAATACAGTTCAGCCTTCTGTATCTGATACATGGCTCAAACGTGGTTTAACCCATCTGTGATGAGAGAGATGTAGGGCAGTATGGAAGTGTCAGGTGGACGCCAACAGGGAGTGATCCCAGCCTAGCTGTCATAACATAAAAGAGACACCGAGCTAAGCTGTGAAAGAGCAAAGTGACATAAGAAAGAACCTGGGGGCAATACAGAGAAGCACAATGAAGAAATAGCAAGGTTGGCAGTAGTACTTTTGGCTGAGAGACGGTGAAAATATCAGACTTGGCAGCTGCCAGCATCTTAGGCTGCTGGGTGATCTGGTGGCTAGGCAGCAGCTGAGGCCACAGGCAGGTTGCACTCGGGCTTGAGGGACATCTTTTAGAGGGGTGTTTGGTTGAACTCTGTTGTCCGTGTATTATTCACCCCAAAACTGAATCTGTGTGTGTTGAATGAGATAGTTGCAAGGGTTTGTCTGTGGTTTTGGGCATGGATTTTTACAGGATTTCTTGGTTTAACCTCCCTTTTAAGTTTATTTGAATTCTGGATTTCCAGCTGTCCTGAAACTGGGTTTGGGACTTTACAGTGGTGTTCTGCTTTGAATGTTGTTTTACAGGTACATTCGTGCCAACATAAGCATGATTTCTGCCCCAAAACAGGTGGTGGGTTGGCCACCAGTGCTCACCAGCATGAGTTCAGCCTGGGGCCAGCTGGTTGTTTCTGAACAGAAAAGTTAGAGAGGAAATGTCTGGCTGGAATTTGCTTTTGAAAGTCAACCGCAGTGGTCAGTCCCCTGAAGCATTTCAGGGTGTCTTTGCTCCCCCATCTCACTTCTCGTTCTCAAGCTCTAATTTATCACCCGTTGCAGGCTTCATTCCAGTTTTCCTGCAGATGAGAGGGTATATCTTTCACAAACACACTCAGCTAATCTGGAAATTGTAGTCCAGGCAGATGTTCAGCGCTCTGTGATTTCTGCTCCTCAAGTAAATAACATGGTTTGCATTTGAAAGGGAGGTGTCTGCCTAAGTCTACTCTCCCAAAAGTACACATTTTTTTCAGCTGTAGCAATTGATGTGATTGCAGCTGAAGTTTCTCTAGTTACAGCAATAACTTGTCCATTTAGACAAATGCTAATTTTCAAAACTAAGATTTATAACAAAAAGATTAAGTTGCAAGTATCCCTTTAAAATATAATATATTGTTAGCAGTCAGATGAAAATACAAGATTTTATATCTATTCCTAGAAATATGCAATTCTGCATAGTCCTGGCAATGAAATCAGTTTTTCTTTTAGTAGCTCAGGCACTGTTTACTGCTGTTTATTCTACTTTTTACTTTCTAGTTAGAAATGCTGCCGCCTTCTTAATTATTTCACTGTGAAGAAAAGAAAGTTTATTTCTCTTTTCCATACAACTCCACTTGGCTGTGGCGCACTCCGTAGACTTTACTCATTTCACCCAACATGCTCTGCGTACAGCTCATCAGTGACTAACGGTGACTAACTTTCATTTGACCTAAATTCCTGCATCTTGAGCTCAAAGTCCTGCTGCTGCAGCTCCTGCTGCTGCTCTGTGTGATACTCATGTGAACGGCCTCATTGGCTTTGGTATGGCTGCTGGCCTAGTAAAGACAATGCGTTTGAAGGAGTAGATACAGGTCAAATGTTTAAATTCAGGAAATGTGCTACCGCGTGCTCTTCCTAAGGCCACACAATCAAGCACAATGCTATCTGTAAGGTGCAGGAAGAAGTACACTACTGAATGTAGGATTCAGCTCAAAGGTTTTTGATAAAACAGGGTGGAGTTTTTCTGTCTTAATTTCACACTTGTCAGCTTTTCATACAATGTTATGTGCCATGTTTATTTTGAGATGTCATCCATTTCCCTGAAAATTCTTTAATACTGAATCTTATTGTTATTTTTCAGGTGTTCCAATGAAACTGTATTCAAAAAGGAAGATTTGTTTTGGGCATACAATTTCTGCCCCACTCCATACTCTTGGACAGCACTTCTGGGCCTTATTTTGTACTTGATTTTCTTTGCACCTGGTAAGCAAACATTGGTTTTCACTTATAAGTGTGAACAACTGTAAAGGTAAAATGTCAAATGGTGAGGCTACACATTTAACTTGTTCTTCAGTCTAGCCATTAAGTTGAGTTTGATCTTTTTTTAATTCTTAGGGATGGGTCCTATGCCCTGGACTGTCAATTCTGAAATCTACCCACTTTGGGCTAGAAGTACGGGAAACGCGTGTTCATCTGGAGTCAACTGGGTTTTCAACGTACTTGTGTCACTGACCTTTCTGCATACAGCTGAATATCTGACATACTATGGTAAGAAACAGTGTGTGTCCACGGGTGCTGTGCTGGCATTGGTGCATAGATTTTCTTCTGTTTGGGTTCTGGGACTCAAAGTTGGTTTTGCTATAAAATTCCAACCCTGAATGCAGTGTTCTCAGCTAACCATGGTCTAGTAAAACCAGAGACATGATATGACCTGCCTGGAGTTTGGTCCTGCTTTCATAAGAAATATTTATTTCTGTCCTTGAAAGTGAATCTAGAAAGTTGCATAAAGTAGAGAAGCTGAAAAAAAAACTACAACATTTTGGCTTGGTGAATAATGCTGTCTTTCACCTAAAAAGACAGCACCAGCAATTTTCCACTTTGTGATGGCATCCAAGGCCATTATTAGATGGTCCTTGCAGAAACAGCCATATAGTTGAAGATGCTATCGTCCTGCTCCCAGCTGTTAAGTCCTGTCTGCTGGAGCCTGTGGAGAGATGGTCAGATTACTGCTCAGCCACTCCAGTACGAGTCATTTAAATTACATTAAGTTGCTACTGAGCTTTTGGGACCTTCATATCATTACTAGTGCAGAGCCTTTCAGCTGCACTTGCCATTCCTTAGAGTCCTTGCTCTGGAAACAAATGGCAGGTAAATGTTTGTTGGTCCTTCGGTGCTTTCTCTGTCCCCCTAGTTAAGGTGGGTGGCAGGGTGGATGAGCTCTTTCCCACTGCCAATTGTCTTTGCAGAGGAATTATAAGTAATAATTAGATGTCGGAGTCACAGACATTGTTTTAAACCTGCCTGTTTCTTTTTTGCTGAAACTTCTCATCTTTGGCAGTTTTTTAATGATTCCTTTTACTGTTAAGAATAACTAAGAAAGTTCTTGCCTTACATATCTGCTTTTTTTATTGGCTATGCAATACTTGCTGTTTATCTTAACAGCAGAATGACTTGCCAAAAAACAACGAGTATTCTCTTCCATATTAAATTAAATTGCTTTTGTTAATTGACTCTGTAGCAAAGCAGTCTTCTATACCCACAGCCAAGCAGCTCGTGGTGTTCCACCCCTTGCTTTCCCATGCCCCTCTGATACCCACAGCCTGCTGCTTTTGCCAGTCCCCTGCGTGGAAGCAGAGGAGGGGATGGGATGTTCTGTAACTGACTGTGCGTACTGTTTTACATTGCAGGAGCCTTCTTCCTCTATGCAGGGTTTGCCGGCTTGGGACTCCTTTTCATCTATGGCTGCCTTCCCGAGACTAAAGGGAAAAAACTAGAGGAAATTGAATCTTTGTTTGAAAACAGGCTATGTACATGTGGTATGTCAGATTCTGATGAAGGGAGGTATATTGAGTATATTCGGGTGAAGGGAAGTAATTACCATCTTTCTGACAATGATGCTTCTGATGTGGAATAATTTTCAGCTGCTGATGTATTTAATCATTTAAAAGCCTTCTGGGGGAAAAGCAGCTCTCTGGTGACCTCACTGCCCTGCTTCTGGTCTGGTTCTCCTTTCTACTGTCTAGTTAAAAATGCCTTCATGTTCAAAAATGCTCCATTTGGGAGGAAATCAATATGCTCGTGTTTTCTTGATAACGAAAAGCAATGGCTTCCAAAAGAGACTAAATTCCACGATTATATAAATCAACCAGGTGTGTGCAATCCCACACCATCACAAGGTATTTCGTACAGTGCACTGTACCAGGTAAATATAGAAGGCTATACAGGTGATCAGTGGTTGTCCTCATCTTCAATATTGACAAAAATTAAAATAATGCAGTAACAAATCAGAAAGCAGCCAACATTTGTCAGATCCCCATCCCATAGTAGCCTAGCAAATAGCTCTGCTATGTAACACAACGAACGATGCTGCTGTAATGGTAACCATTTAAAAGGTTTATCTGATCATGAAACTACAGATATCTGATGTGTCTATCAGAGGGAACATTGCCCAGATTTACTCCAACAGAATTGCATTTGTGTTTATTTGAGGTAACGAGTAGAGAGCCATAGTCACCTAGGTGGTGTCTAACTAGGGTGGCATTGAGGCTGTGTTATCCCAGGCCGTCTGGCCACTGCTGCTCTTTGAGGACACACTACGGTCAGTAGTTGGTGTTTGTGAGATACACTGCCAAAAATAACATCCTGGTAGCAGGAAAACAGAACGAAGCATGTGGCCGCGTGTACAAATGAGCTGGTGCATATTGCTACGGACAACACAGAGGCTGCAGTTAGCTGGAAATGAATGATTTTTGTTTTCCTTTTTCGCATTTGAACATTTGGGTTTGTGCCTAGTTTTGAACACAAAATATCGTGAGCTAAAAGAAATAAAGGAGGGGAGAGGTTTTCTGCTGCAAAATGCACAGTGGTCATCCCTCCTGTGCCTTTTGCTCATGAATAATCATATTGCCTTCAGTTTATCTTCATATATGCAGAGTAAGTGAATCCCAACACATTTTTCCTTCAAATGCCCTTAGTCAACCAGTGTCTTGCTGGATCTAAAGAAAAATATTCGTGTTGGGCAGAAGCCTACATCTCATATTAATTGCCTTACTGAAGCATTGCAAAACTGTCAAGAAAATGTCAGGCACAAAAATCAACTTGGCTGCCTTTAGCATGGTAATGAAAATATTAATGGCATTTTATTCACCTGCCATGATTGCTTGCCTTGGCAAATTGAATTTTATGCAGCTACATAAAAATATTGTTTTTTTCTTTCTCCTGATTCCTTTCACTGCTTTAGAGATATGAGTTTGAAAGCCTCGAAAATTCAAATTTTTATCTTTGAAACATTTGCTTCATGAAAGAATGTGGAAAGCCTCCTCTGCCTGAGGGCTGCTCCCCGTTTATTTGGTAAAAATATCCTTATTTTAAATTTTTTAAAGATTAAATTGTTGGGTTCCCTAGCTTTTATAGATATGTTTTGTGCACTTTTTAGGGTTGAAAATATTTTGAGGGTAGGAGTACTGTCAAAATGAAACTGGACATTTGTTACAGAGTTATTTTTATTGGGTAATATGTGGGGTTTCATTGTAATGATGAAGTCTGACACTACACTATCTGATCTTATACAGGGGGGGTTCTTACTCTGATTATTGAACTTTAGTGATTGGATATATTTTGGCTTAATTTATCTTTTACTTCGTTTATCACAGAAGTATTTTTAGAAAGGGAACATTTTAGAGCATCCTTCTGTAACTTGACTGGGAATAAAGGGGAAAGCATAGCAGGCAGAGGGAACTGCAGGTGAGTCGTTGTGAGGAGCTGACTGACCTTGAAACTCCCTCCCCGTGGCGGCGAGGGGGCTGCACTTTGAAGCCCTCGATCTTCCCTCTCCTGTAAGCGCACAGGGCTTCGCACCTTGTACGCACTCTTCAGAGCCTCCACCGAAGGTGCCGTACCTAACACGAGAAAAGGGATGCTTGGCACAGACCAAAAAAAAAAATTTGTGTGAATTCAGGGTGAAAAAACGTGTTGGAAGATGCTTCTTCAAAGCAGTTTTGTTGTTCAGAACAGCACATGAAGAGGTGTTTAACGCCCGCCCTGTGCTTACCTGGTGTCCTACACAGAAGCAGATTTCAGTGGGCATTTACTGCCATTTCAGAAGAGGGCCTTACAGCTCTGATCCCCCCAAATGACCCCATGCTTACGGTGCAGGTACCTTGGTGGAAGTGGTTTGCGCTCCCGGTTCCAGCGCTTACCCCCTGCTCAGCTGTTCTCGTGTCCACAGGCAGAGGAAACCATGGCATTTCCGTGGCATAACTGAAACAAAGTCCCTATAAAGATTACTGGCACAAGATCAGCCTTTTTTATTTCTTTCAGGCAGTGCTAGGGCTTTTTAGCAGCAGCAGACCATCTTTCTTTGCCAGCATTGTTCCACAGATGTTCTCAAAAGTAGCATGCAATTGTGTGCGGCACTAGGCTCATTTTCTCACACCAAATCAGTCTCCCTGGAAGCAGTTTTCTGAATTTTTGCATTCCATGCCCTTTTTCTGGAGGCAAAGTGACTGACACACAACTGTTTTGTTCATTGTTGCTACTGATTATGAGGGTGCAAAAAATAACGGCTTCTTTGCTGTCACCCTCCGTTTCCCACCTGCAAAGAGTTGGGGTTAAGTCTTCCTCCTAGGGTTACGTCCTGGTTTTGGCTAGTTCCAGCAACTAGGAAGAAAATTAACACCATTCCAGCCAAAAGCAGGACAACAAAGGTTGCTTTACACAAAGAAAACATTCCACACCTTAGAAATACCCAAGCTGGCACCAAGCATCATGTGTCATAAAAATGAGGTCAAGTACTTGAAATTAATCTTACACAATTAGGGTTTTATTTTTAGAATATGTGAACATTTATAATGTATGAAGAAAATTAAATAAATGTTTCTATTTTGCAAAGATTTTTTATATTTGTGCATATTTTAAGTTTTAAGAGATTTTGCTAGGGGTAGACATAGTAACATTCCAGACAAAAGAATAAAAAGCTGAATAATATATTAAATTTATGAAGTAGCATAAATAGTGTGTCTAAGCACAGTATCATTCTATTGGAAGCTTTCTGCAGAAGATGTGAAACGGTTTCTTCACAAGGACTGCACATTTCATTCAGGTATTCTGTGCATCAGGGGTGCTAGCGGGTGGATGCTGGTAGAGCTCTGCATGAATCACGTCTCGGTGTCTTCGTTATGCACAGCAATTTGAGATATTTCAGTAGTTCTGGTTCTTTACAAGTTTTGACCTAAGATAAGTATAAAAGAAACAATTTGTGATGCACTTTTAATCTTTTTAAATTTAATTCGCCTATACTAGTTTGTTAACCATGTTGAAATTGTTAAGTGTTGGGGGGGCGGTGAGGTAATTTGCAGCTGGTTTCTTCCCCTTGTCACTTTGTTAATCAAAATAAGGCTTTAAAAAGAGGAACAAACCTGTTTTGAAAATAAACATAAAATGAAGCAAGCCCCTAGGACTCCTTCGGAGGGCTGAAGTTGCACTGTTGCATGCACCTCAGATGGCTCCTGGACATTTGCAACCCAGCGAGCTGCAGTGACAGCCCTGCCAGACATTTTCTGACAAGAGAGAGGATACGTCCTAAGGAACATTGTTCCAGCACTGACTTCTTTTTGCATGAGTTGGAAAAAGCAGCATTTCACCAGTGTGGGAGTTAGGGTGGGGAGCGGGGAAGAAAGAAATGATGAATCGACAGCTCCACAAAGTCAGGTTTCAGTAGGGATGGGTGTCAGAGCTGAAAGGAGCCCTGGTGACCTCCCTCCTGTGAGACAGAAGGACCACGGGATGCAGAGGTAGGGCCTGGAGAGCAGGTGCTCAGCACAGGTTGTCCTGTGGATGGGAACGGGCATGGGCAGACCAAGGGGAGGAAGCTCCCTGTAAGGGGGTGAGGACATGGCAATACAGTTTGCAAAGCTGATGCTTTGTTTCCTTTGAGAAATCTCTGGCCCTTTCAAATCCTCCAGATGGGCATGGGGAGAAGGTTTGACATTGAGGGCAGCTGCAAGGCCCCGGCCCTGAGCAAATGTCTTCCCTTTGGACACGAGGGTGTTGGGTGCCATCTCATGGGCAAATTAAAGCTAGACCTTGTGCTCTTCAGCTTTATACCCAACTTCCCACTTCTCAACGTTAACACTACTCCAACATGGTCATCTGGAAAGTCTACTTGGACTTGCTGAAGAGGCTCTGTTAGCCAAACATTGCTAGGCAAGGACAGAGGTCTCAGAGTAGAAGTAAAGACAGAAGAGCAGGTTCTTTGAAGCACTTTAGAGAGTAAGATATCTGTGCACTTTTTCAGAGGTAGTCAAGCTAACCAAAACCCATTCCTCTGCATTGGGAAGAAAATAGAGCTTTGTGTACCAGGCCAGAAGCAGATAATTCCACAATATGTGCTTTATGGCAAAATGTGTTTTTATTGCGGGTAACATTTACAGCTTACATGTAGCTGCTGCCTATCAAGTGACTCAATTGTTCTCTGGATTTTAATAAGTCACATTTTTGTGCAAAAATCTTAGTGGTTTTCTATCGATCTTCATCGCCTTGTGTACAGTACAGTTAAGCATAATCCACAAAGTGGTCTAGGTTGTGGCAGTGTTAAAAATGTCAGCACAGTAAAATCTAGGTGAACATTGTTAAAGAAATATTGTTGTTTGTGATACTGGGGGTAAAAACTCCTTAAAGGCAACTATATTATAGATTTTAAAAGTCTGAAAAAAATGGCAGTTCTTATCTATTTTGTGTATGTTTTCATATAGAGGAGGAGTTTTTTATGTGCCAATAACCATCACTGTAGTGTTTTGTAAATGGGTGTTAATGGTGTTCCAGAGTTCTGTATATGAGCATATACTTTAGCCACGATGACCTGTTAGTGTGAACCAGCGGCATGTTTTTAATCTTATCCATGCCTCTCCTTGGAGGCGTTCACTTGTCAGCTTCAGTAGAGCTCATGCACACCAGGGGAAGCTGGACCAGAATCAGGCCTCAAGAACCCAGAGATCACCCAGATCCCTCATGTTGTTCCTACTCAGTGTGTTACATCTGAATGACCTGGTATGTGTAATTATAAAGCTGCAACTGTGGTTCAGTTACACTCCTCAGTCCTGCTAAGATACAATTTTTCAAAATTTGGTTTTCCATTTCATCGCATTTGTATAAATAAGGGGAGCACTGATTAATTATGAATAATGTCCATGTATTTCTAAAGGAAACACCAGTTTAACATCGGCGTTAAAATAAAGGCAAATTTCTCTTGTTGCCTTAAACATTACACAGACTTCGGAGAGGACTGAATGTATGACTTCTGCAGGAGAAACTTCATCTGGCAGGCAGGATGCTCGGCAGGGGGAGAAGCGCCATGGTTCTGTGGTGCTGGGGCTCCAGCCTCACCTTACACCACAGCTCCTGCCTAGCGCACACCTGCCATCTGTGCGATGTAAGTATTCGATTAGTACCCATGAAATTGGTAGGATTATTATTCTTGAAATTCTTTATGTGCTCGAGTGTCCTGCTGGTCCAGGGCATAGCTGGTAATTGGCACGAGTCGTGTGTCCACTTTTCATCTGGAGTCTCACAACTCTACAAAAGCATCAACCAGATCTTTCTGCAGCAAATTCTATCTAAGTTTTTTTGGGGACGTTATTGGAGATCAAATTGATAGAATAAATACTTTTGTGTTCAGTAATAACATACATATGGTGCCATCAGGACACATGGTATGGTGTTCAGTACAAAACAAGTTTTGGCAAAACTAATTGTCAGGTTGTCCAAGTTATTTCTTAACAATGTTGAGCGTGCCATTTCCTTTTGCAACCAGTCAAGCCTATAATGTATGAAAGTGTTGTACATTTTCTGAAACTTCAGTGATGTATGATTATTTAATTGACTTCTGTTCTGATTGCTTTAATGAAGTTTGGTCTTTACATAAAAGTAAATATCTTCAAAGAACTGTCAGTGCCAGAAGTGTAAATGAACAAAATAAAAGGTGAGATAATTAATTACAGAATCTTTCTCAAGGTTTTATTTGTGTGGGTACTCAGGTCGCCTTTTAGAGATGGAAAATGGCATTGCCCAGAAATATGAGCTAAAACAGGCTATGGGCTTGCCTAAAATAACTGAAGGAGAAGAATAATTTTGAATATGATTGGCGTGGTTAAATAATATGTTTGTTTTAAGCGAGGGAGTGACTGTGGCACACTGGGACAGTCACTAAGGGCTGCAATTAATCACAGCTCACACCGAGGGGCAGATGACTTAAGTACCAAGGTGAGGGCTGACCACGGAAATGGGGTTTGTGCACTTCTTCTTTGAAAAGCCTCCTGTGTCCTTTCACAGTCATGGGTGGCCCAAGTATCTCCTTAACACACCACTGGAAACAGTGAGCTCCAGCTTGGCGCTGGGGCTGGAGGGTGCTCTGCTCACTACCGCATCCTGACATCCACCAACGGGGGTTCAGCATCCTCTACCCAAAAACAGAGCAGTTTTCTGGCTGCAATTTATACATTCAGACTTGATTACTGATTGGGGAAAAGGCAGAAACTGATCATTTCTAGCTCTGTGTGTTTTATTAAGGAAATTGATAGAAGACCCTCGTGGGAGACCCTCTAGATGAAGTGAAAATGGGTCCTGCTCCTCCCTGCTGTGTCCACCCGATACTGAGCCCTTGGGAGGTTCAGCATCACCCCCGACAAAGCCGCGTGGCCTTTTGGTCCCTTGCGGAGGGCTCCCAGCCGGCAGCAGCACCGCTGGTGGGGAGATGCAGGCACGAGGAGAGCGCTGGGCTGGTCTCTGTGCTGGATCTTATCTCCAGGACAGGGAGAGGAGGCTAATCAGTTACTCTGACAGGTTATGTTTTTAGGTTTCTAGCCGATAGTGCTTGTAAAGGTGATGGATGGCTGCTGTTCGGATTACTTGTCACCAAAACCACACAGCGGCTTTGTGGGGTAATGAAAAGCTGGTGGCCTTGATGTCAAACACTCCGCATTTTGGCTTCCTCCACTCCGGCTACTCTCACAAAGCAACTACTGATAGATCTACTTCTGCTGAAGGGATTCGCGGCTGAACTGCATGCAGCAGCACTTGCTCCCAAGTCTTTGTGAGCTTTTTAGGATATGGCCCATGGATACCAAGGCTGGGTGCTGCCACATCTGCACCAAGGCCGCCCCCAGGGTGCTGGGTGGCCTTTGCTGTGGGCCTGGCACCATGGGCCTGCTTTGGGGCTGCTGCAGGTGGGAGGAAGCACCAGCAGGAATTAAAGTTACGATGAAACGGTAACACCCCTACTTTGCTGATCGTGGTGGTTGCCAGTGGAGTGGCGCTGAGTTGTTCAGAGAGAGATCTTGGTGGTTGCCCCCCAGCACCATCCCTCTGGCTGCCCCATGGCCCCCCGAGGGCTCTCCACGGTAGGGGTGAGATGGCTCCAGAGGCAGGGCTTTTGTTTGGTTAGCTGGTTTTTGAGGACGTCTTTGGGCCTGGGTTTCAGGAGGATAAAAGCAGCCATTTGCTTGTCACATGAGCGAGCCCTTTGACTTATCTAGCACACTGACTTTTGGGACTTTGATATCCCCTGGAAGTGCTAACAGAATCCGTAACGCTGAAAACTCAAAGCAGGGCATCTCATGTGGCTCTGTAAGATGTGCACGGTATGAAATTCAGCTGCCCTGTCATGTGTTCAGACCATCACCATGCAGGGTGCATTATATCACAACAAGATAAGGGGCCAGGGGTGGAAAACTTCCAAGCAAGCCCTGTGCTGTGCATTGCTCTTCAGAGAAAAGAGATGAGGCTGAGCAAGCAGCCTTGCACAAGGAGTTGTACAGGGTGTAAGGGGAGGACAACCTCCAGCCCACGTCCCTGCTCCCTGCAGAGACTGTGTGGGTGCCAGTGATGCTGGGGATGCCCCCACGGGGCGGGGGGGGGGTGTGAGGTTTTCCAGCCCCCAGAGAATCCAGGTGTGAGAAGGACAAATGAATGCCCCCTTCCAGCAAAGCGCTGAGCCACGTGTCCGTCCCCAGTGGAAGTTTGGGTAGGGGAGGTCCAGGTCTGAGGGAGTGAGGAGCATTTGGGGGCCCACCAGGGCTGGAGGTTCATGAGCAGGCTGAGGGGGCTGGATGAGCGGTGATGAAGACCAGACGTGAAACTGAGACCGGCTCAGGTTGCCGAGGAAACGAGGGTGGAAAGAGCAGATCCCGAACAGGGGCTGGAGGAAGGAAGCAGGTGAGGAAGGAAGCAGGGTGGGGGCTACAAAGGAAGGCTGGTGGGGGACAGCATGGGGACACGGTGCCTCTGTGACACCGCTGCACAATGGCACATTCCTCTGGGGCGGAGAGAGGTGAAGGTGGGAGATGGGAGCTGGCCTGGGACTGGAAAAGCCCCTGGGGATGCAGCAGCTCCTGCATGAGCATTGCCACATGGCAATGCTTGAGCTGGGCAAAGTGGCTAAACATACAGCACCCTGCTGCATGGCAAACACCCACAGCAATGAGAACAGTGGTTCCCCCCGTCTCCATCGCAGCCCACAGCTCTCAGGCTGTAGGGATGGCGGGGACAGGGCAAAGTGGGGCTAGGGTGCCCCTGCCACCACACCGTGGCACACAGGGGTTTGCCAGAGACCAGGAGGGCTCAGCACACTGACAGCATTGGCACCTTGTGGTGCCTGCATTTGCTCCCTGTGCTGCCTCCTCCATGCAGTAATCAGGTTTCCTTTCAATCTCCTTCTGACAGACTGATTGAACTGGCTAAATCTCTCTGTACCGTGTGTTTTTATCTCGACTTCAGATTTTTCATAAGCTTGTTCTGTATTTTTTTCTTCTCTATTTTTTTTTGACATTTCTTGGGCACGGCAGTGTTTGTTCAGTGCTTAATCTCCCAAGACCACATACACAGAGAGGATTGCCCCTGGCGTCCCCGTTGCACCAGGACAGGGTGAGCCCTTGGCACCTTGTGCCGGCCCTGACAGCCCCTCCGGCCCCCCTCCTGCACAACAGTGCCCTTAAGCTTGAGTGTGTTTTGGTGCATTTTGTTTAAATGGAGCCAACCGCTGATCACTTGCTTGTAGCCTGTTCCAATGTTGCCACTCTCTTAGGATCACAGCAGAAGAGTAGGCTCACTGTCAGCCCCATAACGTATCATCCTGCTAACACAAGATGACTTCTCCATCCCCCAACGGCCAGCAGCGGGTGGCCTCATCCCTGCTGGGAAGGGATGCTCTGGAGTAAGCCTTGCTGCTGAATTGGTGCTTGGTTTAATCTTTTCACGGAGGGATGGCACCGACTCCCATCTGACTGCTGTCCTGTTTTGTCCAGGATGTCTGAAATGACAGTGTGCCCCATTCCCGGGCTGTCACAAGACGTGACTGCAGCCAGAGCCACTCCCTGATGCCACACAGCTTCTTCTGCACTGTCCTTTGGCCTTTGGGGTACCTTTGGGGTAGGGGGAGGAGGCTGCGCCACGTGGCATTGGAGCAGAGTTGGGCTGGCACTGCATCCATGCTGCTCTCCACCCACAGGCAGGGACCAAGGCTTAGAGTGGTGGGAAGGAATTAAGGGCAAGCAAAGTTTTTGTAAGCTGGGTGGAGGATGACTGCCACCCCCAGCCTGGCAGTGGATGAGATAGCTTTTAAATGCTCTCCATATGTCACGTTCTGTTATGGTGGGTGGGATTCACAGGGAGATGCTGAGGGCATTGGTGTGGTTTATCCCTCCCTGGGTATCTGGTGATAGCAGCTGCTGCAGCCCAAAGCTCAGCTCCAACTGGCCCCGCTCCGAGCAGGGCTTGGGTGAGCTCCAGAGTTCTCCACCAGCTTCACCCAGGCTCCCCAAAAATCTGTCCATCTGCAGGGACCAAAACCCCTTAGAGACCTCCTGTTTCATGAGAATTACTCCACTCCAGGGCACAGAGTACATTTCTTGCAGGATGATGTATCGGCTTGTCAAATCAGCAGGCACGGTTCTGGGTCCTTTGGCCAAGCCAACCCATGTGCTGAGCCTGACACTGCTGCCATTAATCACAGCTCTCTGTCTGCAAGCTTGCACAAACGCAGCTGGTTTGGAAATGTGTTATCCTGACCCTCAAATAATACAACGGCACCCTTGCAGCCTCCTGCCTTACCTTCACTGATGTCTTCTGGAGCAGCATTCCCCATCCTCTTGCACACAGCTGGTGTATCACCTCTGCAGCCATCTGGGTGCTGCACCTGAGCTCGCCGTAGGCTGTTGCGGCTAGGTGAGAGGGAGGGAGGATGGTGTTTGGCTCCCGGAGTCGTGAGACCTCACTGAAGCTCAGCATCACCAGCCCTGGAGAAGCCAGCTCTGACTCAGCTAACTGGGGCTGTCACCTCCACCCTGTCAGAGGCCATATCTGAAAAGAGGCTGGAGAATGGTAGCAGAAATGTCATTTGACTTGTTGGGGATGGGTGAGGATTTGGTTGCAGAGAGTTAATACTTTTTCCAGGAAACCTCATTCTTCCTAAATCATCTCTCTACTAAAACCCTTAAAAAGCCAGTTCACAAACACTTTCCACCTGAGAAATAATCACTTGTACGAAGACTTAAGCTTCTCATTTCTCACAATGATAATCCTTCGCAAAAATGAAATCAGGATTTCTACAAAGTTCGTAGAGGCTGTTGGCATAATAATGCCCAGCTACAAACTGTCTGAGGAATGAAATGAAGGTCCTGGTGGCGTTTGCCCAGAAAACTTTGCCTGAATGCTTCCCTTGCACATTACTGTAATTAGAGTTGATTTTATAGGAAAAACAGGTTACCAGCTGCACATTAAAATTGCTTCAGACTGAAGCTTAGGGTAACATTTTCAGTAAGAGAATCTGTCTTTCCGTCTGTATTTATTTAGAAATGTTCAAGGGCCAACACAACAAATTAGCAAATTATTTTTGGTTAAGTACAGGTACAATTCTCTCCCTTTTCTCAGCAAAACTCAGTTTATAATTGATTCTCACCAAACACAGTTAAACAACTTACATTCCTGTGACCTCCCCAGAGGCTTATCACACTTCCAGGAAGATTACAATGGATGAAAAAGGAGTGTCTCTGTGTCTATCCTTGCCTCAGAGAAAGCTTGTGGTGACAGGACGTGTATGATGGGTGATGGTCATTGCTGAAGGTTGTAAGTACTGGCGGCTAAATAGCACCACCTGCTAAAGTATCACCTGAAGGAATCAGGATTGGAGGCTGCCACTCCAGACAGAGGAGAGTCCTGCCAAACCAAGCTCAGCTCTTCCCAAAAGTCACAAGAAATCAGAGGTGAAAAAAAGCTCCCGAGCACAGTGGGAGACTGACCCTGAGATAAGGAGGAGGCATGGTTCTCTTCTAATGTAATAACAGTCACATAAATACTTTAAAATACTCCTCCAGTGGCTAAAAAGAACATGCTGTTTTATTTATCATCATCGCCAGCACACATACCGCTACAGAGACAGTTTTTATCCTTGTGGTTGGTTTGTAATCACAGGTAAAAATTGCAAGGCAATTGGATTTTATAGGCTCTCATCCAAAGCCTTTGGAACGTGATGGTCTGCTTTGATTGACATATCCCAAGTGGTGAATTACCATATTAGAGAGATATGTGCAACTCTTGCACGCAGTCAGAACATTTGTGTCTGGCTCTGAGCTGCATATTTTCACTCCCTACTGGGACATGGTGCAATCCAGGCTGAGACCTGGCTAGAACCTGGCAGATTTTGAAAGCTTCTCTACAGAGGCTTAAGTGCAGTGAAGAAAATAAGCTACAGCCAGTGAGAGGCTCTGAACTGTGTGAGATGTGAGAACTAACTTACTAAGAAGGTGTTGCTTCCTTTGAAATACCTACACTGGTCTATGGGGTGCTACCAGTCCTCTTCTCCCAGTTCTGACCTGCCCTCTCTGCCCAGTAGGCTTGCTGGAGCAGTCTGGGAATCTGCCTTGCTCTGCAGATCAGAAGTGTCTGCCTCAATTTTGGTAGCTTCACTCGCTGCAAGACAAAACAAAATGTAAAAGCCCCAGCAGTAGTGCCTCTCCAGCAGAAATCAGAAATATCTCTCCCACTGCAGGTTACTGACCGTTTGCATCGGGATGGGTCAGTTCAGCACCGTCAAAGCACAGTCACCAGACAGCTCTCAGCCCGGTGATGTACGGGGTGTAGCTGGGACAATGCTTGCCTTGGAAATGTCCCGATTCCAGCCAGCACAGGCTCGTGTGGCACAGTCTGAGGAAGTTTCATAACGCTGAGTGAACAACTGTGCCTCACAAAATCCTGGTAACTGCTGAGCTTTCAGCAAATCACGAGTATTATTCAGATAAATTATACCTCCTGTGAAGAGGATGATCATTGCAGTTTCAGCTAAAGAAATGACTAGGGAGCTTGCTTTGACAATAAATTGAGGCAACCTAAAAAAGAAAATCTGCTTATGTCAAGCCTTAGGAAGTGGGCGTTGAATTGGCTAAATGATAGTTCCACATTTCAGAAGTCCGGCTGTGAAGCCACTTCCTGTGTGTGCAATTTTTATATATAAAAGACAATGCTATTTTCTTTAAAATGAAGAAAAGTCCACTGACATTTCCGAGAGATGCTATTTTTAACATGGCATACACATAAACCTGCAAATTGTTCAGCAATGTAGACTGCCTTTTAGTTTCAAATATAAAAGCAGGCAGAAAACACAGCCGTTGGTTTGATGATGAGAACTGAGACAACGAATGGCGAAGGATCTCTTCGGTGCTGGACGATAGACATCCCGACATCCACAAGACCTTTCACTGCAAAAGGTAGAAATGAAAGAAACTGACCTGGTGGAAACAAGGGCCCTGAATCTTCTAACAGCTGGCTCCAAGGGATAAAGCACAACATGTTAACCTCATACAAGCAGGTCTACTGCAGTGTGTAAGGACTAGCCTGTAACATAGCTTACAAACATTTATATAACTAGGAACTATTTTAAATGGAAAGAATATAACCTAGAAACAATATTATCAGGAGATTTTATTTATTATTTGTAGCTTCAAACAAATACTGTTATAAGGGGGAAAAAAAAACATATTTTCAACCTGCTGGCAAAACGCAGAAACACATAAACGATTTGTCAGTATTAACAGTCAGAGAATGAATCAATAGATTGCTGTGGAAGGAAGTTTAAGCATTTGGGTTTGTTGTTGTTGTGTGTTTGTTTTGTTAAAAATTAATTCGTTCTTTTAAAAATACGTTTTATTTTGTGTGCACAGATGTGCATTTTCTGTTTCATTTTTATGTTTTCATTTTTATGTGTAGTACAAACAGAGGGCAAAGGCTAGTTTGCCTGTTAAAATGAATAAAAATCAGACAGTAGTTCTGAACTAAGAGTCACATCAAATGTGTCTTGAAGTGAAATAGAATCTCTCCACTACCTTCCAGAGAAGCAAAGTCATCATCAGACTACAGAATCTTACAGGTATATGGTGGGAAAGCAAATCTAGTTCCTAAGGTGTATGTTTAATTAGCTGTTGTAAAATCCATTGTTAACAGTTGGAGATCTGTAGAAATCCATAGTTGGAGAAGGTAGATAGAGATCCATAGTAAGTAATAATTTATAAGCAAATAAAAAACAACAATATTTTGACTAGCCAGGCTAGAAACATCAAAATACGACAATTAAATTACACCTACTGAGAACAAGACAAAACTTGAAAGTATTACTTCTGTATCCTTTACATGCCATTCTATTTGGTCACTGCTTTTCTCTCTCCTTCATGACATCGATGTAGTTCAGAACCTCTAGAGTTGTTCTGTCAGCCAAACTCAGATACTCGGCTTCAGAAGAAAACGCTGCCTTTCCCGCTGTGCTGCCCGTGCCTGCAGGCTGCAGCGCCTCATGCTCTGGCATTTTGTGCCCTCCAGTGGTGCCTGCGGTGCCGGGAGGAGGGAGCCCCTCGGGGCTGCGGGCGGAGAGGAGGGAGCTCCCGCAGCTGCACACCCGCACGGTGTCACACTGGGTGGCAACATCCACCTTCCCTGCTTCTGGGGCACAGCTCTCGGTCTGTGACCAACCATCACGCCTCGTACTGGCAGTGACGTGCTCTTTTTTACGGGTTTGGTGTAAGGAGCCGCCCTCACCTGGGGCAGCGTGGTCTTTATTTGCCTCCTCTGTGGCATGTGAACTAGTGTGTTTCTGCTGAAGATATTTATCTTCTACCCTGGTCACACTACTGCAGTGCTGGAGGGGCTCTGATCCACTGTGAGAGGCCGTGGGGGTCTCCTTGCTTGCCGTGCCTGAGGTGGTGTTGGCATTGCCTATCTGGTAACACTGTTTGTCCACGTACTTCTTTTTGGCTGCGTCTTCCGCTTCAGACTGCATGAACAGAATTGTGTGAATAACAGTTAAAACAGTTCCATAACTAAATTAATAATCGACTCACAATTAAATTATGAAATAAACTGAAAGGCCAGAACTGTCTGTTGGATTTTTGTGTTCTTTCTGCAGGAGCATGCTCCTGGCCTTTGTTAGAAAGAAGGTGGGTAAGGTGGACCTTTCCTCTCATGCAGACTTTTTATTTATATATTGTGGCCTTTTTGTGTTCAGTAATGGCTGAAAGCACACAGTGTCAAATCCTCCTCCCTTACTGCCACTTAAAGTAAGGCAGCAACACCCCAAGGAAGAAAGCAGAAGCTTGCTTCGCATCTTTCCACAGTCGTGTTATTGTAATTCCACTAGGCCTGGTATTGTTAATAGACCAGACCGTGGGGCTGTTTTACATCTAATAATTTCTTGCTTTGCTCACATATTAATTTGTCTTATACAAAACAAAACCATAAATAAGATTGCAGCTGCATCCACCCTTAGTTGTGCACAGGCACATAGATATCATTCAAATGAACCCCTGTAAACTCATCAGGGAGCAGCGCTCACCACGTCAGGACTAGAGCTGCAACAGCTTTCTGTCTGTCTTGGAGAGTAGCTGGGTGAGGGGCTGCTGAGTGGTGACTCCACATCTGAAATTTGAGCTCAAACAGAAGGAAAAGTTACTCACCAAATATTCCCCAAACCTCCAACTCCCAAGCACAGAATGCAGAATTAAGCATAACTACTACTTCTGAAGCACTTTTATGACACCGTTTCAGGAATAAAGTGCTAGCAAGGTCAGTCTGGGATATGGCAAGAGTCAATTCTCGTTCTCTCAAGACAGCATATCACAGCAGAACGTGTGAGACGGGTGTCCCAAAGCTAAAGCTAAACTGCTAATCTGCATTGGCAGCAGCACTGTGCTACCCAAGAGGAGGGGTTCTGCAGGGCAGGGGAAGAGATTGAATGCAGCAAAATCCCTGCACACAGCGGCCACCATACAAGTTATGTGGGCTTATGGTCATGTTTTTCTCTTGGAGGCCCCTGGGAGGTCTTCTGCTCTGAAATACAGCCGGCATGGCTGACCCATACAGCTACTGAGGGAGCAAAAAGGATGTGGGATCTGTCTGCTGACTCCCCTCACTCTGTGCACGTGTTGAACTTCACAGCGTAGTCTGATGGAAGAGAATAAAGACTCGTAAAGACTAGACTAGTAAAATGAAACGAGAAACATTTCATGAACATATTAAATAATATAAAAGACTTGTCCAAGATTTTTTTCCCACCAATGGAGATCTGCAGGAATAGAAAGAAGGACAATGGCTGGCATTTACTTGGCCCTGTTACAAAATGGTGATGTTTGTAAACTTGAGTTGTGATTCACATTAACACACCTGACCTCTCTCATGGATTTATTTATTTATTTATTTAGAAGCTAACCCTACTGTTAGAGCTGGCTTTTCAGTTTAGGGGACAAGTTTGGAGGATATGGGGCAATGAAAAATATGTGGATAGTACTCACCAGAACGAAGACCATCTGAATTGTTCTCTTCAAGAAAAAGCTAATAAGTTACCTGGTAATGGTATTATACAGTGCTGCATGAATCAAAAATAGGAACCCTCACCAAATGTAACATCCTACAAAGATGAAAACGCTTCTCCCTGGTTTTAAAAGTAAGTTTCACTTTCATGTATAGAGAAAAATCTGATATTTGACTTAATGATATATAAATGATACTAACCTTTCTTCATCTTGTGAAGGTTTGAACTCACTCCCAGCTTACACTCTTCCTCTTGTGCTGTTGCAAACTTTTGAAAACAAGCATTAATAGTGAGGGCTCCTCTGGTTCAGCACCTCAGGTTAAATGAGGAACATTCTGTTCCTCTATTACATAGAGGACTCACTGCAAATTATGCTAAGGGGTACAAAACCCCTGAGCAATACCATATGCACCTGAGCAACTTCTACAGGCAAAATATCTACAGGAGATTTTATATGTATGACGGTATAGAGCTCTATTAAAATCCTGAAGTGTCCTGCATATAACCTCTACCCTGCCACGGACTCAGACCTTAGGGTAAAGAGTAACTTATATAATGCATTTCAGGCATCAGCTTAGGTGTGAATCAAACCATGTAAATTATGGACCTGAAAGGACTGGCTGAACCACTTAACTAGAAGCTGTTCTTTCTTGACTCCTCATATAAAGCATGAAGGACAAGAAGATTCCAAGTAAGTTAATTCAGAGAAGCTAAATTCAGTTTCTAGCTGTTGTGGATATTCCTTCTTCACCCCAAATGAATGGTGCAAACACTTCAGTAGTAGGTAACACCAAAAAAAAAAAAAAACAAGTCTGGTTACCTCTTCAAATCCAAAGAGCTGATTCTGTTTCCAGACTGCTTCTTTCACAGGCTCATCTCTGAGGGATGCAAACATGAGTTCTCTGATAAGTGATTTCCCCTGTACTTTTACTTGCTTTCTGAAATAAAGTCACTACTGCTGACTTTTTTGCATTCAATTTTTGTTTTGTCTTCAGTACTCATGAAATGTTTCCCACTACTGAGATAATTCAATTAATTTATGGACCTGAGATTTAACACCAAGAATCTGCTTTTTGTTTGTTTGTTTGTTTGTTTTTGGCTTGGTTTGTTTCTGTTTTTTTTTTGTTTGTTTGTTTGTTTTAAAATCACTTGTGTTGAAATCAAAAATGTATTATAACTGAAGACAGCACTGCTTTGTTATGGATAAGTCTGTGACAAAACTATCTTGATGAAAAACACAGGGCACTCACATATGTTAACTTTGGCCCAGGGAAGACACTAATTTTCTTTGTAGTCAGTGAAAGGAGACAAGGTCTTTAGAGTACAAAATCACAACAAGAGTTTGACTGCAGGGAATCTTTCTCTTCAGTTATTACAGACAGATGTACAAAGGGTTTACATGCACAGAAGTTTATTCACATTACTCACTGTTATTTTCACTGTAATAACTTCAGTTAATATGGCTTAGAATTTTGCCTTCAGGTTCTCTTAGCCAGGGTTTCTGCAATTCAGCAAGGTGTCTGCAGTTGTCACTAGTTAATAGATGGACTATTTTTACTGCACTCACCTTTTGTTTATTGAATAGTTCTGCACACTCTCCTTTAAGTTGGTCTGCTGATCATGATAATAAGCAAATGTCTCTAAAATCAAAAGTAAATCTTGTTTTAAAAATGCAGTAGCATAAATACAATTTGAAAATAACTACTTCTATCAATTTCTAAAAATAATTGGATTTAAAATTAAATTTCTGGACCACAAAGATTCATAATGTGTTTTAGGTCAGAGCAGACACACATACATATATATATATAAAAGGTGTGTCTAAAAGAAGAATAAAACGTAGAACATATGTCCCTAGAATGCTGACACTCACCACTTTTTCCAGGTATTGAAGGCTTTTCTTTGTTTCCAGATGGAACAAAGTAGTGCTGTCCCTCATGACAGTCCTGCAGGTGGGTTGTATGAAGTCCGCCTTTCTTGTAGCTTGCAAGTGATGCATTGTTATTTTTACATAAAACCTGTTCTGGAGCTGTGAAAATGCCTTTCAGGTGTCTGTCTATGGATTTGTTTTGGGCTTTAATTGCAGGATGAACCTCTCCAGCATCATAAGTATAATCTCTGTTGGTCATTTGATTTCTATCATCAAGATCAATGAAAAAATTGGCAGTACTGCTTTGGTTAACAAAAGGATTAAAATGCCTTGTGGAAGAATTATTATGGATTGATTGGCTCTCATCTTCAAATAGTGCCAGAAAGGGACAATCACTTTCATGCTGGGGAGCTTTCAGTTCTGTGGTTTCTTTCACGACACCAAACAATGGTTCTTTTATTCCTTCACTGTTTTCTGATTCTTTACTCGTCATTATCACCGGATTTTTCCTGGCAGAATTCATATAGTCCAGCCTTTGGGGGAAGGGAATTAAAAAAACACAGCTTGCTCAGTATATAAATTGTCAAAACACTAACTGCTAACACTACAAATGATCAACTTAAAGAAAAAAAAATCAGACTTTGCTTTTCAACACACTTGATTCTGTCCTGAGTGTATGTTATTTCCACTGAAAGAGTGCCTGTATTTTATTCCCACATTATAGTAAGGCTGATTTAAAGAGAGTTCTGTTTCATGATATCTCCAAACGTGCCAAGACATGGAGCATATCCTTGAGTAGGAAACTGTGATTTATAAAATCAGCCACAGTATGTCACTGCTGCTCCATTCAACTGACCAAAGAAGTCCACTCTGAAAAAAAAAAAAAAAAAAAAAAAAAAAAAAAAAGGAAGAAAAAGATGGGGGAGACAGCTTCTTCAGTTCATAAAAAGTTTGTTCTTCAAGGCTACAGTTCACTCTTGTACTGAAAGCCCATTACAAGATCTGTGCATTGCCTAATTCCTGGTCTCTTCAGCAAGACGACTGTTTTTGTAATTGAGGTCAGTAATCCTAATTAAGCACAGAAGTTTTCTACTCTACAGTCAGGAGGCCAGTCAGACATTTTGTTTTGCCCCTATTTCCCTCCCCCACTTCTGGTAGTAGTGGTTTTGAAGGATGCTATCACGTTTATCATCAACGTGAAAGCTATCATGCTTTCACTTATTTGGATCTTAATTTAATATTTTTCCACTTCTTTCTAGGCTTGATCTCTTGACTGACTTCTCAGAAAATCTGAGTGAAGAGTTAAGAGATCTCTGTATACAGAGATGGCCATAGCCATTCAAAACATGCCTCTTATTAAAATTAATAATAATAAGAAAACAATACTCTCAGTGGAACTTGAAAATTAATATGTGGCAAAGTAAAAACTTATTAAAGAAAAATTCTGTAATGTCTTGATCAGAAAATAATTGGAACTGGAAAAAGATCTTTGAGAACTTAAGGGAGAAAGTACCCACAAATCAGTTTTAAAAGGCTAAATATAATACTGTTTGTATCTAGAGAAAGTTGGATACAACTGAGGAAGGTAAAAACATTTTGTGGAGCAATTCCAGCTGAACATTTTGTAATACTAAGTAAAAGATAATAGTAGATTAGGAAATGGCTAAGCACTACTCAGAGTGAAAGACTTTTTTTTACAAGACACCTACAATTTTTAGTTAATATTTAATGAACCTGAGGGGTCACAGATCTCAGTGCACATTGACACCATCATTAGTACGCTACAATCATGTTAAATGATTGTGTAAGTTTATGCTTTACACATGCTGTGAAAGATATGTCCTTCCCAGGAGTGTTGACAGCTACTGAAGTGAAAGAATTTATAGATATAATGGGTGAAAAAAAACAAACAAACAAGGAAAACACACAGAAATGGAGTTGAAGAACTGTTGGAAAGGAGATGTCACGTTGTCAGTGAGCCATGAGTGGGTGGAAGACTGTGAAAGATGCCATGACTGAGGGGAGTGCAGACCTGAGGGCCCATTGAGAAATGAAAAGGGAGATGTAGGCAAGATAAGATTATGTAGGGTATCAAGATAGTCATCAGGAAGTCACCAAGATATACAGCAAGGTGAGCATTATCCTAACTTTAGGTTTTGCTGGAGAAAGCTAGGAGGAGCTAGGAAAAGCAAAAAAGAGAAAGTTATGTTGGCTAAGACTGGAGGCTGCTGTGTCCAGCAAGGTATCATGGGGTCACAGGGCTAGCCAGTGCTTTGAACCCGCAGGCAAACCGAGTGCAGGTAGTTCAGGAACTGCAGAATAGTGAAAGAATAAAAGAATAGTCTTTTTTGGCTAAAAGAATAGTCTTTTTTGGCTCTCTCCAGAGATTGATATGAACTTTCAGTCAGAAGGCAGACTTACAGAATAGAAAGAATAAAGGAAAATTACCCCTGTAAGATCCCTAGATACAAGGAAGTAACACCTAGAAAGAAACTGTTCCGTGAAATAAACTGTTCAGTTCAAGTGACTAAACCCGCTGTGACTAAAATATTTTAAATCAGCAAATGTAAAGAGAAAGCAATCCTATTCTTCTGCCTACTCTTTTAGAAACAAAGTGTATTTCTCATGAAAGTATTTCTGAATCAATTCTAAAAAAAAAAAAAAAAAAAAAGTTTTTGCTCCTGGAATCCCAAATATAAACAATGGAGGTGGAGAAGTTGCTCAATTGCTACAACATCAAGGTCATCAGAAAAGCGCTTGCAACAGTGCCCAGAACTAATGTGAGTGGCAGCTGCTACCCTCCCCTTGGCCTGTCAGTGAATCCATGCTTCTGGATGAATTGAGAAATACCATTCTGTTTACAACATTGCAAAAAATAGACCATGGTTCCAAGAACCTACCAAAATCACGGTTTGCTGCCTCTCTGCAAATTTAAACAGCTTTGTGTGTTCAGTCTTCTCATTTAATTTTAATTTCTATTTAAAAAGCACTAAAAATCTGTGAAAAATCAAGTAACAATAAGTTTCAGGTATGCCCTTTTTACTTTACTGTGATTTTTGCTCTTGTATATCAAATCACTGCCTACCTGTGCACCGGCTTAAACAGCTCCGGAGGCATTGTATCAGATTTTCTTAAAATACACTGGCTTGGGTGTTTTGAAAGCCAAGGATCTTGATCCGAAATAATTCCTGGCTGAGAAAATTATCAAAATTGTCAAATTCTGAATTTAAAAATACTTGCAGTGTTTCAAACTTTAAAGTTGGGTTTGCAAACAATATACATGATTTCCAACTGTTCTTATTTCTTTTTATCTTTGCAGTAAAGGCCAAAAGATTACAGCCCAACTGAGTTCCATACAATTCATACTTTTCCATATTCACATGTCACCGCTAGCATACAAAATGGCTTTTTAAGCATCCCATGATCCCATAATATTGACAAGCTGGATAGACTGGAAAAAGCTGACATTCCACTGAAGGTCACAGAATCACAGAATGCTGTTGTGTGGAAGGGATCTCAAGAGGTATCTAATCCAACCTCCTGCTCAAGGCAGGGCCAGCTCCAAGGCTAGTCCAGATTGCTCAAGATTGTTCAGAACTGAGACTCCACAGCCTCCTTAGGTGACCTATTTTGGTGTTTAGCTACTTTTGTGACAACACTTTTTATTATACAAGCAGAATTTCCATCGTTTAAACTTGTGACTTTTATTTCTTGTCATTTCACTGTGCTCCTCTGACTCTGTCCTGTCTATAACTCTGTTTAGACCCTGGAAGACAAAGCCTGGTTCCCCAGTCATCCCCTTCAAGCTTTCTCTTTCCCAAGCTATACAAACACTCTTTGCTCATTCTCTCCATGTCTATCATAAGCTCCAATCCACTAGCAATTTTTGTGTCCCTCCGTTGGTCTTCCTTCAGTTTGTTGATCTCTCTATTGGGCTAAGAGTGCCCAGAGTGTATACAATATTGCAGATGCATTCTAACACATGCTTTTCAGAGGGGAATAATCACTTGCCTTTGACAGTTCTATATGCTCTTTCTACTACAGCCTCTTCTGTAGTTGGCCTTTATTGCTACATGGGTGCATTGGTGACTTGTGTACAATTTGTTATCCAATGGCACTCTCAGGTCCTTCTCTGAGAAGCTGCTGCCTACTTAGTCAGTCCCCCACCCACACAGATTTGTGGGTTATTTCTTCTGAGGTGCAGGATGTTCAGTTTATCTGTGTTGAATTTTAGGAGGTTTCTTTTGGCCTTCTGCAAGTCAAGATCCCTTTGAGTCACAGCCCTCCAACTGTAATGACCACTCCGTCAGTTTGGTGTCATTTATGAAACTGCTGAGATGCTGAGGGTGCATTCTGTCCCATTATCCAAATTGCTGATGAAGATATATCAGACTTGTTATTAAATCCTGGGCATCCCTGCCAGTTGCCAACTAGACATAAAATAATTGTCTTTACAATTATTTTGAGCATGATGGTACAGCCAGTTTTTTACCCAACTTATCATCCACTCCTCTGGTTGATACCTCCCCACTTTTGCTACAAGAATCCCACGAGGTAAACTTTGTCAAAAGCCTTCCTAAAGTCAAAGTAAATAATATTCACTGTTGACCCTTATCCACAGAGCTAGTCATTTCATCACAGAAGTTAATCAGATTTGTCAGGCACAGCATGGCCATGGGAAATGTATGCTGGCTGTTCTCAGTCACCTTCTTGTTCTTCATGCAACTTTAAATGACCTCCAGGAGGTCTGGTTCTGTAACAGGTGAGGGATAGAGGTGAGCTGAAGAGCTAGTACTTTCCTGGATCACACTCGTCTTCTTTGCACATGGGCATAACTTTTGTGTATTTCTTGCCCCTGAGAAGCTCTCCTGATCACCACAGTCTTTCAAAGATAACAGGAATCTGCCCTGCAGTGATGTCAGCATGTCAGCCAACTCCCTTAGTATACTTGGATGCACCTTGTCCAGTCCCATGCATTTTTTTTGTATCCAGTTTACTAAGGATTCCTTAACCTGTTGCTTCACAGCTGTTTTGTGTGTCTCTCCCCAACACTGGGCCTGAAAATGTGCCAGAGAGCAGAGCTTGCCAGAAAAGACTGAGGCAAAGTAGATCTTGATTGCCTCAGACTTCTCCATGTCCTTTGTCAGTTGGTCATTGATTCTGTTCAGCAGTAGACAGCATTTTCTTTGGTTTTGCTCATGACAGAGCTATAGAAGTTCTTGTTTCCTTAGGCCATGGTTATCACCTGGGATCATACGATGCCCATTTATACTAACTGTACATTCAAGAAAGCTGTATTTATAACTGTACTATACGTCAGTTTTCTTTAAGCAATTTTACAAGCCCGAAAAAAAAAAGACAGTTGCAGTATGTGGCTAACTTCCTTCCTGCAGATATCAGCAATACTGAGAGTTCAGCAAATATAGGCTCAAACTGAGGCTCCTTCACACCACTAAAAGAAATATATTTGTATACATGGAATAATCATTGCCACTAGCCTCCAAGAAATGTTGCTTGTTTGTAATTAGCTTCAACATTACACTGATTCCATACCCCAAATAACTGAAATTTAGTTAAAAATAATTCTGAGCAAATGAAAAAATATTAATCAAACCTGGTTTTGCTTATCTTCATAGGTCTCCTCCCAAGGGTTGCCCATTAGGTTTGTATTGAAATTTTCTTCTGAAAACTGTGCACAGTTAGAGGACCAAAAAACAGAAGGAGACAATGGACAGGTGCTAAAAGCTGTTACTATGTTGTCTTCATGCTCCATACTAGAGTCAGCATAAGATAGTTCTGTTACTTGTGGTAACTAGATAAAAGATAGCAAAGAGATTTAATTTGTCTAAGACTATTTTGATCTAAGCATAAAGTTCAAAAAAGATCAAACCTTTCTGTATCTTTCACATCTCTTTCCACATATACCACTTTTACGGAAAAAAAAATCATGTATTCTGATATGATTTTTCAATTAAAAACATTAAGTAGTTAGGTTTATTTCAGGAAAACACTTAAGTACCTATTGAAGTTGAAGTATACACACACGCGTTATCCTGAGGGGAGATGGATATAAATACATTTTTAGCTTTCACGTGTAGGTAAATGATGTGTTGAATTGGTTCTTATGTAGAAAATTGAAGTTATTTTACTGCAGTATGAAGAAAACTCCAGCATGTTGTGAGACCCACAATGCTATCTCAAGCACTTCAGAACACAGGAGAAATTTGAAGAAAAAAAACTTTAAATGTTTTTACAGCCACAGCTACATGGAAGGAGTGCCTGTAATCCAGTTTATTCCATGAAAGCAATACAAGAAACTAATGCAATGCAAAAGTTTTGTACATAAACTGCACAAAATCCTTGTGCCACCAAACTCTAGAAAGCTAAATTATGAATATTATAGCCCCTTTTTTTCTGCTAGATAAAGCAAATATAGTGATTTAAATGGGATACACTTTACCTCATAAAACTTTTTAAAAGAGTTCTTTGTGATATACAGGACTTGGCCTTTATTCTTTGATCCATACATTAATTTCTGTGTGAGCACTGCATTATCGTATGTTTGGAAGGAATGATGTAAACCAGTTCATACTGGTAGAGTCTGGGGAGAAACTTAGCTGTCATTTTGATCCATTATTCTTGGCCACAATGAATTTGAAATGTGGCCTCAGTATATTCCAGCAACAGAGGAAAAAGGATAGTAAGAGAAGGCTGACTTAATGTGATATCTAAAAAAGTAGTGGCATCTCATGCTGATATTGGTTGAAACACATTAGACAGATAAATTTTCACCCCTGCTAAACAAGTCTTCCCCACTCAAAAGGAACTAGTAACACTTCGATCCTTCTCACTCTAGCAGAAGGTGGTTTGGCAACATGAATGGGCAAAGAAGATATGGAACAATACTGAGTGAGAGGTTTTTTGCAATTGCTCTCCCCTCAGAATTGTTTCTGATATAAGCAGCATGAGTCAGTGGAGCTACATTATCAAGCAAGTTTGAGCAATCTAAACTATTTTTATTTTTTTTTTACACAGCATTGGAATTTATCATTAAAAAATCCCGATTTTGATATAGCAAATGCACTTTAACGTCAATAAGAGTGTGAACTTCCCAATTGTATCCACTGAGACTTGTACATAAGTTTGTCTTAATGACTCACTTCTGTATATACTTCTCACATTTCATCAATTTAAGTTATGCATATTGTTTATAATTTACCTAATCTTGGCCTCAGATATTTTCCCATAATTTCTGTCCTTTGCAACTAGTTAGAGTACAGATATTCCTGGGTATTTTGGAAAATGCCTAAAACAAGCTGAGCTTTTCATTATATATGTGAGAATAGATGAAAAATAATAGAATAATAGAAGAAAGAGAAGGAAAAAGTACAAAACATGACTGGCAAATAACATATTAATGTAGCCTTAAGAAGGAAGCCTTCACATGTTTCAGTACTCATGAGATTTGATCACTGAAAAATCATTTAGAAATACAGTTATTAGTACGTATTTTTACCTTGACATCAGTGAAAACAATAAACTTACATCATGCTGGTATTTTCCCTTCTTTAAGAGATGCTGCCTTCTGCTGTCCAATACTTGCTCTTGTAACCTTGTAAAATTAATAAAAACAGCCCATGAAATATGAGATTTGTAAGATTAAAGCATCCTAACTAGAGTATTAATTTCAAAGAAATTTAACAATATTTTTCCAGGTGTCTACAAATGGCTTGATTTTAAGCAGATTTGACCATACAGTCTGTGAATCAGTCATGTAAGGGTGTCTGAAATGGATAGGAAAACGGTGTAAGTGGAAGATGCTGTTTGAATAGTCTGCTCTGTGAGATATACTTAGCGCATGAACAATCTGACATGAGTAAAGAAGTATATATACATATTTAAACCTCTCAGCTTCATGTTTTGAATTTAAATGTTTCTTTATTCTCTCATAATAGGAGTATCACTGGAATGTCAGAAGGTGTCACGAAACTTCTTTATCTTAGAATACTATATTTATGCTTACTTAATACCCCAAATATACATTTTTTCAGTCCTTTCAAGGCAGGACACATATGAGCATAGGCATAAAAGAGATCAGTTAATCAAATGCTCAGGAGATGGATCCGTTTCAGATCAGTCTTTCTCTCCATACTGCTGTTCTACAGTACTGGCCTAGACCACTTCCCCCAGTTTCCTCCAAAGTGACACCTGTCCATTCATGTTAATAAACACACACACAAAAAATAGATCCTTATCAGGTTTATTTTACACAGCACTGCAATGGTAACTCCTTTTAATTTTTTAGGAAGCAGATGAAAGTACATCATGAAACACCTTTTTCAGAACTTCAGTGTAGCTTAACTACTGCCTGTTTTATACAAGTACCTGTTCTGGATGAGGTCTAAGTTTGCTGTATATTGTTTATGCAGCGGTGACTTGGGAAGCTCTAGGTTGTACCTTCTAACAGGAGCTTTTAAGTCTCCAGTGATATCAATGTGAACTGGCTTCTTCAGGTTCACTGTAATGAAAACATTTACAATGTCAGCGCTGGACTTGGAGAAAGCCATCCGTTTTAAAGCCTTTTTCTTTCTTTCTTCCTTCCTTCCTTCCTTCCTTCCTTCCTTCCTTCCTTCCTTCCTTCCTTCCTTCCTTCCTTCCTTCCTTCCTT